>JARHVA010000731.1:717500-1250000 GCA_037957365.1 Torreya grandis | reverse complement strand
AGAGAACCAATCTTAAAATTCAAAATATTGCAATGTGATTTTGTACAATATATTCAACATACACAAAATAGTTTTTTGATTTAGCCTCACACATAATTGCCCTGAAGCTACCTCATAGCTGAGTAAAATTGCTTAAGATTGTGTACCTCCTAAACTAAAGCATAACCAAAGATCATTGTGTCATCTATGAACTATTCATGAGTGAATATGTCTACCCTATTATTAACTTTAGCGCCCTTTATTCTACCATCATAGAGAGCCCTCGATATATCCCTAACAAGGAATTCTACCATGAGTATTAAAATAAAGGGTGAAAGAGGAAACCCTTGCCTTAATCCTCTATAAACTTCAAAAAATACAAATGGTTCTCCATGAACTAAGACTAAAAACCACGGGCTAGATATACGGCTAAAGACTTAATTACACCACCTTTTATCAATCCAAATTTTTCTATAACTTAGATTAGAAATCTCCAATTTACTCTATCATAGGATTTTCTAATATATTATTTCACAATCATCCCTTTCTTCTGATTACAAAGAAGATAATCCATGACCTCATGTGTGATTATAATTCCTTCCTGGATCTACCTACCTGGGACAAAACCTCCTTGTTCACTAGAAATTAAGGAATTAAGTATAGGTTTTAGGCAGATTATAATGACTTTAGAGATGATTTTATAGATGGTATTACACAAGGAGATCGATCTTAAATTACTGAAAGTGGATTGGGTCTCCCCTTTAGGAACTAGAGATATAAAAATGTTGTTAATATCAGGGTTATTTTTTTTTTTGCTTGAGATTCATTAACCATGATCATTGCATCATCACCCACGAAGTCCCAAAAAGTTTGAAAAAATTCAATAAGGCAACCATCTGGCCTACGAGACTCATCCCTTCTCATAAAGAATACCACCTTTCTAATATCCTCATTTAAAAATGGGGACATCAACTTATCATTTTGCTATTTTGAAACCATTTGAGGGATATGATTCAAGATGTTAGATTGAGCATTAAGAAAAGAAGGTTTAATACATCATAGTATATATTTATAGAACTCGACTACCTCCTTTTAATACCTAAAAGGAATCCAATAAAACCCCCTTCCTAGAAGAAATACTTGAAATATGATTGGCTGATCTTCACACTTGGGTGGAATTATGGAAAAACTTCATATTCTTGTCCCCTTCTTTGAGCCACAAGTTATATGACTTTTGTTTCCAATATACTGCCTCACTCAGGTGAAGCTTTATTAACTCTGTATCCATCCCTAATGCCATTAAAATTTGGTTTATGATCTCCAAATCACATTTCACTCTTTCAATTTCTTTGAAAATGTTTTTGAAAGACACTTGGTTCCAAGATTTTAGACATGTTGTAATATAGATAAGGTCTTTGCTTATCATATACATTTTGGTGCCATCTAGAGTAGAAGTCATCTTTCACCAGTATTTTACAAGATCATGAATGGAAAGGTCATGCAACCACATGAGTTCAACTTTAAATGGGCACAAAGGAGGGGCCTTGTCATTCACAATCTAAATTCAATAGGGGCATGATCCAAACAAGAAATAGGAAGAATATTACTTTCCAAAATTAAATCCTTATTCAAACATTAAATAGATAGAAAATAGTGATACAATATTTTTGTAATGTTACACAAGCCTTCTTGTTGATTTGTCCAAGAGAAAAAAATCATTCTTTGTGATCAAATCCACTAACTTGGCGAATTCAACAAATATGAAAAAATGATTTTGAGACTGTGTGCACCTCCCCAAACCACATCTTTTATCTGAGCTATCCAAAATGGCATAAAATTTCTACCAAGAACATAGTTTTCATTCTATAAAAGAGATAACTATCCCAAAATATCTTCCTAGCATTGTTCTTTGAGAATCAAAGAGTTGGGCCCATACACATTAAAAAGAAAAAAGGACAAATCATAGGAATACTCTGATACTTTGAAAAGATACAAATTAGTTCCAAAACTACAATGCTCCACCCATACTTTGTGAGGAATCTAGATCATAGCTATGGATCTAGAAGCCCCAAAATATTCCATAAATAGGGCCTTCCATCTATGCCAAATTTTACTCATAAGATCTTCAACGTCTTCTATATTCAGTTTTGTTTCTTAGAACATAAAATACTCACCTCCTGGTTTCCCCAATTGATGTATCACTAGATGCCTCTTGTTAGTGGCATTCAAGCCCCTAACATTCTAGGAAAGTATCTTCATTGTTTAGAAGAGGGGCCTTTCACCCCCTGCTTTTTAGGATTAAAAGATAACTCAATAGTAGATTACTTACCTTTGGAGATCTCTTCCTCTATAATGATTTTTCCAAGTTTCCTTCCTCTTTTATCGTGAGAACCAAAGTTTGGCTATAAAATCAAAAAATATTTATGTGATATGGACATATAACCTACCTAGAATTAAACTCCTCTTTATCACTCAAATCTACAGCCACTAGAGATAACTGGAGATCTCCTACTTAGTCTAAGTCCTCTGCTTGTGTCTTAAATAGCTCCTCAAAGCACTCTTCTTTTGAATCTGCTTATGTCTTCAACACATCCCAAAAATAGTCTTATTTTGACTTAAATTCAATCTTTTTGTCCAAGCACTCATGGAGCTTATTGGCTTCAAAAGAAATAAGTTGGACTTCGTTGCGAAGTGTTTTAGGCATTAGGACTTCCCCTACTTCTAAATTATCTTTCAAGATGATAGTGGATTCCACATTAAAATTTTGAGAAATGGATTTTTCTTGCCCCTATTCTTTACATGGAGACCTATACTACTTATTTTTTTGGTGCATAGTCTTACTCTATTGGCCAATTTTTGTAAACCAAGTCTAACTTCCCTTAATCAAAGAGCCTTTATCTCAAAATTGACTATGAGTGTGCCCCAATTTATGACATTTGAAACACTTGAAGGGAATATTTTCCACATCAATGGGCTTCTCCCATTAACCCCTATGGAATGCAATAAAATGCTTTCTAGGACTTTTACTTCTAACTTGATCATTAAACATATCCTAGCATAGGAATCCAAGACACCTTCACTAGTAATAAGATCAAGGCCCACAAATAACCCAATCTTCCTACCAATTTGGATAAGAAACTCTTCCTTACAATACTCAGTTTGAAGACCATAAAAATGACTCCACACAAGGAAGTAACCATGCTTTGCAGAAAAAGGATTGAAATTAGGGGACTAAGGTTAAAGCCATAACCCTGCATCCTCCATCATCCATGACCCCCCATCCAAAATTTCCTTTTTCTTTTCCACCGACTAAAAAATGATGGTGAAAAAACCCTTAGGTAGGAACATCAGGAGGATACCCGATGCTTAGTATTTTCCCACCCATAATTTGACAGCACCAATAGTAGACCATTTTCCCACAAATTTCCCTATTAGCCCCTTTGCCTTCAATTCACTAATGTCATCCTCAAAAACCCCTCCTTCAAACACAATCACCAGGTTGTTCAAAGGATCCTCTCCACCACCACTATCTAGGGACTACATTTCGTTTGAAAGAATCTCCAATATCAATTTTAACCTCCCCACCTCTTCCAAGATTCCCATTGTTGCCAAAATTATCCTACCTAAAGTCTTATCATTTCCCCCTGAAGCTAGGCCAAGGAAATTCTTTTCCCTAATTTGCTTTCCCTTGGCTTGTTCTTCCTCACTTCCTAACTAAACCCCAACATCTTTGTTCTACTCTTCCTCCTTGATCACCTCCCACAGGACATGCTTGAACCACCTATTACTCTAACCTACTTTGATCTTTGCTCCTCCTACACAATTTTTTGCCTTAACTTACATGTGCACTATCTCTTGCTTAGTTTAAAATGTTGGGTAACAGTGATACATATAAGATTATATGTAATATATAAATAATATTTAAATTATATATATATATATATATATATATATATATATATGTATGTATGTATGTATGTATGTATGTATGTATGTATGTATGTACGTACGTACACGTACGTACATACATACATACATACATACATACATACATACATACATACATACATACATATATATATATATATATATAGAGAGAGAGAGAGAGAGATACATACACACACATATGTATGTATGTGCATATATATATATATATATTTATATATACACACATACATATATGTATGTATGTGTGTATACATACATACATACATGCATGTGTGTGTGGGTGTCTATACATACATATATAAATATGTATGTATATATGTGTGTGTATATATACATACATACTTTGTATGTATGTATTAGATCCTGAAATTGTATCAATTATTTTTTGCATAATTAGGGAGGGGAGGAGTGGGGATTAGATGTGAGGTGAACCAAAAAAAGGTCAAACCAGCTACTAGCTCAAATTTGACCCAATTTATAGCATAAACCTAACACAAATATGACTCAAATAAAAATGTATAGTCGTATCAACTATACAACATATTTGCATTGTCAAAATTGACATGGTTTTTTTTAAAATTGTGGTGCAAAAAGCACCCAAATTTATCAAATTTTTATGCAAGTTCGACTCAAATTGAGGAACAAATTTTACTAAATGCAACAGTATCACCTACCTTAGGTATGAATTTATTATGGCATTTTTTAGTAATTTGGCCAAGGGTTTTGGAATGAAAAGCTTTGAGCTAAAATTGAAATAAATCATCTCTAATGGTTTCCTATTGTAAAATTTACTCAAAAATCCATCACACCCAAAAGCTCTGTCATTGGATATATTCATCAAAACTTCATGCCTATTTAATGGGTGCATCTTTAATGGTGTTGAGGTTGAGGTGTTTTGCATGATACCATTGAAATACATCATTGGAGAACTTGTTATTTTATAGGAAAGGAATATTTCTCTTTGGAAACATGTCAATAATATAGGACAAAGTCTTAAACAATATCAAAAAATTAAGTGAGTAGTTGGTTAGATTCCCAAATGGATTTTATTTTTTGAATAAAATTCTTTGCCTTAATAATTTGGAAAACATATTTATAAACTTGGTCACCAACCTTGAGCCATTACAATATAGCTTTTCTTTATGCCCCTTAGGTGTTATATGTGTTACAAAATTTAATGTGTTACCTAAACATTTCCACTTACACTAAGAGTGGTTCGTGAAAGGGTTTAATGCAGTCATAATTAGGGGATCCAATGAAGGATAACCTTAAATTGTGTAGCATGTTCAATTAATACATAATAATGGACACATACACTCTGTCCACAAGCAGGAAACAACAAACTCTTCTTAATTGCTAATAATGAGATATTACAATACATACACAACAACCTATAGCCTTATTAGGCTAAAAACACTTGCAATGATATAATAATATATTCCCCTCAATGATATGATTAAATCTTAAAACCCGTTTGCAATATATACACACTAACATATTTATACTCACATATCTCTAGTGGAATCCTCTCTAAATTGTTCCTCTCCTTTGGATTAAATCATTTTCAAAAGGACACACTTCCTTATAAAGGAAATCCTATAATAATCCTTATGAAATACCAACCATTTCATTTCCTCAATGTGCAACAATTCATCTTTCTCTTTTGACCCTTAAATTTCCATTTGTTACATATTATAACTATTAATATGCATTTTCACACACTCCTATGCACTTTTGTGAACTTCGATGCATTTTTGTACAAATATACAAAATTATAAAGAGATTATACATAATTCAATGCACCAATACACACATTATTCTCATTTTACACACTTTTACTCACATTCTACTCATTCTTCGTACATTGTTTTACCTTTGCACACTTATGTGTATATTATGCTCATTATGCACACATTTTCAAGTTCATGGACCTTTTGGAACTCAAATGTCCCTATTGTTTCTTTCTCTAGTATCACCTCTATTGTAATCTTCTCCTTATCTTCACAAATTTGAGTTGATGCCAAATTCATCCATTTCTCATTTTCTTCATGAATCTTCTAAAGTGTAAAAGTTTGCACTTCTTGCTCCATTTTTATCTTCACCTCTTTGCTTTCACAAAGGTATATTGTTGCTTCACTAATGTCATTTCCATTTTCTTCAGATTCATCCTCTTTAATGAGGATATTTTCTCATCCACACTCGGCTACTAAATATTCCAAGAAGGCATCTTCAATATTTTATTCCTCTTCAAATATGTGGTCTCTTCAACCACTCTCTCAATTGTTTCCACTTCTAATACATTTGGTATAAATAAATCTACCACCAAGATCTTATTCTCTTAATCATGTACACATAATTACACCTCTCTTCCACTCACCTCTATCTTTTCTAAAAGATGCACTTATATTTTTATTTATTGACCCACTCTAATGTGGACTACTTCCACATTTTCAACACCTTGTGCAACCTCCAAAAAAAGTTCCAAATTTATTCTTCACATATATTAGCTCTTTCCACTCTCAATAGGATCTTCCTTTCACTTGGTTACTCATTCATCCTCTTCATCTATGAGGGACTCATCCTAATCCTCACAGTCATCCCTTTTAGACTCATTCAATTCTTTAATTTTTCTCCTTTTGAAATCTAGAAAAACTTCTACTGTCTCCATATGTGCCTTTAACTCTTCACACTCATTCATAGATATGATAGTCCTACCCATCTTCTTCCTCCTTTCTTCAAATTTCACTCTTTTTTCATTTAATCCAATGTCTTCTTTAGCATTGCTAAAGGTTTTGGGTGATACACTCTTTCATTTCATCTTTAGTTACTAATGCTTTCTCAAATCATTTTCCCCTCTACTCCTTGGTTATTTAACAACTCCATCCTTCCCTCCCTTTAATCTTCTTCACTCTTTCAAACTTAACCTACTACTATAATTTTCTTTTAATTTTACATAGGTTATCTTGCTTATCTCTTGTTCACCCACCTTATCAAAATGGAGAATAAAATAAACACTCTTACAACTCTATTCCTTACAATTATCTCTTTTCTCTACCATCTTCCCAATTTGATTTGTTGTAGAGGACACTCAAATCCACTAACATATTATACCCAACCCTTTCCCTACGCTGGAATATGTCTTTACATAATCTCAAACTCTAACTTTATTTCCTACCCACATTTACTCTTGTGGAAAACAAATTATTGAAATTCATCAACTTCAGTTACTCAACTTTCTCTCACTCATCCAAGAGTTGTTAGAAGGTTAGATACCATTTGATTTAGTCATGGTTATGGGTTCCAATGAATGAAAACCTTTGATTATTTATCTTATGCATTCAACAAACATTAATGGACATTCATAGTCTATGTGCAAGCATAAAACAACAAAATATTATGTATCTATAATAATGAGAGATTACAATGCACAAACAACAACAATAGAAACCACCTATAGCCTTATCATTCTATAAACACTTCTAGAGTTATAATATTTTATTACCTCTAGGAAATGATTCAATCCTATTACACATTCCCCAAATCTACTCACTATAATATATCTCAGCCCATAGATATTTAATAGCCACCTCTTTAACTATTTATCTCCTTTGGATTGTGTTGGGTGAATATTTTGTCAGCCAGCTAACTGGTGACCAAAATAGTTCCTATCACCACAGCATAGGGAGATGGGTCGTCTTGGTGTGTAGGTTTACTGCATTAGCAGGAGACAAATATCTCCTCTCATCAAGGGGAGCTTCCCTATAAATATGCAGGAGATGCAGGAAGTAAGACACGGGGGTAGGATAAACCATCCATCTCTCTTCTTTCAGAGATGATGCTAACAAATAGAGGAGAAATCTTGGGTGATTGGTGAAAATAATTCTCTTCTTTCAGAAGTAACATTCAGCCAAGAGCCAGATCCCTTTTTGGATAGTAGAAATTCTGATGAAATGATAGAAGGCACTTCTCTTCTTTCAAAAGTGCTTGTTCTTGCAAACAACATGAATCTTTTTGGTAAGTAACTAGTAACCAAAGGTGCAGAGTACCCAGTAGCCTGAAATGTAGCGCAAAGTCTCCACATCAACTGCCCAAGAGTGAAATATGAAGAACAATAGGGGCACAAAGTTGTCCCAAGGTCCTTTACACAGGAACAAAAAGAAAACACACTAAAGACAATTGTGGGGGCACAAAGTCTCCACAGTTAGCTTTAGGACACCTTCCTGATTACTTTCACTAGTTTTGCTTGCCAAATTAAATAAACAAGAACACATTCAGAAGACAGACATAAGAACAATCTCTTAAAATGATACAAGCTATAATAGCACAAAGTCTACAAACAACTTGCTTTCTCATTCAAATAAAATGATATGAACAACAATCTGAGCTCAAAGTCTCAGTATTCGCCTTTCAATTTGGGCAGAGTTTTGCTTCTGTATTGGGAAGATCTCCTTTGTAACAAATGAGAGATTACAATATATAGCAACCCAAAAAGACTTGGCACTTTTTTCCATAGAACGGCCCATGTTGTGCATTCAATGCCTTGAATGCATTTCCAAGTTTTTCAAAGGACTACATTGAAAATAGGGTGGTTGTCTTAACTATGGCATGTCATTTCATCTAATATGTCTCTTCCTAGGTCTAGATCTTCTGGTCTATCCCCTCTGATGTTTGCACAACTGTCTATTTTGTCTTTACTCCAAAGGAGACTAACAGGCTGCACCTTCAATGTTTGCTAGCCAAAATATCTGCTTTTGCACACTGTTTTAGCTACTAAAATAACTATTATAGATATTTCCCTCTTTGTCTCTTCCTACTATGATTTGAGCCCTCGGGCTACCTTTTCCAGCTTTGCTAGCTCTTTTAGCTTCTTCTCTCGGAGGTTCTTCCCTTTGAATGTATTCGGGTTTGCGCTCAAGCTTTTAAAGATCAACAGCGATTTCATTCCCATGAATTTGACAGCTATGGGCCCATCATCTTCTTTAGCAATTCCTTCATGTCTTTCTCGCTTGCTTTGGCTGCTTTTTGCTGATCTCAGCAAGAGACACATGGCATCTTCCACTGGAATAGGTGAGGACACTTGGCAGCATCTACCTAAATTTAGAAGGGAAACGTGGCGGCTTCTGTTGCACTTTGTCCTTTTCCATCAGGAATTTTTCCATGGGTTTTTCTCTTCAGTCGGGCTCTTCCTTCAGGCTCTTCCTTCAGACAAAAGTTTGAAGGAATTCCTTCAAGCTCTGCCTTAGTCATTTTCCCATGAAAAATACTTTTGAAAGAATTCTAATGGCTCTTTCACTTAATAATTTCCCTCAGACAAAAAGTCTGAAGGAAATGTTCTCTGTCGGCCTTTAAGCAAACCCGAAGGAATTCTATCTTTTCAGTTAGTCACTTGGTCCTTCCTTTGAGTTCTACATTTTATTTGAATTTCAATGGATATTCCCTTACTTTAAATTTGACGTCCATGGGGATGTTAATGGTTGCTAGCTGCTTGAATCGTGTTGAACTTTGAACCTCTAAACCATTGAAAGTTCATTGGTTCAATAGTTCATTTTATCTCTTTTGTTACATCGCTTCTTGGTTCAATCACTTTCTTGCTCTTTGGTTGAACCATCCATTGGACCACCTGTGCTGCTTTTTCTTTGACTGAGGTTGCCTTTGAACTTTTGAACCTATGAACCATTGAACTTTGAACTCTTTCGGTTCAAGGTTCAATCGGTTCATTGGTTCATCTTTTATCCGTCACTTGTTATTTCTAAGCTCTTTGATCTTCATCGCACTGGTTGAACCTTTGAACCTGTGAACTCATTGAACCAAAATGATTCAAGGTTCAATGGTTTGATTCTTGCTTAGAAGCTTGCCGATGGACGCTTCGGTTGGACCTTGGCATTGAACCAATCCGTAGAAATGACTAAGTGTTGGAAACTTGTTCTTTTGAGAGCTTGCTTCTTTCCTATAGAGTCTGTAGAAATCAACCTGTGAAGCCCGTAGAACTTGGCCTGCAGAGTTCGTAGATTTCTGGAAAAGCTTTGAAAAATGAAGAACTGGAATGCTCAAAAGAATTTTTGAGAAGGGAAGAGATAATTTTGGCCCTGCAGGACCAAAATAGCTCGTGTTGTTCCAAAAATGAGTGACATTTTTAGGGAACAACAACTGGCTCTAGTTGGGGAACTTTCTTCTGTTGCAAAAAGCGATTGAAGGGAGTAGAATCCAGAATCTCCAGTGCCTTGAAGCGTGCCATTCGGTTATGGAGTCATGCTACCCAAAAAGAAAGGCTCCAAAAATGAAAATGAAAAGAACAAAATAGAACTAAAGACTATACAAATCTACAGGTGAACTCATTCGATACTTCAAGAGTTGAAGTGCTTTAGATGTTGGCCATTGTGAGGCAGAGAAAAGAGAGTGCCATCTTGATAAACCAGCATGAAACCATTCTGTCCCTAGAAATATTGACGAGTGAATGGAACTCTCCACCAAAAAACCAATTTTTTGCATCTTCTTCTTGGCTCTTTCTTCTTCTTGCCCCATGGCAGGACGTGGTCTTCAATTTAAAAACCATAACTCATTGCTCTCTTGGTGAAGGGCTCCTTTTACTAATTTTGGAGTATAATAGTATGGTCTACCACCATAGCTTGTTGTTCTACTGGTTCAGTCCATCACATGCTTTGATTGTCAGCATCAAACTCCTGACAAACCATCAGCTCAGCATCTCCTTTGGTGTGAAGGAGTTTTACCTCTTCACCCTGAGCAGTTTTCAATCCAAGCAACAAAGATCTGCATCCAACTGTGGAAGAATTACTGCCATCAGATTCTAGGATCCAAGCATCATCAAAAGCTGATCTTCTATCAAATTTCTCTTCATTAGAGATGGAAGATCCTTCCTGATTTGTACTGCACCCTACCAATTCTTTTGATGTCTTGTTTGGATCAAATCCTGGATTACCAGCTACAGGATTTTCATCAACTGAGACATGAGCATCCTATGTGGTCAAGAAGTAATTACCCTTGCCTGAAGGCTCAGAGAGAATTTGAGTAGTAGGGGCTGACGTTTGGGTAACCACAACCTTTAACTCAGATAGGCCTGCACCTAGCTCTCCACTAATGTTTAATTGCTCAGGATTGGCTTGCAGGGATTCAAACTTAGTCTTTTGAATTTCATATTTTTTGACATGATCAATCATGTCAAATGACTAAGATGGACTTGGAAGAGAGGATGGGAGTTCATCCTTTTGGTTTTTGGGAGGGGGAGGACTGATTTGTGAAGTTGAAGTAGAAGGTGCAGAGATGTTTGATGTACTAACCTTCTTGGCAATCACTACGTCCTTTGACTTGAAAGGTAGAGTGGTTCTCTACTCAGCAATTGAAATTACTAGTTGGGGTCACTCCTTTGTCTTCTCTTTGTCGGCCTACTGGGTTGACTAATTCTCAAACTTGGTGAATACTGCGTATGATCCTTTGACTGCTTCACCTTCACTTCTGGGTTCATCTTGAAATTTAGGAAACCAATGTGGGAGTCACCAACTGATTCTTTTAGATCTTCCCTGAAGAGATCGGTGCCATTTTCTTGATTAAACTTAGGTTGGAAAGAGAAATCATACTCTATTTCTAAATATCCAACTGCTGAGTTGGCTGGAGGTGCTTCAATGGCCAGGGTCCTCTGTGGGGGAGGAAGATGATTTGGTTTCCCTTGACTTCTGGCAGCGTCGCCTTAATATGGCTGATTGGGGAATGTCCTCCTTGGAGTATCTCTATACAAAGGAGTAGAAGACATACATTGTGTCATTTGCCTTTTCAAGGCTAGTAATTCATTTGCCAGCTTTTGGACCATTGGGTCAGTGGTGGCTGCTGGTGAGTATTCAGAAGTTGAAGAGGATTTGCCTCTGTTTGGATCTCTCCTTATCTTTCTAGCTAAGATAAGGTCATCTTCCACCTCAGTGGCCAAGTCTTGAGCAGCCTCAAGGTCTATGTGTCTAGCCTGTCTCAACAAAAAACTCATTTCATGCAGCTATGAGTTGATGAAGAAACACATGAGATTTTGAGGTGTCGGTTGGGCGATCATGGAAATCCTATGCCTCAGCTTGTTGAACCTGGCAATGAAGTCCCTCATAGGCTCATGGGGCTCCTTCTTCATTTGTGTGAGCTAGGCTAGCAAGGCATGTGCATCCTCTACTAGCCTGAACCTGGCTTCAAATTTAGCTTTGATAGTGTCCTAGCCAGTCACTGATCCAGTCTACAAATGGTAAAACCAGTCTACAGCAGCACCTTGTAGTGTCTCCATGAAAAGCCTGACTGCCATGTCTTCAAATTCCACCCCTATCACACCACAAGCTATGCTGAAAGCTACAATGTGTTCATTAGGGTAAACTCTCCCATCACCAAAGAATTTAGGGAAATTCTTTTTTGAACTGCGTGGAAGTTCATGCAGAGGTGGAGTCAAGTTGAGTGGGCCAAAAGAGTTACCCTAGGGGCCTCAAACGGCCATGTTTTAATCATGAAAAATAGGGATAACAAATCTAGGTGAAGTGGCCAGATTGCAGAATAAAAATGGAAAAGGACTAGCTCAGCTTCAACTTGAGGCTTTAGACTGCGCACTCTTTTCTAGCAACTCTGGTTTTGTAGACCACATAAAATAATGGAGATGGAGGAAAATGGTAAGGATATAATGAATAATAGGTAAGACATGGAACAGAGTCACCAGAGTCTGTATAATGGATAAGGAAAGGAACTACTTCAATCTAAAACTTGAGGCTTCAAACTACACGTTCATCCCCAGCGGAGTCACCAAAAACTGTTGGGTGAATATTTTGTCGGCCAGTTAACTGGTGACCAAAATAGTTCCTATCACCACAGCATAGGGAGATGGGTCATCTTGGTGTGCAGGTTTACTACATCAACAGGAGACAAATCTCTCCTCTCATCAAGGGGAGGTTCCCTATAGATATGCAGGAGATGCAAGAAGTAAGACATGGGGGTAGGATAAACCATCCATCTCTCTTCTTTCAGAGATGATGCTAACAAATAGAGGAGAAATCCTAAGTGATTGGTGAAAATAATTCTCTTCTTTTAGAAGTAACATTTAACCAAGAGCCAGATCCCTTCTTGGATAGTAGAAATCTTGATGAAATGACAGAAGGCACTTCTCTTCTTTCAAAAGTGCTTGTTCTTTTGAACAAAAGGAATATTTTTGGTAAGTAACTGGTAACCAAAGGTGCAGAGTAACCAGCAACTTGAAATGTAGTGCAAAGTCTCCACTTCGACTACCCAAGAGTGAAATACGAAAAAAAATAGGGGCACAAAGTCGTCCCAAGGTCCTTTACATAGGAACAGAAAGAAAACACACTAAAGGCAATTATGGGGTCACAAAGTCTCTCCACAGTTAGGTTCAGGACACCTTCCTGATTACTTTCGCTAGTTCTACTTGCCAAATTACATAAATAAGAACACATTTAGAAGACACATAAGAATGATCTCCTAAAATGATACAAGCTATAACAGTACAAAGTTTGCAAATAACTTGTTTTCTCATTCAAATAAAATGATATGAACAACAATCTAAGCTCAAAGTCTCAGTATTTGCCTTTTAATTTGGGCAGAGTTTTGCTTCTATATTGGGAAGATCTCCTTTGTAACAAATGAGAGATTACAATATATAGCAGCCCAAAAAGACTTGGCACTTTTTTCCATAAAACGGCCCATGCTGTGCATTCAATGCCTTGAATGCATTTCCAGGTTTGTCAAAGGACTGCATTGAAAATAGGGCAGCTGACTTAACTATGGCGTGTCATTTCATCTAATATGTCTCTTCTTGGGTCTGGATCTTCTAGTCTGTCCCCTCTAACGTCTGCACAGTTGTCCATTTTGTCTTTACTCCAAAGGAGACTAACAGGCTGTGCCTTCAATGTTTGCAAGCCAAAATATCTACTTTTGCACACTGTTCCGACTACTGAAATAACTACTATAGATATTTCCCTCTTTGTCTCTTCTTGCTGTGATTTGAGCCCTCGGGCTACCTTTTCTAGCTTTGCTGGCTCTTTTGGCTTCTTCTCTCGTCAGTTCTTCCCTTTGAATGCATTCGGGTCTGCACTCAAGCTTTTAAATATCAATGGCTATTTCATTGCCATGAATTTGATAGCTGTAGGCCTGTCATCTTCTTTAGCAATTCCTTCGTGTCTTTTCCGCTTGCTTTGGCCACTTTTTGCTAATCTCAGCAAGAGACACGTGGCATCTTCCACTGGAACAGGTGAGGACACTTGGCAGCATCCGCCTAACTTTAGAAGGGACACATGGCAGCTTCTACTGCTCTTTGTCCTTTTCCATTAGGCATTTTTCTGTGAGCTTTTCTCTTCAGTCAGGCTCTTCCTTCAGACAAAAGTCTAAAGGAATTCCTTCGGGCTCTGCCTTAGTCATTTTCCCATGGAAAATACTTCCAAAAGAATTCTAATGGCTCTTTCACTTAATAATTTCCCTCAGACAAAAAGTCTAAAGGAAATGTTCTCTGTCGGCCTTTGAACAAACCCGAAGGAATTCTATCTTTTTGGTTAGTCGCTTGGTCCTTCCTTTGAGTTCTGTGCTTTATTTGAATTTCAACGAATATTCCCTTACTTTAAATTTGACGTCCACGAGGCTGTCAATGGTTGCTAGCTGCTTGAACCGTGTTGAACTTTGAACCTCTAAACCATTGAAAGTTCATTGGTTCATTAGTTCATTCTGTCTCTTTTGTTCCATCGCTTCTTGGTTCAATCGCTTTCCCGCTCTTTGGTTGAACCATCCGTTGAACCACCTGTGCTGCTTTTTCCTTGACTGAGGCTGCCTTTGAACTTTTGAACCTATGAACCATTGAACTCTGAACTCTTTCGGTTCAAGGTTCAATCGGTTCATTGGTTCATCCTTTGTCCGTCACTTGTTCTTTCTAAGCTCTTTGATCTTCATCGCACTGGTTTAACCTTTGAACCTGTGAACTCATTGAACCAAAATGATTCAAGGTTCAATGGTTTGATTCTTGCTTAGAAGCTTGCCGATGGACGCTTTGGTTTAACCTTGGCATTGAACCAATATGTAGAAATGTCTAAGTGTTGGAAACTTGTTCTTTTGAGAGCTTGCTTCTTTCCTATAGAGTCTGTAGAAATCACCCTATGAAGCCCGTAGAACTTGGCCTACAGAGTCCGTAGATTTTTGGAAAAGCTTTGAAAAATGAAGAACTGGAATGCTCAGAAGAATTTTTGAGAAAAAAGAGATAATTTTGGCCCTGCAGGACCAAAATAGCTTGTGTTGTTCCAAAAATGAGTGACATTTTTGAGGGACAACAAATTGAACCCTTTTTACAATGGACTCATCTCCTTATAAAGGCACTCATAATAGAATTATTACAGAAAGCAAATTGTTTCATTTCCTAAATGTGTGATGGTTCATATCCTATTATGACCCTTCTACTTCTATTATGTACATATTTTGACTATTGGTATACATTTTCACATAGTCATGCACACTTTTTCATACTTTTACAGACTTATGCATAATTTTGTGCACACTTTTACACACATTCTACTCATTTTAAAAAATTGTGTGCATTCATACACACTTCTGGGCACTTTTGTGCACATTATGAGCACATCCACACAATAATTTTTGTGAATCAAATTTTATGCACTAACTTTTATGACATGATGATGTGAAATGATCTAGTAACTTTTAGAGGCCATAAATTTCACGTATGAAATCAAAATAATATTTTTAAAGATAATCAAAATGTGTAATCATTTTATGGTTTATAGGTGTTCATTATGCCACTTTTGCTTCTACTCCAAAACCTATCACTTTTACGCCTTCAAGAGACATAGCCACTTCCCAAATTCTATTGATTGTCGAGAAACTCAACCAAGTCTTTTAGAATCCTGTTGTTGGATGCAAGTGTACTTTTATAATATTATTCATGCCCTTGAAGTTTCATAGTGTTGGTGATTCCCAAGGATTAAATTAGACCATGCTAAAACTATAAGCACACTGACTAGTCTACACAAAAACACCCATACATTTTTTTGGTTAATGCAAGATTTCTTGTGGACCTAGATGCTCTTGCATTGGGGTTTCAAATTCAAATTAGTCATCATGTGGCTCATCTTAGAGGTGATGAATAAGTATGACTTACAATGAATGCATGCAACTTGGTGCCCATAGATGTGAAGAAACTAATTTGTGTGAGTGATGGTGCCAGTCTAAAACCCAATCCGTCAAGATTTTCCTTAAATAAGTGGCACAAGTTTCCAAATACATCTAATATGAGAAAGAGTTAATCATAATGCAATAAAGTAGTATTAATAAAATTCTATCTTTTCCACTTTGGGACTTCTAAAATTCTATTCAATGCATAACCATACATTAGTAGATGGTTAGAAAGGACAACATTTGGAAGAGCTTCCACCAGCAACTAAAAATAATTAGAAAATAAGAAGTATCTAGTTCAGTCAAAATCGTGACTTTGTCATGTCTTTTAAGCTCTCTTTCAAAATTATGATGAATATTTTACCATGTGAACCATATAGAAGTATCAAATTTGTGTAAGTAATTTGGTTCATAAAACCAAAATTTATTTTGCATATAATCCCATGCCTCTCACTCACCTAATTTCCCAACACATTGAGAGGTGACCGGGCTTATTAGACACCATCTTAAACATATTAAAAATACCATATAAAATCCAATAGGCATCTAGAAACTCATAAAAAATCCAAATTTCAAAGGAACGACCTTTATACCACATCATTTAAGGCATAAATTTTAATGATTCCAAAAGATTAGTTTTTAATGTTTAACAGATCACAAAGGGCCTGATTAGAGGGGTGAAATTAACAATCAATCTAATGTCACTGCCATTTTTTGGAGAAATAAAGGTAAATACTTCTCCATCACCAAGATCATGATTGCTAGTAAGTAAAATATTCACAAAAATAATCTTCCAGACAAATATGAGAAAAAAACATATATCTAGATTTCTTGTAGACATAGAGAATCCATATTTGGAAATCATTGTAGTATATCGCACACCACATACTTGTGAGGTGGGTTTGTGATACCCTGTACACTCCATGAATAAATATTCATATTTCACTTAAATCTAGGGAAATATACGAAGAACCTAAATCTTGAAGGATGCCATACTTATTCTACAAAAAAAAGGTTGTTTATTTTTTTTAAGAAATCACCAAGTTGAAAGGAATGATGCTTATTTGGAATACGATATTAATCCTCCAAATGGTGAGGTAGACTACGAGAACATCTATTAGATGCCTTGCAAGGATAAACGAATTAGAGAGCCCATTATGAATCTTCAATTATTCCCTATACAGTTGCTTAAGAAACAAAGACAACATTAGCAACCAAATGTGTACTAGAAACCCTATGTTTACCTATCTCTTTGGAGAATTCAACTTGATTATGAAAAGGCTCCTGAGAAAGTTGAGTTTCCACCATGATAGCTTTGTACATATCATGTGTATGAGAACCCAAACTAGGGTTTGTCACTATAGTTTTATCGGTTGACACACCTGTTTCAGGGGTTACAACAACACCTTTTTTTGTTTGTGATTGTTGACAGTGGTCTAAGCATCTTCATCAATACACTGAGTGTTTTGAGTTGGAGGGTTTGAAATTGGTTTAGCTCAAGAGGCCAATCAAGGGGAATATTTGATATTTTGCTTATAAATTTGACAAAAAAATGCAATTTTTGGGTGAGTTGATATACAACACTCGTTAGACGTGTTAGGTGTTCCTTATATTACTATTGTTGGTCTCCTTAAGGTCACGTGAGAGGTCTTCCTAAACACAAACCCTATTTTGAGGACAAGTCGAATATAACTTATTACGTTTGTCATAAAACACATAACCTATTGAAGTGGCCATATGATCGTAAAAGTGCCAACAAAAAAAAGAGAGCGAAAAGAATTCAACCCAACCAAAACCTTAAAAACTAAGTATTAAAAGATAACAAAATTACATATCCATTAAAAAAAACAGAGATCAAAATGAAATTAAGTTCCCTTAATAAAATACCCAACTAAAATAAACTATTCTAACTATTTATAAACATTATTAAAATTAAAAATTAATATCTAATAATAAATACCAACTCAGTACCTTTTTATAGACCCATTTTTTTTTATTAATATTGATGCATTCCATTAATAAAATAAAATGACATTGATTAATTAAGAAAATAACATGAAGTCATCACCGCCAAGGGACCCCCTGAACACGTCCGGATGCAAAAAGGGAAGAAACAGAAAAACAAAAAGACAATAAAAACCCATCCGATTTCAGTAAATACTTAAAATGAGTTTTTAATACTTACGAATTATTGTTCAAATTCACCACGTCGCCGTTTATGAATGAAATTTTGTGGAGCGCCGCTTTCCACTCCACAAGCTTTTCGGGACTGTATCTCCCTGTCACTTCATGCTGCACAAAGGCTTTCGCATATCTTCCTTTCCCCTGAGCCACATGTCGGAGCTCAGAAGGGTCAACACCATAGAAGACAGGAATAATCTTGGTGCCAGTTTTCAGCATAAATGACAGCTCGGCCAAACACCAAGGTGACTGCGCATAATTTTCCGAAAATATGGCAATATGAACTGAAGCGCTACTCATTGCGGCTTCTAATTCTGAAGTTATCTCATCGCCTGCTTTAAGCCACTGCACATCTAGGCAAACATTCAGTCCCACACTGGTAAGTTCATTGTAAATAGCTGTGGCGAAGGTGTGTTTCACATCTTTTCCGCAATGATTAATGAATACATGGCAAGAAACTTTTGGTGTAGATGCAGACGAAACTTGTAGGGGTGCCAATTCCTTAAAAGCCATGTGGTTGAAGTGATCTAAGCCTAACACCCTTTGATATGAATGCTGAGTTTGAAGGTAGCAACCTTACACCGTTTCAATAGAGAGCAGAGGACAGAGTGGATGCTGTGTTCAAACCTTGGCTCTTCAATAGATCTGCCTCCTTACACCCTTTCACTTACTAAACAAATGATCTTCTTAGCCTTTCAAATTCGGAGGCAAATGCAAGGCAGGTTAAGATTTGATCGTAGCAGAAGAAGAGGGAATAAATATAGGGCAGTCAAAAGTTAAAAAATAAAAAATAGCATATTAAGTGTATGCGATCATGAAAGCCGTGCTGTAACCAGCTCATAATGGCCCACTAGTCTCACTACCCTGTCATTTTCCTAACCATCCACGGCTGTAACCAGCTCATAATGGCCCACCAATCTTATCGCCCTGTCAATTTCCTATCCATCCACGGCTGTAAACTGTTCCGTTTCTTCACATCCACGGCTGCTTTTTATTTTGTTTTGGGTGGGAAGACGAACTTTCCGCGAAATGTGGATTTCTATGTCGTTAAATATTCGAGGGACATCGTCAAAGATTCGTTCTTTCGGCCTCCATCTGTTATTATTTGTTTTTAGTGAAATGCTCCCTTTGTCTTGCGTAATTAGTGGGAGAGGGGCCATACCCCTAACTTTTAGGCGAGTTTCGGTCAACGGTTTTCTCAAATTGAATAAATAAAATTCGGATAATTAAATTATATCAAAAACCACATCATTGTTTACAATGTAAAATGTCATTTACTATTTATTTTATACCCATCACCAACTTTTGAGATATATCCATTCTTGTAAACCAAAAAAATATATTACTTGAATATACATATATATATTTATTATTTTTGATATAACTTTAAAAACTATACAAATTGGAATGTATGAAGCCACTTGATTGTCTTTAATCTACATATTAAGTTGTAGTGTTGAAGATGTTTGGTTAACTCAAACTAACATGTGTGATTAGCTAACATGTAATGCACAACCTTAAATAAAGACACCATAATTACTTTAAAAATTTCCAATTGAATTCTTAGTTTGTTTTTGTATTGAAAAGTTTTCTTGATCACCACTCGACACTAATTTGAAAATGTGCCCATTATGCATCATTTTAATAATATTATCTATCAGTTTGGTCACGTTTGTGGCATGGAGGAGCTTTTCTTCAAAGAAAAACAACATGGATAATATTACTAATACCAATAATCATAGTGATGATGCTTCACATGAATTAAGCCTTTTACACAACGTCGTTATTTTTCTTCTAACTACATTTTCCTTTTACTTTAAAAAATAATGCAACCCATTTTATAAGATCATAGAACATATGCACCCCTTTGAAGAATATGAGTAAAAATTTAAAAAAATAAAATAAAATAAAATAAAAAATAAACTCATTTTTTAGGATTAGAGAATTCAAATCTTTTTGTAAAATTTCAAAAAAACTTTGAAAAATGAATACAAATCCTTATATATTATTTTATGTATAATACAAGTTCTTTTGTTATTCACTTTCTCTAAGAATAATTTACAATAAAACCATTGCTCTTTAAGACACCCTCAAGGCAAGAGGGTGAGTTTGATTCCACTATTGTGTGCCTAACTGTGAATCTCTTGTGATTGCTATAAATATAATTTAAAAACATAGCTATATTTTGTGAAAAAAGAAATCTTAGTTATAGATGCCTATTATTATTTTGCCTATCTCAATGATGGTATAAGCGATTATTAAATGAAAAATCTAATTATTTAGATATCAAATAAAATAATATTCAGATTGGCCCATTTTGTAAGATTAAGGAATATTTAAATTCTTTAGAAGAACTTGAATAAACCCTAAAAATATTTAATAATTTAGATAAAAAACTAAAAAATTATTTTGGGTGTTTCGGAATGCCTATTGTGTTATTTAACATAAAATTTATATACACACGTTCTTTAACACAATTCATATCTGGGAAGATTTATAATACTTTTAGAATTGTTTTTAAAATTCAATAAATATTTGACAATAGTAAATTTTTATACATTAACAAGGGTTATGGGGCCCTTTTTACTGATAAAAAATACTAAAAATATCATATAAAAGACTAATTATAATAGGGAATAAAAATTGGATCAAAAAAAACACATAAACTTACAAAAATACAAGATTTTTTAAATAGGATACAAAGAGCACAAAGAGACTAAAAAACCCCCTAAAGATCTAAAAATAGCCTAAAGATGGAGAAACCCAAATCCCACTTTTAACAAAAACACCAAGAAATAAAAATCTAAATTCACACCAATTCATGATCTCTTAGTGTCAAGTTGTTATTGCCCTTCTTCTCTTACGAGAAAGAAAAGCCCTCATCGTCTATTCTGAACCCTAAATGATGAATTTCACAACATCAAGCTATAATATTTTTACTGACATCCTTATTTTGTTGCGCTGTGGAGGCTCACAGTTGGCTTTAGTCAACAATTATTTTGTTTGGGAGATGTCAAGAATTTCTATGATAACAAGACCCTCTTCTTCTCCCTCTTGTGAGGAAACCTTATCACTATCTTTATCTTCTTCAAGGTCTTTCAAGATAGTTGTGTGTGCTAGACCCTCCTCCTAATCCTGTTGGAATGATGCCTCTTCAAAATCATGCAAAGATTCCTTTTATAATAAATCCCTATCAATGGTTGCCTTCAAGACCCTTAATTATGCAGATCCAATCTTTGTTATTTTTCATAATTCTACCCCACTGACAGGTGCTTCATCCTTTATACGAGTATCATTGCCCAAAACCTCCCTAGAATTGTTCAACTTTGATTTTCCTTGTTGGGCAACGAAAGAGGATAAGGGCTTAGAGGTTGTAACTACAATCCATTTTTTTGGGATCTATAAATATATAATTACACTAAACTACCATGTTGATTTGGGGAGGGAACAAACTTCTATATTATGCCCTTATTTGTTACATGGAAAACACCTCATAGAAATCCCTTCAAAATCTACATGGTATAATCACTACCTGTGCTTTAAAGAGATTCAACTAGAATTAAAATCATCATGATTTGATTGATGGGAGAGATTAGATTTGACATGAGAGATTAGATGATTCACCCACAAGGGGCTTATCTAAGATATTCTAGGGACCTTTTGAGGTCACATGGGACATTTTAGATCTTTATCGTAGTCATTTTTGGGAAACAAATGCAATTACTTGATATTAGATTCCATATTTAAATTAAATTATGAAAATGGCTGTTTGGAGTCCCATTTAAACCATGTTGGACATCGAAGTGGGTCATTTAACCCTAGCTCATGTCCAAATCTAATCTACATTAATTGTGAGTACAAACCAAGGTCACAAGAGTTATGGGACCTATTATGCTCATGAAGAACATGTAGGGCATTCGAGTCATAATTAGTTGGTGTAGGCAATTTTTCATGGGCATTGTGATGACCATGCAATCACATGTACATTAAAAAATACACCCGTTATTCCTTGTGGCATATGTATATTAATGTGTGGAACGTCATATGTCTCTTTTTTGTGTATTTTATATTTTCAAAAACAAAATTGAACCATTTTTTGTTGTTTTAATTTGTAATAATTTTTGGGCATGACAGTGGTGATAAAAATACATCTAACTTGATTTATTGTAGACAAAGAAACCCATATCTGAAAATCATTATTGTTACACCCTGATTTCACCCTATGATTTTAACTTTAAATCCATGGATTTGATATGGTTAATAATTGATTCTTTAATGCTTTGATTTAAACACTATGATAAATGCAGTAGAGAATAATGATATTTATGATTTGTTTACGTGATGTAATAATTACATTTGATTATTTTATGCAGTATAGATGTATAGTTATTGGTCTTGTATGATTGATTTTATATATGATGACTCAGACTAACTATATAATTGGTATGAGGTGGATGTAGGATTGGTCTCACTCTCAGAGCATGATGAGGGAGAGTATTATCTGAGAGGGTAGCGCAGATGGGATGATTGTAGTATGATAGAATGGAAATGCTAGTGACCCAAATTCACACACCATAGTAGTTTGTCTTGTTAAATTATTTGTATTAATATGGTTTGCTAAGTATTATGCTCAGTAATGCTAGAATAGTTGCATTAAACATATTTTGGTTGTGCTTTAGGAAGAAACAAGTTCTTATTATGAAATTGGTTAAAGTGATTTCTATGTTGTAAGATGCTTTATATTTTGCTTTATACTTGTGTCTTTAATGTAGTTTTCAATAGGAGATAGACGTAGTAATATTGTTATATTTAATTTGTAAAACAGAATAAAATAAAAAAATAAAGATTTATGGTATTTTAAATTATTTAATTATATTAAATAATTTAATGAAATTGTGATAATCAACTTATTAATTATGTTAATTAATATGGGAATAAGTCCTAATTAAAACATTAAATTAGACTTATACTTTAAAAAGGCTTATCTAGAATTGATTGCTAGTAATGTATGAAATCTGTTGATGATTTTACCTTGACAAAGGGAAGTTAAGTTACATTATTGTTGACTTGAGAATTCAAGAGAGATAAATTGGAAAATTTATCCAATGATTATTGTGGAACTCCCACTTAATGAGTTGGAACAAAGCCTAAGCTTTAGTTTCAAGTGGCATGCAAAAGGAAAAAAAATGGTATTAAGAAAGAAGAAAGAAAAAGGAAAAGACATAGAAAATTTATGAAAAAAGGAAGTGAAAAGTTCGAAGGAAAAAAAAACTTCGAAAACAGAAAGGGGAATTTCATCATCAACAAAGGGAAAGCATGTACCCAGAGGTATTGTAATTATTTTTTAGTGTATATTTAAAATTTTAGGGGAAATATTGTTGGATCCGTAAGAAGCTTCAAATTATGTGAAACCTCCTTTTTTTTCAAAAATAAAAATATTTTCAGATAACCCAAATTTTATTAACCCAAATGAAAGAATCAGGGCTTATAGATTTACATAATATTTTCTTTTACATTAGAGAATCTTTGACAAAACTTGTGAATAAACTCTCTGAAAACATTTAAAAAATCTTATGTTAGTATTGCCGAAAATAAATTACTAATTAAATTTAGTAAAGTTTAAAAATTGTGAGTGAGACATTCATGATTAAAAACAATCTAAATGATATATATATTCTAGATTTATATGTTCTAGATTTGAGTATATTTTTAAAAAAAATATGAATGAAATTACCTTATTATAATTTGTGGATTTCATTCAAACTTTTTTTTTTGGTATGAAAATCAATTCTTCTTTTTTCTTAAACCCAACCTATGGTTAACACTCTCATCATATGTTATCTTTAAAACCCTCTATTTTTTTTATGTCAATGGAAAATGTGAAGTGGATGTAACTAGAGCGCTCACAGTCTTGTTGCCCTGCCATCTTCTCGCCATTCTGTACATTGTAAGCAGCTCATAAATGTCCGTCCAATCAATGGGAAAAGTGGTATGTGAAAGTGGAGGTAAATAGACCACCGGGCAGGGGTTAAATTTGGCAGGCGTTTGAACATTTTTGATGTTTTTACACGTAAAATATAGTCACATTAAATTTTTGGCCGTATCAGCCAACGGGTGAAAAATTATTTATCCTATCATTTTGACGTTCAAAATAATAAATTGACCATTTTTAAATTATTAATAAGAGTCTAAGATTAGGAGTAAGACATGGTCACACGAATCATGAGTCAAGTCCAAATACATTATAAGTTTTGTCACTTCACGGCTTCCCCAATGCCCATTATGAAAGCATTTAAATTTTAAGTACGATGGGGAAAATCAGGCTACCAAAAACTACCTCTGCAATTAATTTTCTTTGGAAGTCT
Organism: Torreya grandis; assembly: GCA_037957365.1. Taxonomy (NCBI): domain Eukaryota; kingdom Viridiplantae; phylum Streptophyta; class Pinopsida; order Cupressales; family Taxaceae; genus Torreya; species Torreya grandis. Next base: position 1,225,374 of record JARHVA010000731.1, on the reverse strand, counting down.
GAAGCTTCTTAGAGAAGCTACCCTTTCAGTTCGCAGTTCAGCGAAAAGGCAAGAACTACTGCAGGGAAAGACAACACCGGCTTCAACATTAGCGAAGCAGGAGGTGCCCAAGAGAATGGCAGCAGTTTATGTTTTGATCAGGGTTACTATATGCATTTTGCGTCCTCCTCCAAAATCTTGTGGGTATCGATTTCCCTAATTGCACTATTTTTGCAAATCAACCTTATTTCTGACACACAATGCGTTTGGAAGGATTTCTGTAAAGGAGCAGTTATTCATCACCATAATCAGGGACTTAAATTCATTACACTCACTCTCAATTCCTAATCTACATCAATCCCACATATTTCATTTCTTGCACCAAATCAAGGAGGATTTAAATATATGTCTACCAAAATTTTGAAATAGTCATGTAATTGGTTATAAACCTAAATAAATCTGAGGTGGTTGTTTGCTAAATGTATCAAAATTTAAACAATCTAACTGTATGCCATCGAGCTGTAGTGGCTAAATTTGAAGTCAAAATTTGTGTGTTATGAACATCCCGCATTCGAATCCCTAAGCGTTCTTTTTGTTTTTGCATTCTTGTCATAGAGGGGTAAGTCATAGAAGGAGAGAGCCTCCTCGTCGTCCTCTGATTTTGTGATCAAATCTACGTGGGCACCATATTCTTCAAACAACTCAGAATTCCATCTCTCTAGAAGATCAACAAAACATAACGCTAAGATTTTCAATACCCTATAGCTCATTCGTGCACTTAACTACCTAACATTTTTTAGTGAAATTCTACATAGCGGTTACAATAACTATATTTAAAAATGCGAAAGAAAACAAGGTGTAATAGTCGTAGTAATTAGTTGATTTTTTGAGTTCCACATTTTGACATGGGGATGTGATTTTTAGATGCAGATAGCAAAGCTTTAATGTAGTGGGGGAGTCATGTGGGGCCTCCAGTGATAATATTGTAATTGAATTCATTTGGGGCCCAATGGGTAAAGGCAATCAACTTCACAGGGATCATCAAGAATCACTGCATTCGTAGCAATGGGATGTTAGGCCGCAAACAAAGAGAGTTGGCTGGCCACTAACAACATAAATTAATACCCAATGCCTACTCCTAGATATTGCAAGCGGGACCTTAAATATATATTTTGTTCCTTGACTTCATTTAATTGGAACGATGCAGATCCAAAATGAATTGGGACTTTTAGTATTGATATCACCTGTACTATTTGGGATATAGAAAAGGTAGTGGTGGATACACAACGGATTGCACATGATAAGGAGGTGTTTGATATTGACTGGGGAAGGGTAGGGATTTTTGCTTTTGTTTCTGATGATGGGTCTGTGAGAGTTTTTAATTTGAGGGTCAAGGAGCATTCAACTATCATTTATGAAAGTTCACTTCGATTAGGATGGAACAAGCAGGGCCCAAGGTTCATGGCCACTATTTTGATGGATAGTTGTGAGGTGGTTGTCTTGGATATCAGGTATCCAATTGTACCTTTTGCATAGATCCAAAGGCATAAAGATAGTGTGAATACCCTTGCATGGGCTCCTCACAGCGCCCATCATATCTGCATTGTTGGAGATGATGTAGTCTCTTATATGGAAGTTGTTAGTGACTAGTCAGCCAGTGGTAGAGGGTGGAAGCCCTGATTTGAAACTAGCTTACACAGAAGCTATTGAAATAGATCAGTTGCATTGGTCCTCCATGCAATCTGATTGGGTTGCAATTGCTTTTACTAACAAACCACAAATATTAAGGGTTTGAATTTTGTTTGGGCACAATTTTTTTCCAATCAAGCCCTCTGAAATCTGTATAACATAGTTTGACATGATTGTATGGTCTGGTAAGTTTTTCCTATTTTCTTATTTGGATAATTCCACAATATAAAATATTATTACAACTTATAGTATTTCTCATATTGACACATAATATAAAATAAGATTTCATATTTATATAAAAATTATGAAAGTCAAAATTGAGAAATGTAAGTCATGTGCAAGGTGACATTAATTTAAAAACGTCACAAAAAAATTTCTTGACGGTACATGGGACCGTCAAATTTAACCCCTACGCGCCGGGTCTTGAAAAGTTATGTGGTAAGAGGAAAGTTATGTGATTCCGTGTACAACTTGTGCTTCTCGTTAGCTTCCACGCTGCTGCGAGGAAATTCATGACTGTATTTGGTGGGTGGGTGGAAAGAGAGCAAAATGAACGGAATTGGAAAGCTCGGATATCGCATCCACACTTTTTATTTTGGTTTTTTCAGGCAAAAATGTTACGTATTGTCTCCATCATGGAAGCCGTGCTATAAACGTCCATTGACGTGCTTTAAACAGTTCATAAACGTCCAGTCAATGGGAAAAGTGGCATGTGAAAGTGGAGGTAAATAGACCGCCGGGTCTTGGAAAGTTACGTGGTAAGAGGAAAGTTATGTGATTCCGTGTACAACTTGTGCTTCTCGTTATCTTCCACGCTGCTGCGAGGAAATTCATGACTGTATTTGGTCGGTGAAAAGAGAGCAAAATGAACGGAATTGGAAAGCTCGGATATCACATCCACACTTTTTATTTTGGTTTTTTCAGGTCAGAGATGTTACGTATTGTATCCATCATGGAGCCGTGCTATAAACGTCCATTGACGTGCTGTAAACAGTTCATAAACGTCCATTGAAGTCATGTGGTGAGAGGAAAATTTTGTGCTTCTTGTTATCTTCCACGCTGCTGCGAGAAAATTCATGACTGTATTTGGTCCGCGGAAAGAGGGAAAACGAACGGAATGTTCATAAACGTCCATTGAAGTCATGTGGTGAGAGGAAAATTTTGTGCTTCTTGTTATCTTCCACGCTGCTGCGAGAAAATTCATGACTGTATTTGGTCCGCGGAAAGAGGGAAAACGAACGGAATTGGAAAGCCCGACTATAACATCCATGTTCTTTATTTTGTTTTCTTTGTCCAATTCACACGCGTAGAGAGACTTTCCGCGAATTGGACCGATATTTGTACTTGGTAACATGTGTAGTGATGTAGCTTTAATGTTAGTTTTCAGAGAAATTTAAGGTATGCTGTGTTTTCTAAGTTTAAATTTTGTGAACTCTTGTGACTTTGTGATTATTATTGTGGTGACATGTATGGCTTTTGTGCATCGATATTTTAGAGAGTATAGTCCATGTTTTATGGTTTTTAAGTGTGTATAAATTTTATAACTTTTTGATTATAGTGATGGCGTCAAATATGAATTGTTTAGTTATTATAATGACTTTTGTATATTAAGAAATAGTAGTTGGTTTTTGGTATTCATGTAGGTTTCAATGGTCCTGGGTCAAAGCACATCACTTGCTATTACATTTTCAAATCTTTGTAAGGTTTTTGTGGCCTCATAGAAAATAAAACTGATGCCATTCTAACAACTCAAATCGCAACAAATTTATTTAAACATGTGAGTTGTGCAATAATCCTTTTAGGTTTGATTCACAATGGCCCTACATTAAAAATAATATTCCATGATGTGGATTTAGTATTTGTAGGTGAAAACAATCATATAAAAGATACCATAGTGGGTCTATTTGTTGCATTTTTTTTTGTTTTCGAAAGATGATATTTGAACCTATACAAAACAGTATTGTTGTTACTTTGGAGAGTCAATAATGGTGGGGTTCATGAAATTGTTGGAAGCATAACCACTGAAAGGGGCAGTGCGACGAGGGGTGGGGTGAGGGGGTGAATCAATGAGCTCTTAACTTTATTCTAATCTTTAGTTCATTAATCAAGAGTCAATACATAATCTATAGAGCAATCAAATCATAACAAAGAACATAAAGACATAACACATGATATATGTGGAAAACCCTTAAAGGAAAGAAAACCCACAGTAATCATTGCATGGACTACTTGTCCTAAATCAGATATGCAATGAGTCATCAAGATTGCTGAGCACCCACTCAATTTGAGGCACCAACCCTAAATAGTCAAGCACCAACTTGACAAAAAGATTTAGCAAGTACCCACTTGCTAAGGAGCACCCACTCCTTGATTTGTAGACACCAATCTACATGAGGCTTCAACCCCCTTTGCCAAGCTCTGACTTTGCTGCTTCAAATCATCCACCTTTTTCAGTTGCTTCTGTCAACAAATGATGGTATAATTCTGCGCACTCTATACTTATCAACCTCACATTTACTCTGATGCTTTTCTCATTGTCAATCAAATAGACACATTAGGCTGTCTTTCCTCTTTGCTCTTTATTTTCAAAGAATTTATCTTCTGTGCCTTCTCTGCTCATATCTTTTAACATCTTTTATATGAATCTTTTGATGATTCCATATTCACACCTCTCTGGACATCTATTCCTTAATGGACCTCTGTTCTCCTCCTTAGCTAATATTTATTCGCTATTTTAAATTACATCAAAAGGATGATTTGATCTTGCCTATTTACAACATAGTACTCAACAATCTCTTGAAGGTCGACCAAACAAAAACTCTATAGTTGGCTACTTAATGAATTAGTTTCTTTTGCAAACATGATTACCATTAGCTTATATAAAATCTCATTCACATAGGTCGCCCTAAGTGAAAACGAAGCTAGGATAGACCAAGCAATCATTAAAATACTTTTAGTGTCAGCCTGATGAAATCTATAGGGGTCACGATGTAATCCGTAGCAACTCTGATGTAATCCATAGCAACTCTGTTATAAACCGTAGCAAGTCTGATGTAATTTGTAGCTAGCTTGATGTAATCTGTAGCTACTTGTAGAAATTCTTTGACATCAATGACCATATTCTTTATAGAATAATAAACCTTTTGACATCAATGACAACATCTCAACAAACTCCCCCTTTGTCATTGATGGCAAACCTTTACAACTGAACTCCTATCCACATCTCAACAGACTCCCCTTGAGAAGATTTGATCATTCAATGATCATACCTTTACACCAAAATAATAGTTACACAAATTGTTTTTTCTCTTCCTTATATAGCTATCTCTACTGTGACACTATTTATTCCTGAAAATAGTGAGCTTGCTAACTCTCCCCTTGATCTGATTCTCCCCATTTTGACATCAATGGCAAAGGATTGTACAACCTAAAATATATTTGATCCAAACAAAAAGTTGCTTCTCCAAAACTGATAATATCTATCTTCATTTCCCTGATGATAATTCCATAGACTTCTCCTTAGAAAACTACAAGATACTACTCACTACAATTTGAACATCTTTTGACTATCATAGACTCTTGACACCTAATCCTCGGAGCTAAAAGATACCCACAAGGTAGCTCCCCCTCAGTCCATACCTTCCTTAGTGACTGGCAGAAGAAGGAATTACACCCAATTCCTACCTTAAGAACTCAAATGTTGCCCTTGTAAGAGGTTTTGCAAAAATATCAGCAACTTTTTATTTTGTGATGACATACTCTAGTTTGACAATCTGATCAACTACCTGTTCCCTTAGAAAATGATACTTGATTGGAATATGCTTAGTCCTAGAATGTATGACTGGATTCTTAAAGATGTTAATGGCACTGGTATTATCACAAAATATAAAAATTGAATTATCATTCTTGATCTTAAAGTCACTCAAGGTCTATTTCATCCATAAAACCTATGTGCAACATGATGTTGCTGCTATGTACTCAGCTTCAGCTGTGGACAAAGAAACTGATGGTTGTTTCTTACTCAACCATGATACAAGACTCTTTCCAAGAAAGAATGCACCACCACTTGTGTTATTTATGTCATCAATGCTACCTGTCCCATCTACATCTATATATGTTGTTAAAGTGAAATCCTTACCTTTTGTGTACCATAAACCAAAATCCATAGTACCTTTGAGATATCTAAATATCCTCTTGACTGCTTGTAAGTGTGTTTCTTTTGGTTTTACCTAAAGTTTAGCCATTAGACCTATTGCCTGCATGATACCAGGTCTTGATGCAATAATATACAATAGACTTACAATCAGAGATTTTTACAAGATCTGATTGACTTCTGATGACTTATCCTCTTGACTCAACTTGCACCCTGTTGTCATTGGATACTTATTGATTTACAGTCTTCCATATCAAACTTATTCAACATTTCCTTAATGTACTTAGCTTGAGACATGAAGATTCCCTTATTTGACTTAACTATTTACAATCCAAAAAAAATGACAGTTCCCCTAACATAGACATCTCAAATCCTTGTTACATTACTTCTACGAACTCCTTAGACATCTTGTCATAGTCATTATCAAAGATAATATCATCAACATACACAACTATGATTAATTGATGCTCACCTTCTATTTAAATGCAAAGGTCACTATCACCAACACCTCTTTTGAAACCTTGATCAAATAAGTATATGTCAAGTCTTGCATACCACGCTTTAGGGGCTTGCTTGAGCCCATATAATGTTTTCTTGAGTTTGCAAACATAGTCTTTCTTACCTGACAAATAGAAACCTTCAAGTTGCTTTATATGCACTTTTTCTTCTAAATTTCCATTGAGAAATACAAACTTTACATCCATCTGATATATATTGAAATTCTTGAAACCAATATATGCCAAAAATAGTCTTATGGCTTCCAGTCTTCTACAAGTGCAAAATTTTCTTCAAAGTCAACCCCTTCTACTTGAGCATAGCCTTTACATACTAGCTTTGCTTTGTTTCTTGTGACCTGACCATATTCATTCAATTTGTTCCTGAACACCCATTCAATTCCAATGATATTCTTGTCCTTAGATCTAGGAATAAGTTCCCAAGTCTCATTTTTCTCAATCTGATTGAGCTCTTCTTCCATAGCATTCACCCAATGCTTGCCACTTCTAACTTCTAAAAATGGTTTTGGTTCTATCTTTGAAAATAGAGATAAGTTTACATTTTCTAATGTATTCATAAACCTTCTTCTAGTTTGTACTCTAGCATTAATATCACTAATAATTTGACTCTCTGCATTATTTTTTTGAACATATTTGGAAGGTGCCCTTGTATCTTCATGTTCTTCTTCTTCTTGAATTTGTTCTACTGCTTCTTCCTTTGATGTTCTTTCTTCAACTCTTTGATTCATCTAAGGCACTGATAAGTTATGCCTCAATATCAACCTCAGCTTCTTCATCCACTTCATCATCATCCATGAAGACTTGTTCTTTTGAACTATTCCCATCTTCAACTTCAATGGCTATGAACAAATATTCTTCACTTTCATGATCTAAATTGCAGTCCTCACTGTCTGAGATAGCTTTATCACTGAATTTAGAAGAGTTGTTATCTTCTTTAGAATATAGACTACTTTTATTATTGAAGAACTTTTTCTTATAGTCACCTTGCTTGAAATTTTTATTGCTCTTGTCATACTTGTCATATTTCTTTTTCTCTTCACCATGTTCTTCATCATGATCATGTTTTAAATTTTGAAGACACTTGGTAGCAAAATGACTAATCCTACCACAATTGAAACATTTGAATGGTAGCATGCCTTTGTACCTTCCTAAACCTTTTCTTAGTTTCCTCACAAATAAGGCTTCAACTTTGTCTTCATCAATATCAGTATCACTATCAATTTCAACCTTTTTGATATGTGTTTTCTTTGCAACCTTGAATGTTGCTTCCATTTTGGAAGATCTTCCATCATCGGTCCTCATCTCATAGGTAGTAAGTATTCCATGAAGCTCATCCATTTTTAACTTTTTCAAATCTTTTACTTCTTCAACTACTGACACCTTTGAGTCAAATCTCGAGGTCAAAGATCTTAGAACCTTTTGAACAACAGTTGACTCATTAACCTTTTCTCCAAGACCTCTGATTATTTTGACTTTTTCATCAAATCTAAGAGGATATGTTACAATATTCTCTTCTTCCTTCATCTTTAGACCTTAAAACTATCTTCTATATGTCTAAAGTTTTGTCAATTTTACGTTGGTGTCACCTTCATAGATAAGTTGTATCTTGTCCCAAATTGCCTTAGCTATCTCACATTACATCACCTTGACAAACTCAAATTCTTCTAGTCTACGCAATATAACATTCATAGCTTTAATTGTTCTCACTTTCTTTCTTTCTTGCAGCTTAGTTGGAGGAGTTTGAGGGATAGTATACCCAATAACAACTGTCTACCAAATGTTAAACCTGAGAGCCATCAAATAGGTCTTCATCTTAATGCTCTAAAAGGCATAATTGGTTCTAGTGAACAAAGGGGCCTTATTTTTTGAAAACCCTTCTTGTGATTGATGATTAGACATTTTGATTCTTAGATCTACCTTCTAGTTATTAATCCTGACCTTAAAGGACCTACTATGAGACCAATTATTGGAAAGAATCAGTGAGCTCTCAAAACTTTATTCTAATCTTTAGTTCATTAATCAAGCATCAATATAGAATCCACATAGCAATCAAATCATAATAAAGAAAATAAAGACATAACACATTGTTAGAGGTACAATCACTGAGGGGGGTGAATCAGTGATGAAAGATATTTCAAACTTCAATTGTAATCCTTTCAAAGTCTTAATCAATGACCACAAGCATTCATAAAGCATACAAGATGTTCATAACAATTGATAAGTAAAATGATGCAAGATCACACATATACACACACGATCTACATGGAAAACCCTCTCGGAGATTAAAACCCACTCTCAAGCCTATAAACACATGGATTACTTGTCTTATAAGATGATCACAAACACGAGACCTTTTAGTGAAGCACCCACTTCATAAGGAGCACCCACCCCTACGTATGAGCATATACTCACTTGTTCTAGATGTTGAGCACCCATACAATACCTTATGAAATCAACAACTCCAAAACTCTAATTTTATATCAATTTTATTGGAGAGACAATGTATAACACTTCTTTTTCACTCTTCACACACACTCAAACTTGCTCATACAAGCAATGCATCCAACTACCCTTTTGGATCAATCTAAGCTTCTTCACTCATCCTCAATCTACTCTATACTTTATTCCATCCATTAAGCACACTCTCTCTCTGATCTCTTTCCTTTGTCTCTATCTTCTACTCTTCTCAAAACATACACATACAAGTCTAAAAACCATTGCCTTGGTCTCCACTATTTATAGAGTTTTCATGAATATCAACTTCTAAGTTGGCCGCAATACTTACCTTAATCCTTAAGACATATAACAAGTTAAAAAATAGCTCAATACCATCCTCATAGGTTTGCCATAATGTCTATGGGTCACACTTAAGCAACTATGCCTTTCAATTAGGCCTTAGTATCCCGTATAGTTCTCATGGAGACCCATTCACCCATTTATCACTTCATCGAGCAAAATAAGAACACAAGGTCACTTTCAAATACATAGGCCCACTCCATATGATCTTTATGACATCTTCAGATGATTACTCATGCCAAAGCACTCTTTTTCTAAAGCACAATTTGCTTAAACAATATTATGTACATAGTAGCACCATGAATGAATAAACAATCAAATTTGAAGCTCAATAACTTTTACTGTACAAATATTCAGACATTCTAACCAAATTTTTTGGATGTGCTTTGAAGTCTTCTACAACTTTTTTTTTTGCATCAATAAATTTGTCATGGATCAAAATATATAGCTCAAAAACCAAGTGCTAGTTTTTCTCTCGTTAATTTGAATATTCAAATTCCAACGGTCATTGAGCAAATGTTAAACATCAAACACTTTGACCTCATCTCATGCTCCCTAAAAACTTTGACCAAATATGCATTGTCGATCTCCTTAGATTATCCTGGTTTTTACCATGCAATGCTCATCATTGATATTAGATTAGAGCTCTTATGATTGTTCCACTTGGTAGATCTACGTAACTTTTGCACATTTGACTCTTTGACTCGACCCGCACCATCGATCTTTATTAATATGAACACCCATAAACCATTGATCTTTTATCCAAGCTCAATGAATGTGACACATGTCACTGGCATGTGCCATTAGATCAAAATTTGGATAATGAATGCTCACCGTTAGATCTACTGACTAGCTAATCTCAGACTTCGATGAATTTAAACTTGACGATCTTTGCCCCATCACAGTCTGAAAGAGAAACTTAAAAAATTTATAACTTGAGCAAGAAAACACTTCAAGAGTCCAAATATTTAGGGTACCTTCTTGGCATTATAAATAACATCTTCATGAAATATTTTGACCTCGATTGAATTTTTGAGTACCTGCATTAAATGCACAAATTTATTGGTTCATTCATATTTGCATGACATGTAATGACGGTATGGATTTTCTTAAACTAGAAGATGCATGTTTCTCATTTCAAAAGATCAAATGACATAATATAACTTCATCAAGATATCTATAGATGCCTCACAATGTCTTCTTTGTCCTTATTGATCTACACATATGCCACATATGCCTCAATATGATCACTTTGTCATTAATGCACTATGAATCATGCTCTATTTGACATCAATGACAACCTAATATCAATTACCATGCTTAAAAATCTCACCCTTTGTCATTGATGGCAAAACATCCTCAGAATGACTTCTTACTCATTTGAAATTCTTTATTCTATCTTTCTCCCCCTTTAACATTAATGATAAAGGGTCTCTTCCTTAAAATGCCAAAAATCACTCCTCAACATCATGTATTTATTCAAATACTATTTAAGATGCTCAGGATACTTATATACTTTCAAGCATATGAATTAATTATTCCCCCTTTGACATGCACCAATCTGAATTTGGACTTCTTTGATTCTTGGATCCAATAGACTGCTCACAGAGCTTAAAAATTTCCCCCTAACATCATACTCCATCTTATGTCATCTATTATTTGACATACACCAATCTGAACTTGGGTTTTTTGGGCCTGTCGATCTACAGAACTCACAAGCTCTTTTTATTCATGTATAAAGATTTAATACCTTGTCAAGATACATGACTTGGTTTGATCAAATCATCATGTCAATCTTCTTGAATTCACAACTGTAGCAGACATCTTCACACTTATATCATGACTGAAGCATCTTCACATAAGTTCCCCCTTACATCATGCACATCTTCTTCAAGCCACTCAATTTAATTGAGTTAGCTCCCCTTTAACCAATCATATAATGCAAATTATCAAATTGAAAATAACATACCTTTGTAATAATTGACATTTTGATCATTACCTAAATCACACACACTTGCTTCCATACAAGAAAGATGTCTCCTAGGAAGCATAGGTAGAGACACCCACTTATCATAGAGGGACTAAAGATCCCAAATTTCAAGAGACTCCCATATATCCATGCTCTTACTTGACTTGCAGTCCTTCATCTTCAATAAGTCTTCTCAATGAACTAGGTCTACCAGCAACACTTCAAATACTTTTCAAAACACTCTCATGGAACCATCTCATTTTCACAACACTCTGAGCTCCATGACATACACAACTTGTCATATACAAAACTCTGAGACCTTGTTTATGATATCAACAGTATGACAACACATTCTCCTCCTACTCAAATGTCCTTTTAATGATTCATAGACAAGGAGATGACTTCCAAGCTTTGTCTTAGGTACTCAATTATGGCCTTTGTCAATGGTTTAGTCATAATATCTACAAGTTATTCTTTTGTAGACACATAATTCAATTTAATAATTTGATTACTTACTTGTTCTCTTAAGAAATGATATCTAATAGGAATATGCTTAGTTTTTTAGTGCATAACAGAATTCTTAGAGATACTAATTGCACTAGTATTGTCACAATACATAGGACAAGATTCATTTTGTCTTACCTTATAATCTTCAAAGGTTTGTTTCATCAAAATTACCTTAGTACAATAGAAAACATCAACTATACTTAGCTTTTTTAGTTGATAGAGATGCAGAGGCTTGCTTCTTGCTTAGCCAAGACACCAAACATCCACCCATGAAGAATACACTACCACCGATACTCCTCCTATCATTTACACATCCTACCCAATCTGCATCAGTTTATGTGTTTAGAGTAAATTCTTTGCTCTTAGGGTACCATAAACCATACTCTATTGTGCTCTTGAGATATCTAAAGATATTTTTGACTGCTTTCAAGTGAGATTCTCTGGGATCAGCTTGAAACCTTCCTATAAGGCCCATTACTTACATGATTTCAGGCCTAGAAGTAGTAGAGTATAAGAGACTTCCAATCATGGATTTATAAAAAGTTTGATCAACTTTTGGTGAGTCATCTTATTTACTTAACTTGCATCCAGTGACCATTGGAATACTCATTAGTTTACAATCTAGCATGTCAAACTTTCTTAGCATATCTTCGATGTATTTTTCCTATGAAATGAATATCCTTTCATTAAGTTGGTTAATTTGTAATCCTATGAAGAAGGAAATTTCTCCCAGCATTGATATTTAAAATTCAGTCTTCATAGCATCTGCAAACTCTCTACTTATGTTGTCATTGTCAGAACCAAATATTATGTCATCAACATAAACTACTAGTAGTTTTTTATGAGTGCCATCAGTTTTGATATATAAATTACTATCAACTATCCCCCTTTTGAATCCTTGGCTCAATATATACTTGTCTAATCTGTCGTACCAAGTTCTAGGAACTTATTTAAGACCATATAAATCCTTCTTTAGTTTGTAAACACAGTCCTAATTACTTGTCATTAAAGAACCTTCAGGTGGCTCAATATAAACTTCTTCATCTAAGTTGTCATTCAAAAATGTAGATTTCACATCCATTTGATAAACTTTGAAACCTTTGAAGCTTGCATATGATAAAAAGAGTCTAATTACTTCCATTCTTGCTATAGGAGCAAATGTCTCATCACAATTTATTCCTTCAACTTGAGCATATCTTTTACACACCAATCTAGTCTTTTTGGTTGTGACTTCTCCTTTCTCATTCATCTTGTTTCTAAAAACCCACTTAGTTCCTATCACATTTGTCTTTTGGCTTATGAACCAAATCCCATGTTTCATTTTTTATTATTTGATCAAGTTCCTCCTTTATGAAAAATGTTTAATTATCATATTTTCTAGCTTCTAAGAAAGTTTTAGGTTCAATCTTGGCTAGCAAAGTTACGTCTTATTGATTCTGATTGATCAACCCTCTCCTCCTAGTCTACAAACTAGCATTCATATCTCCAATAACTTGAGAAACTAGATGATCCTTCTATATTCTCCTATAAGGGGCTTTAGTATCCTGTCTTACTTTTTTTTCTTCATCATATGATTGATAATTTATGTTTTCATTATTTAAAATAACATCCTCAGTAGTGTTAGTTGTCTACATTCTGGGCTTCTTGATGTCTCCTACCTCTTCAACTCTTACATTAGAGCTTTCAATAACTTTGTGGAGTCTTTTATTGAAACATCTATAAGCAGAACTTATGAAGGAATAACCTAAGAAGATGCCCTCATCAGATTTTGAGTCAAATTTTCCAAGATTTTCTTCATTCCTTTTAATAAAACACTTGCTCTCAAACACTCTAAAGTGTTTAATATTAGTTGTCCTATTTTTCCATAGCTCATATAGAGTCTTATATCCATTTTATCTAACTTGACATCTATTTAAGATATAAAAAGAAGTATTGGCAGCCTCTTCCCAAAATCCATCTGAAAGTTTGGAATCTTGTAGTATGGCTCTAGTCATCTCTTGGACAGTTTTATTTTTCCTCTCTACTACCCCATTCTGTTGGGATGTCCTAGCAACAGAGTATTGTCTTCTAACTCTTTGTTCCTCACAAAATTCATCGAACTCATATGACCAAAATTTACCTCCTCTATATGATCTTACACACTTGATTCTTGATCCTTTTTCATTTTCAACAAGAGCTTTTGAATGCTTTAAATTTTCCAAAATCTTCTGATTTCTCTTTAAGAAATAATATCCAAGTATTGAAATCATCAATTAATAACATAAAGTAGCTACCTTGAATGCCTTGAGTTCCCATAGGTCCGTAAAGGTCTGTGTGGATCAACTCCAATGGTACAATAGTAGAATGCTACTTAGAATTGTATCTTCTTTTGACTTGATTTCTATGAAGGCATTTCTTGTAGAGAGTACGAGGAATCTTAGTCACTTTAGGTATATGCCTCATTAGTCCTTTTGAATCAATCCTTACTAAATTATCAAAGTTTATATGTCTAAGTCTTCTATTCTAAAGCCAACTTTCCTCTAATTGATTCATGAAGCATTTTTCTTTATTAGATTCATGAAACACATACAAGTTATTATCTATCTTGTGAATGTTTTCAACTAATTTGTCAGACTTGGAATTTCTCACTTCACACTCTTTGTCATGAAAAGTCACAACACTTCCTTGTTTACACATTTGGCTAACACTTAGAAGATTGTGTTTCAAAATTTTTACATATAGAACATTTTCAGTTCTAGTATGACCATTATCCAAACTTAGAGAGACTTTCTCAACTATGTTAGTAAAGTTATTGTCACCAAACCTTACTGAACCTTAATTGTTTTTTTTGAAAGAAATAAACTTATGTTTGTCTCCTATCATATGAATTGAGCATCCATTGTCTATGTACCATTTATTATTTTCATCCTCTTGAGCATGTAGGGCAGTTTGTACATGTGAACTGGGAATTTGATTCAAGAGAGGATGGTTAGTATCATGTTATTTTTAAAATAAAAACAAAATGAAAGAAACACACTAACTAGCATAACATCTCTAGGCCTAGACACTAGGGAGAGATTAGTTAACAAAAATGAACGACAAACACAACTAGAAAGTAAGGAAAAACACAATAATTCCTTCACCTTCCTTAGATGCTCCAAATGCCTTTGTAGTAGTGGCTTGCTTGGTTTTGTGCTCATGAAATATTTAGCAATAGAAGCTTGGCTACCTCCATCTCTCATTGGCACCTTTGGCTTGTGGCTTGGCTTAGCTTGGAATTAATTTGGCATGCTAACACTAGTTTCAATGGCTTCTTGAAGATATTTGTGCATTATAACTTTGCACCAAAATAACTTAGAAATGATGTTCATGGCCTCTCTATTTATAGATTTTGGAAAATGGCTAGAATTAATCTAAACTGTCTATCTCAGGATTGAGATGTGTGGCTAAGGATTACTCTAATTATGCAATTAAAATTAATAAATAAGATCATCAATATTTAGGATATAAGAGAAATTAAGAGGTATGGAGGGCTTTGATGAGGCATGGGAGGCATGAATCCTAATATTTGTGGCATTTATGGCCTAGGGATGTCTTCCTAAGACATGAGGTCACCTGATGATGCAGATATTCAATATTCATTTCCAAAACAAATTATTCAACAAGTTTCCATGGAATTATTAATTATGTCTTGATTTGGGTTAATTAACTCTTAGGCATGTTTAAGCACTTTGTGCACAAATTACTTAAATTGATCAAAATGCCTTGTTATTGGCCTAAAATTTGATTAGATTGGAATTGGAAGGCAATGTTAGATGCATTGGATCTGTTATCTCATTTAGGATGTTACCAAAACTAAATAATAAAGGCATGTGTCTCATGCAAGAGATTTGATAGGAAAGAGCAATCTAGAGTACCTAGGTGCAAAATTGGCATTTTGACTCAGAATGATCTGATCAAAATTAGTTAGCCCATAAATTGTACTACCCCATTTAATGATATTCTAGCCAAAATTAGCACTTGAATATGTCAATTTCACATCTTTTAGTGTGTTTTAGTGTTTTTAGGCCAAATTGTGTATTTTAAGTGGAAATTGGATAAAAGCCTAGTTGGAGGTTATTGGTGGGCAAATTTAGGTGTCTATAGTTTGCCCCTATTTGGGAAGATGTTATAAATTATAAGTAAAACAATATCTTCTCAAATAATGAGAAAAGGCCTTTATGCTGAAAAGAAGATGATGATTAAAGAATAAAACTCTAAATGATTTTAGAAGCCTATGATGATGGCCCCTTGAGGGAGTGGCCATCACATATGTTGATGGATCGTCCCTCAAAAAGAAATAAGAAGAAAGGTTGAATTAACTTGTGGTTTAGATTAATTCAAATGAGAAAATACTTGCATGCATTAATGTAAAAAAGATAATAATTTGCCCAAAGTTGGTTATAGTCAGGAGTAAAAATCAAAGTAATAATTTTCCCATAGGTGGTTATAATCATTAAGAGGACCTACACTGGCTAAAGATGATGGTGCTTCAATTAGAGTTGATTAACAAGCATAACTCAAGAATATAACCTAGAATACAGATTAAAGATGAGTGGCTACAAAGTGATGAAAGAGATGGATAGAGGAATGAAATTGATTAGTGTGAATGATTCAGTTGTACCTACTAATGAGGAGATGCTCATCCTGATTAGCAATGATATAACTAGAATGGTCAATGGCTTAATTCGATCAAGGGTGGGAAGGAAGGGTTGCCAAGGTGCCAAGGAGAAACTTCTATGGCTCCATTGATTGTAGACCTTCTTGAAGCTAATTTTTGTTGTAGCATGTGATGGTAGGCTTCATGATAGAACACCATGAAAACTTGGCCAAAATATATGTAAGGACTGACTCTCGATCCAATAAACACTCAAAAATAATGCACCAATGATAAAAACCATGATGACGATGTTAATGGATGAATATGGATGGACTCAAGAATAATGTGCTTGAGGAATCACCCAATGAACACATATAGACTGAGGCAAGGCAACAGTGCTAAAAGAAAACAAATAGGAAAGTGAATAAACAAACAAACAAACAAACAAACAACCTAAAATAAATAAACAAATAAACAGCCTGAAAACAAAAGCAAAAGAAAGCATCCTAACAATGACAATGCCCTAGTAAGGCATATCAAAGATAACTAACTAAGCTTAGACATGACAAATATTTTTGGATTTTTGATATGTTATGAATGTTTTTGGCATTTTGAGGTATCTTAACTCATTAGAGAATGATAAGATACCTGTTCACAAAATGGTGAGAGTGTTTGGCTTAGGTTGCTTGCAAAATGGTGAGAGTGTATGGAAAAGGGGGATTGAGGTGACCTCAAAATGAATTAAGTATGACCCACATAGTCCTAAAATAATCTCAATTCATAGTAATCCCATCCACACAAAAGATAGAGAAAAACCAACTAGGTCCCAACAAGTTCTCAAATTTGGTAAATGGCCAGTCAAATGAAAATAGTAATGGCAGGGTGATGTGGCAATTCATGGTAAACAAGTGTTGCCCTTAATTTACCCATAGGTGGTTATAACTAAGATACAACGACATATGTTAATGATACTAATTTGCCCATAAGTGGTTAAAATTAGTAGCAAGACTGCTGAGACACTGATTTGCCCATAGATGGTTATAACCAGGCTCATATAAAAAAACTTGATAGGATAAAAGATATCTTGCCAGATCAACTGTCACACTAATTTCATAGACTTTCATCATAAACAAAAATCAGATTGATTATTGAAACTTGATTGGAATATTCTCACAAAAGGTACAGGAAGAACTAAATGAACCAAGATCAAAACATGATTGGGTAGGATGACTAAAACTAGGCTTTGGTCTAGATAGGAATAGAATGGTAATATAGAATGGTCTTGCTTAAGATAATGATGATTAGATAGATTGAATTAAATGGTAGTAAGGATGACCCCAAGTGATGGAGTAAATGAAAGGATACACGATAATGGCAAAAGAATATATAATAATGGTAATGGCATATGAAATGGTATGATACATGTTTTTGGCCTGGGTGTGGTTTTTAATTCTGTTGTTCCTGCTAATGGGGAGATGCACATCCTAATCAACAAATGATACAAACATAATACTTGATCATGTTAATTACTAGCCCAAACCTCATCTGAATAGTTTTTCTATCAAAAATTGGTTGTAGACTTGGTTGTCAAGAATGCTTTTATGATCTTCGTTGGTCATTGATTCTGATTCTATCAAGCATTGAGACAAGGTATCTTTGTATCCTCTACAAAAGAAAGTGTGGCCATGTATGGTAAATAGGGATAAAAGTTGGATGATAGTTTTATTTGTGAAATGGAATGGCAGATGATAATGGAATGTGGAATGGTTGGAAAACAAATGAAGATCGGGATGTTCAATCACTTATAATGTTGTTGATGCTAGATTCAACATAATTTTGGTTGTGGTGGGGCTGAAGACTTGTTCTCTTAATAAGAACACCAAATTTTTATGTTGTTTGATCTTGAAAGTAGATACCATTTGATTAGGCTATAAATTGGAAGCTATGTTGATTTGATCTTTGATTTTGTCTTCATCCAATAGTGAATAACTTTTATGCTCAGCTATTGGTGCCTCAAAGAGGTTTTCACCAATGAAGTTGTCTTGATTGTCTCGTAGTGCCTTCAATAAGGTTTCACTACGTAATGTTGAATTTTGACTTTGATTATCTTCTAGCACTTTCAAAAAAGTTTAACCAGGAGAGTGTTCTTCTGCTATATGAATGTGGTCTTGGCCTCCTTGCTTTTCTTCAACTGCTATGTCACCATGAATACAATTGAAAAAAGTGTGATTCTATCGATCCCAATCGACACTTGTGAGAGATGGAATGTCAATGATATGGCTATTTTGGTTGATGGTAATGGCATGTGAAATGGTAATGGAATAGGGAGAGGCTGCATAATCCTCATAAAAGATACTAGGAAAACTTGTGTCAAAGATGAAATACTCATCCTTAAAAATTGTAACAGGATCATAAATGTATTCAAACTGATTTATGAGGTATGCATAACCAATGTTGTAACAACCATGAACATATTCTATATCTAAATCTAATTCTGACTCAATAAACTTTGAATCTGATGTTGATTTTGATTCTGATGCTAAGTCTGATGTTGGTTCAATAATAGAACCTGACTCTAACTCTAATTCTTTATTTGATGGATATTTTTTACAATGATGTCTTATTGAATATTTAGTTTTGGACAAGTAACATCTTGTGATGGCATAATGGGCTCCACCAATACTGGTTTGTCAGAGTGGGACTCCTCTAGGATGTGAAAAAGGTTAAGAGAAACTCCTTAGAGAGTGTCTTATCAATAGGATGCTCTTAAAAAATAGGCACATGGTCAAGGTAATGATTTGCTCAAAGGTAGTTATAATCATTAAGAAGTGACTCGATAAAGATTGACTCATCAGTGTGAGACTCCTTGACAATTGGTATAGGATCAGTAGGAAATTTATCATAAGATGACTTATCATAAATGGTTGATTCAATAGCTACATTTTGGATTGGTTGGTTCTCTTGGCCTTGGTTTCTAATGAGTTGGAAAATACTAATTTTGAACATAGCTTGGTATTCAAATGATTGTATGGGTTGAGATTTGGATGGGATTGATACTGGATGAGGAATGAATTATGGTTGGATAATGGTAGGGACTTGGGGAACATGACTACTCACACAAGCCAAAAGACTAGATCCTAAAATGGTAATGATAGGGTGTTGTGGGGCTTGATTGACCACACAAGTCAAAGGACTAGGTCCTAGAATGATGAAGGTTAGGTGTTGTAGAGCTTGGTTGCTCGCATAAACCAAAGGATGAGGTCTTGGTATGGGAATGGTATGACATTATGTTTCTATAATATAAATGGTATGATGTTATAGTGTTGGAATAGAAATGGTAATATGTGGGGGAGCTTGATTACTTGCATAAGCCAAATCATATAAGTCTTCCTCATAAACCATATCATCCCAATCATGAGTTGGATCATAAGATGGTTCTTGAATATGTTCCATGTACTGATTATTACAAAGAGGGTATGGATCTTTATCCCAAACAACATTATCTATAGTTGGGTCTTCAAAGTTCTCCTCACAAGCCTCTTCATGCTAATCAAGGTTTTGATTTGGATTTTGTGGATTTTGACTATGTTCCCCATATGGAGTATTGTAGGGCGAATAATAAAACTCTTTAAAAACTCTTTCTCTATAGGGGTTCCTAGTGGAATTTTGTGTGGCCATTCTATCATAAGTTGGATTGTACGTCACTCCATCATAAGTGTAGTGAGACATATTCATGTAAATAATGAAAGCTCTAAAACAAAAAGGCTTAGAGTTCTACAAACTCTAAAAAACTATGGCCAAAGGACAAATGGTTCAAGCTTAGTCTAACTTGATCAAAAGGTGTAGCTGTATCTCCAATGTGGTCTGAAAGTGAAGATGTTTCTCCAAAATGATTTGTGCTAAGACTTGGCTTAAAATAGCCTAACATCAAATGTCTAATGCCAAATGTCATACACATAAAAGGTCAAGTGTCTAAATAAAAATTGACATGTCAAAGGTCTAAGTCAAAGTGTTCCAAACAAGGTCTAAACTAGGAAAGGGAAAAGTTGAGTTGCTAGGTCTTTTGTCCAAACATAGATTTAAAATCTAGGCTCAATCAAATAGGCATATGTTAGGACTTTTGTCCAAATGGTGTTAAAAGCTAGAATTGAAATAAAGGCTAATGTGATTTGATTTAACCTAACAAGTTTGAAAACAACTTTGACATAAACCTGGCACATGAAATCAAACATAAACATGATCAATTGGCATAATGCATGAGGCAAAAGGCTTTTGAAAAAAGGCTGTGTTCTCCTAAATAAAAACACAAATAATTATGAGGATATGCATTGAACAAACAAACTATCAATAGTTTTAAAATTTTAGTAATTGATTAATCAAAGTTATGCCACCCAAAAGAGAAAGATCTATGTATCAACCCCACAAATTAAGGCCCAAATAGAAATCAATAAATGTTTGAATCCAAACTTGACAAGGCTAATTGAAAACTCAACAACAAAAACTAAGATTTGACCAAACAAGTTAGACAAGATTGGAAAACATGATGGCATAAGACAAAGGTCCAAATGGTAGACATGACATGGTTTGAAACAAATGGCTTTTGGCACAATGGTAAACAGGTCTTGAAATAAATTTAGCAGCCTAATAGTGTAAGCATGCTCGAATGATGTGATCTATGTTATGTTTCAAAGACTCAAAAGGCAAAATGGTTTTAACATGTTTTGGGTAGCATAACACTACCCTCTTCAACTAAAATGACACACACACAAACAAGTTTAACAAAAAAAATCAAGGCACAAGTGTGGTGTAAAACGACTAGCATAACACCTCTTTAGACAAAAGAGTGACATATAAACAAAGTGTTTTGGACATGTTTTATACACAAACAAACAAGTTTTAGTCTCAAAAACACCAAGTAAGATAAATGACCAAAATACACTAAGTATAATCATCCAAATCCTAATAAGGTTATGGCAATGTGGGGTTGACTAACTATCAAGTTTTAAATGTCTCTAGGGGAATCAATTGAATAATGACTTTCACATCAAATGATGTAAAAGATAATCATGGAAATTAGGTGACCGTGACATTGGCTAGTTGTAAAAAGGTCTAGTCCTTTTACAACCACTACATCTTGTTATTCACTAAGTGTAGTGCGATGTCCAAATACATATACATCCCATGTGCAACTCATAAGGATTAAGTAAAGTCAATGTTGGGAGATGAAACCCTAGGTCAAAACTTCCCTAAAGAACTCATGGGAGGTGATGAATTCCCCCTCATAAACCAAGTTTGCATAGAATAAAGAAAGCATAAAATAGAAAGACTTTAGGGTCGTTATCAAGATCACCTAAACTTTGATGAGTTTTTGGGGAGTGCTTTAGATGACATTCTTTCTAAGCCTTGGACTAAGAAATTTGTAATAGGAATGGTGCTTTATATTCTAAGGGTTCCCTAAAGGGGACAAATGGAATAACATACACGTAACACCCCTTTTTTTTCCAAACAAAAATCTAATTTAAACAACTAAGTGAATACAAAAATCTTGGAAAGGTGAGTTCATTTTTAATCCCAAATGGAAAATGAGGTGGTGTTCATTTAACCCCTTGGTCTTAAGATTGTGAAATTTGAAAACATTCATTTAAGCATCTAATTTTTTTAAAAATCACCAAAACAAGGTTCCTAATTCATTTTGAAAGCATTCAAAAGGTGGTATAAAACATGATTTATCAAATTTGAAATCTGTTAGTTACCTGTCTACCCTTAAGGCATCACCCCAAAAGCAAATATGTTAGATTAGAAACATTTTAAATATATTTTCAAAATTTTGTGAAAAATCTATGAAACTTGAAGCTAAACTAATTTCAAATTCTAAAAATTTAAAAGAAAACACGTGGTTTAAAAAAAAAATCCAAAACAGAGTCCATATGACCCCAAACCAAGCATTTTAAAATGGCCTATTAGCTCTCGAGTTTTGTGTTTTTAATAAAAAAATAGTGATCAATGTTAGTTATATAAATGATAGTTACACTTACTAACTGATGATGGTTATCTAACTGACATTGGTTATACCAATAGTAATCAACAATGGCTATGCCAATTGATGATGGTTTTACTAACCGATGTCGGTTACTGTGTAAACTTGTGACAAAGAAAAATGGTAAAATAAAGTTAGAAAATCAGATTACAAAAGTTTTTATCATCCAAATAAAGATTTTAAAGTTACATAATGATCTTATTCATGTGTGAGATAAGTTTGGTCGCACCAAGCATGCCATTATGTGAACTAGGAATTTGACTCAAGAGAGGATGGTTAATATCATGTTAGTTTCAAAATGAAAACAAAATGAAAGAAACACACTAACTAGCATAACATCTCTAGGCCTAGACACTAGGGAGAACTTAGTTAACAAAAATGAATGACAAACACAACTAAAAACTATGAAAAAACACAAGAAATCCAAATGCCTTTGTAGTAGTGGCTTGCTCGATATTATGCTCATGAAATCCTTGGCAATGGAAGCTTGGCTACTTCCATCTCTCCTTGGCACCTTTGGCTTGTGGCTTGGCTTAGATTGGAATCAATTTGGTAGGTTACGCTAATTGAAATGGCTTCTTGAAGATATTTTTGCATTATAACTTTGCACCAAAATAGCTTAGAAATGATGTTCATGGCCTCTCTATTTATAGATTTTGGAAAATGGCTAGAATCAACCTAAACCATCCATCTCAGGATTGAGATATGTGGCTAAGGATTAATCTAATTATGCAATTAAAATTGATAAATAGGCTCATAAATATTTGGGATAGAGGAGAAATTAAGAGGCATGGAGGGTTTTGATGAGGCATGGGAGGCACAAATCCTGATATTTGTGGCAATTATGGCTAGGGATGTCTTCCCAAGAAATGAGGTGCACTGATGATGCAGATATTCAATATTCATTTCCAAAAATAAGTATTCAACAAGTTTTTATGGAATTCTTAATTATGCTCTAATTTAGTTTAATTAGCTCTTAATCATGATTAAGTACTTTATGCATAAATTACTCAAATTGATCAGAATGCCTTGTTATTGGTCCAAAATTTAACTAGACTAGAATTGGAAGTCAATGTCAGATGCATTGGAATTGTATTCCAATTTATGATGTTATGAAAAAAATAACAAAGGCACGTGTCTCATGCAAGAAATTTGATAGGAAAGAGCAATCTAGAGCACCTAGGTGCAAAATTTGCATTTTGACTTAGAATGATCTGATCAAAGTTAGCTGGCCCATAAATTGCATTTCCCCATTTAAGGATACCTTGGCTAAAATTGGCATTTAAATATGTTAGTTTCAAATCTTTTAATGTGCTTTAGTGTTTTTAGGCCAAATTGTGCATTTTATGTGGAAATTAGTTAAAAGCCTAGTTGGAGGTTATTGGTGGCTAAATTTAGGTGTCTACAGTTTGCCCCTGTTTGGAAAGATGTTGCAAATCGTAGGCAAAGAAATGTCTTCTCAAATAGTAAGAGATGGCTTGTATGCCAAAAAGAATATGATGATTAAATAACAAAGCTCCAAATTGTGCATTTAAAGTGGAAATTGGCCAAAAGTCTGGTTGGAGGTTATTGGTGGCCAGGTTTAGGTGTCTACAGTACAAAAATGGATTCTTCCTTTGAGTCTTGCTCTTTCTTTCTTTTAATCTTGGTTTTGTCTTTCTTGAACCATTTGATGGTATCAAAAACTTTAAAGTCCTTTTTCCAAAATTTCCTTTTTTAATACTTGGCTATATGTCCCTATTGATTGTAGTTATAATAGAGAACCTCATTTTTTCTCCTTGGAGAGTAAGTATAGTCCTTATATCTATGACCATATTCATTACAAGTATAACAATGTCCATTGAAAACATAACTATAGATATTTATGTTAATCACCCTTTTTGTTTGATCATCAATACCCCAAGACATCTCATCCACAAATTCTTTTGTAGAGCTAGATTTCTGCTTTTTTTTAGATAAAAGTGCATCAATATAAGTCATAACTTTACCTTCCAATTGATCCATTCTTTGATTCAAATCTGTATCAACCACAACCTATAAATTTTTGATTGTTGCTTCTATTATTCCTATTTGTGTCTTCAAACTATCAATGCTTGCAAGAATCTCATGACATATAGAGGAATTCATGTTTGAATTTTTACTCCCTTTCATGTTATTCAATCTTTCAATCTTTTCATTTAGACATGCATTTTCTTCCCTTCAACGTTTGAGTTCTGATAAAGTATATATTAGTTCACCTTGAAGAAAAATCTCAACCTTTTTATCATTCATTATACCTATGATCACCTTCAAGTAGTTAAACTTGAAATGAAGGTCTTACTCTGATACCAATTGTTAGAGGTACAATCACTGAGGGGGATGAATCAGTGATGCAAGATATTTCAAACATCAATTGTAATCCTTTCAAACTATTAATCAATGACCATAATTATTTATAAAGTATATAAGATGTTCATAATAATTAATAAGCAAGATGATGCAAAATTACACACATAACACAATATCTATGTGGGAAACCCTCTTGGAGAATAAAATCCACTCTCAATCCCGTAAACACATGGACTACTTGTCATATAAGATGATCACAAACATGAGAGTTTTTAGTGAATCACCCACTTCACAAAGTTCACCCACCCCTAATTATGAAAAATCACCCACTTATTCTAGATGTTGAGCACCCACACAACACTTTATGAAATCACCAACTCCATAACTCTGATTGTAGATCAATCTAATTGGAGAAACAATATGTAACACTTTTCTTTGACTCTTCACACACACTCAAACTTACTCATATAAGCAATGCATCCAACCACCCTTTTGGATCACTCTAAAATTCTTCATTCATCCTAAATCTACTTTTTACTTTAGGCCATCCACTGAGTACACTCTCTTTAATCTCTTTCCTTCATCTCTATCTTTTGCTCTTCTCAACACATACACATACAAGTCTAGAAACCATTACCTTGGTCTCCACTATTTATAGAGTTTTCCCTGAATATCAATTTTTAGGTTGGCCATAATACTTGAATTAACCCTTAAGACATCTAAAAATTTAAAACATAGCTCAGTACCATCCTCATAGGTCAACCATAGCGTCCATGGGTAACACTTAAGCAACTACGCCTTTCAATTAGGTCTTAGTAGCCCTTAGAGGTCTCATGGAGACCCATTCACCTATTTATCACTTCATCTAGAAAAATATTAACACAAGATCACTTTCAAATACATGAGTCCACTCCTTATGATCCTTATGACATCTTCAGATGATTACTCCTACCAAATCACTCTTCTACTAAAGCAGAATTTGCTTAAACAATATTATGTACACAGTAGGACCATGAATGAACAAATAGTCAACCTTAAATTTCAATAACTTTTATTGTATAAACATTCATACCTTTTAACTATATTCTTTAGATATATCTTGAAGTCCTCTACAACTTTTATTTTTATTGCATCAAGAAATTTGCCCTGGATCAAAAGATATAGCTCAAAAAATAAGCACTAGTTTTTTCTCGTTAATTTGAATATTCAAATTCCAACAGTCACTGAGAAAATGTTAGACATCAAACACTTTGTCTTTATCTCATGCTCCCTAAAAACTTTGGTTAAATACACATCATCAATCTCCTTGGATTATCCTAGTCTTTACTATGTAACACTCATTGTTGATCTTAGATCAGAGCTCCCACGATTGTGCCACTTGGTAGCTTTACATGCCTTCTACACATTTGAATCTTTGACTCAACCTGCATCATCTATCTCTATCATTATGAACACCCACAAACTGTTGATATTTTATCTAAGCTCCATTAATGTGACACATGTCACTAGCACATTAATTTTTTGACATATTGACTTTATGTGTGTCATTGGATCAAGATCTAGATGATGAATGCTCATCATTAGATCTAATGACCAGCTGACCTCAGACTTTGATGAAGTTAAAATTGATGGTCTCTGGCCCATCCCAGTCTAAAAGAACAACTTTGAAGGTTTATAACTTGAGTAAGAAAAAAATTCAAGAGTCCAAATCTTTAGGGTACCTTTTTGGCACTATAGACAACATATCCATGATATCCTTTGACCTTTGTTGACTTTTTGAGTACCTACATTAAATGCATAAACATGATGGTTCATTCACATCTGCATGATGTGTAGTGACGATCTAGCTTTTCTTAATCTAGAAGATGCTTATTTCTCATTATAAAGATCAACTAACACCCCAAAACTTCATCAAGACATATATAGATCCCTCATTGCCTCTTTTTTGACTTTATTTATTTGTACATATGCCATATATTCTTCAAGTTATCAATCTAATCACTTTGTCATTAATGCACTATAAATCATGCTCTCTTTGACATCAATGACAACCTAACATCAATGACCACACCTAACACACATGATATATGTGGGAAACCCTTAAATGGAATAAAACCCATAGTGATCACTGCATGGACTACTTATCCTAAATCATATATGCAATGAGTCAATAAGATTGTTGAGTACCCACTCAACTTGAGGCACCAACCCCAAATAGTCAAGCACCATCTTGATAAAAATATTCAACAAACACCCACTTACTAAGGATCACCCACTCCTTGATTTGTAGACACTAATCTACAGGAGGCTTCAACCCCCTTTGCCAAGCTTTAACATAGCTACTTCAAATCATCCATCTTTCTCAGTGGCTTCTGTCAATAAATGATGGTATAATTTTGTTCACTCTTTACTTATCAACCTCACATTTACTCTACTGATTTTCTACTTATCAATCAAATAGACACGTTAGGTTTTCTTTCCTCTTTGATCTTTATTTTCAAAGACTATGTCTTTTCTACCTTCTCTGCTCATATCTTTTAACAACATCTGTATTAATCATTTGATGATTTCATATTCACACCTCTCTGGCCATCCATTCCTCAATGGACCTCTACTCTGCTTCTTAGATAATATTTATTATCTATTATAAATTATATCAAAAGTACAATTTGATCTTGCTTATATGCAAAATAATAGTCAATAATATCTTGAAGGTTGACCAAACAAAAAATCTATAGCCGACTACATAATGAATTATTCTCTTTTAAAAACATAATTCCCATTAGCTTATATAAAAGCTCATTCACATAGTTTGACCTAAGTGAAAATGAAGCTAGGATAGACCAAGCAATCATTAAAATAATTTTAGTGTTAGCCTGATGAAGTCTATAGGGGTCATGATGCAATCCATAATAGATCTGATGTAATCCATAGCAACTATGTTATAATTCGTAACAACTCTATTGTAAACCATAGTAATTCTGTTGTAATTTATAACAACTCTATTATAAATTGTAGCAACTATGTTGTAATCTATAACAACTCTATTATAAATTGTAGCAACTATGTTGTAATCTATAACAACTCTATTGTAAATCATAGTAATTCTGATGTAATCTATAGTTATCCTAATGTAATCTATAACTACTTGAAAAAATTCTTTTACATCAATGACCATATTATTTACAGAATAACAAACCCTTTGAAATTAATGGCAACATCTCAACAAATATACACATCTCTAATTCTGGTAAGCCACAAAGGTTTAGAGAGAATTATATAAATCTTTAAAGAATCAAAAGAATAACGTTTTGAATTCTTAATAAAGATACTAACTAAATAAAAAATGATTATTAATTCCATATTCTATAAAACAAATGAGACATCATAATTTAATCGACCAAAATACAAAATGCATATATTTAAAAATTCTTAAAATAAAAATAAAGATAAATTAAATTTAAGATAAGTAATACCCTTAATCTATCAACACTTTACTTGAATAATTTGTACACACAAATAAAATTATTTATCCTTTAGTCAAACCTTCATTTATAAAATAGAAATAAAAGGATAACAACGATCACAATGATTTTGCTTGACCAATCAAATAACATGTCGCCCTACCATTAAACTATATGTTATAAAAATCAAAATTTAAATTTATTATTATAGGCAAAGAGACTGCACAAAAAGGCCCATACCCACACAATAACACAAAAATAGATCTTAAAATATAAATGACACCAAGCATGCATTTCAACACATCAACATACCTTTCATTTCAAATATAAAAGATCCATCCTTTATCACACACCTTTCATTTTATATAACCTTGATCAAACTTTCATTTATAAAAGAAAATCAAAAGATAACAACAATTACAACAATTTTACTTGACCAATCAAATAACATGTCACCCTCCCTGTTAGGATTGTGGAGCTAAAAGCTTCACTGATGCAAACAGGAGAGGAGGTTGCTGAAGGTTGCTGAGTTGCAGAGAAGTTGGGGTCGGTCTGATCAGCCGACGTCGGCAGGATAGCAAAGGGAAGCAACCGACGTCGGTCATATATCGGCTGACATCGGTCACCTCCAGGCAGACAGGGACCGACGTCGATCGCCTATGTGGTTCGACTGCGAGCTATTTACGGGCAGTTAGCTAACGAACCAAGTGTTTGCATGAAGAGATCTATTTTTAGATTGAGAGCTACGGATCTAATTATTGTAATTAGATGTCTAATTATTGTTTGATGAGATCTATATAATAGACTCATGGTTGTATTGGAAAAGTGTGCTAGGGAGTAAGAGAGCATAATTATAAGCTCCTTCTGTGTGTGAGGTAGAGCAATGGTGCGTTCCTCCTAGTGCCTCAGTACCAGGTGTGTTGGTGCTAGATTGAAGAGCCAGCTGGGTTCTTCAGGTGTGTAGGATCTTGGTCACAGTTGCATGGCCTATATAGGAGATCTACATGGTAAGTAAGATCATTGATCTGCAGGTGTATGTGTGTGCAAGGTCGAGGTTCACAGGTGAGCAAAACCATTGTTTGATTTGCAGGTGTGCAAGGTCATATAGACAGCAACACAACAGGGAGCAGTATCAGGCAGGATCTACTTGGAGTACAGGTGTGTACTCGGATAGAGCAAGAGAGGAAGGCAAGGGAGTTCCTTCCATAAGTATGGTATGTTGAATTGCAGGTTGTTGCAGATTCATGGGAGATCTACTTGAAGTACTTTGAGTACTTGTGGAGCACGTGGAGTGCTTGTGGAGTGCATGGAGCACTTGTGTTGTGCGTGGAGCATGGGAGGTGAACACCAACTCTGTATTTGAGTTGGGTGTTGGGACCTGTGAGAGGGAGAGCTTTGGGGAGAAGAATTACTGTTCACTTGAGGTGTGGGAAACCTCTGTAAGGTGGTGGAGAAGAAGTGGCATCTTCTTTATTGTATTCTTTTCTGTATAAAGTGTTAATACAAGTTGTGTATTGTCTCTCATATGCTGTGTTATTCTGAATTCTAGTTACTTGGTGAATCTGGTTATTTCCGCATATTATAGTTGCTTGGTATTTTGGTAATCAATTGTATGCTTCCGATTTCGCATCCTGACAAGTGAGATCAGAGCATGTTTGTTGTTCTAGATTCCTGACACTCCCTTTAAACTATACGTTATAAACATCAAATTTTAAAGTTATTACTGTATATGGGGAGGTTGCACAAAAAGGCCATACCCACACAATGACACAAAAATAGATCATAAAAGATAAGCGATACCTGGCATGCAATTTCAAATACATAAGATACGTCCTTTATCACACACCTTTCATATCATGATGAGTTAGTATAAGACATCCTTTTGGTTTTTTACTTGTCATAAATGTACAAATGAGTATAAGATATCCTTTTGATTTTGTAATTGTCATAAATTTACAAATACATCTGAAATAAATTTTAAACAAATTGTGATGCAAAGGACTAGCCACCAGGGGATAATAATAATCCAATGCATCGACATAAAGTGACTAAATAAATATCTAGCTTCAGACCTAGAATAAGTAGCTTCATTTTAGTGATTCAAACTAAAGTGATCTTATGTATCACAAGCATTTATTGCATTCACCCAACATAGCTCTACATGTAACTAATAACTTATAAAAGCACACAGTATTAGGGGAAGGTGTTGATGTCATGACACTACGCAACTAACAATGGAAAGAAAGACCAACAAGTTGAAGTAGTTTGATAACACATAGTAAATGTGAGAAATGTGAGAACACATGGTAGCCACTAATGTTGTTTTATGTTGTGAAACTAGAGGCTCTCTGATGAAGGGTGATGTAGTGGAAACATAAAATGTTAGTATTTATGTATTTAAGAAGATAATCCAGTAGGAAGAGGCTTAGGTTATTGAAAATAGAGTAAGAAGGAAGAAAATAGAGAAGCATTCCATAAAAATGAGTAATAAATCTACAGAGTAGTGAGGACAATGATGGTAGAGGAGATAGTTAAGGCAACTAATTTCCTACCAATTCTTAGCTAGTACCAAAAGAAATAAAAACTAGGGAAAAGATGATACTGATGATAATAAGAATAACAAAGATATGGAGCACATTGGGAGAAGGAAGCTCAAAGTGTTGATAATAAAAAAGGAAAAAATAAACTAGGGCAGGGATTTTATAGAGAACAACATGATTTTCAATAAATAAAGAGAAGGAAAAAAGAAATAATTATTTTCCATTATCATACAATTGAGATTCCATTTTTATTTCAAGGAGAGGGAGAGCCAATATAACTAATTTATTATGCATGTGCTTCACTACTCAACAAGGGTAATGGTTCGGGCATTGACTTCCTCTCTAAAATGTCATAGAAACAAATTGGCAAATTACAATGAAATCATGGGTATGATTTGACTTTTTAGCTGGCTCTCTCTCATTTTTACTCAAAATTCCTCTCGATAAATCCACACTTCTCAATAATCAACATAATGTAAACTCCTAAACCCAAAAAATAAATATTTCTCAATCTTCATCTTTGCTTTAACAAGATAAGCAATGAGAATTTATCAAAGAGAGAAAACTAATAAAATTAAACATAATAAATGTCAATGATTTTTCAATTATTTTTACCATTTTTTTCATTATAAGGCCATATTTGCCTATTTTGATGGAGCACCTTAACTAGCTAGTACATTTACATTTTTGAATGACGTGTCTACAAGGCCCATGAAAGTAGTCAATTTTAGTTGTTCACGGCTTGATTAAAATTAATTAAGAAGGCATTACGGCAAATGGAAATAGTTAAGGCAAATGATAATAGTTAAACCAAATGATGGCAGTTAAGGGAAATCAAATGTTAACCTTGGTTGAATGCAAGTTGTGCACTGACCAATAAAAGTAAATATTATACCTATTATTTGCATGTCCTTCCCCTATTTCATTTCTCATTTGCCATTACCCTCTTCATTTTATACCTCTGGAGGAGCTCACGCACTATTACCCGATTCCATAAGCACGTACAACATTTGTAGGAGCATCCTAGAGGAGGTGAAAGAGGCATTTACTATACAAGTTAGTTACTTTCAATGAATTGCATTATCTACATTGTTGAATCTTAAACCCTATTTAGCATAATATCAGTTTATCATCTCAAAAAGGCATGAATTTTATATTTGCGGATGATCAAGCAGATGAAATAAAGAACATATTTTTTAAAGTAATACAATTTAACAACTATAGGACATAGTTTTAGTTTGTAAAATTATAGGATATAATATTAACTATAAAATTAAATTAAGCTATTCTAATGCCCAACTTATGATGCTACTTAAAAAAATGATTATGCATGTTTGGTTAGATTCTATAACTTTGGGATATATCTCCCAAGAAATTAACTACATGTCTGTGGTAAGCATAGTTGCATGCAGTTTGAACAATTTTATTCTAAATGACATTCTAACTATTATTTTTTCAAATATGGGAATGGTGAAGATTTTTTAGTAGTTATATTTAAGGATATTATTTTATAGAAAACATCAAGAACTTATTGTAGTAATGACCAAAGGCAAAATCTTAGTTGTAAACCCTAAGTTAATGTGTCTCTATTATCAAAATAGTAATCCAAATTGTTAGTTGGAACATGGCTCATTAATAAATAACCTTGGTTGTAATATATTCCACCAGGATTCTATTCTTACTAATTGCATAAGAATTCCAAACAAAAGTAATATTAGTATAATAATAGGTTTACTACAAGAGTAAAGCTTTACAACAGCTTCACACATGAACTTAATTAAAGTAAAATTGGTTATTATGAAACCACGATGAAAATAACATGTTGGCATGGTAATGAGGAATAAATTATTAAACTTAGTAATGTTTACATAATGCTCTATAGTTTAAACTTGTCCCATCCTCCCAAATTTTTACATAAAATAAACTTGAATTAAATTAGTGAGCTTGAAAAATATCAAAAATATGAGTATTGTGTGGTTGAATATCTGCACAAGACAATATTTATCACTAGACTTATGATTGGCCTTTTCAATTCTACTTTAAGGAACACCCACCTATTTATTTATGTAACTACATTTACAAATCATTACAAAAATATCCACAAGTAAAAAAAATAGACCAAGAAGAAAATGATTTATCAAAACATCATTCTAAATTCCATGGAAGTGAAACATGAGCATAAAACTAAGAGCAACATGATGAAAATGGTACTAACAGAAAAGGAAATGGTATTAACATTAGGAAATTGATATTATTTAGGATGTGTGATAATATTATATGGAAGAAAATTTTACTATCCTTAATGTGTGACAAAATCATCACATCCATATTTTAATGTTCCTTTGAGGTGAAGATACATCATGCAATTCTGAAATTTCATCATTCCTATATTGATATGTGGAACACAATTTTACTATATTTAATGTGTGAAAAAATCATCATGTCCATATTTTAATGTTCCTTTGAGTTGAAGATACATCATGAAATTTCATTATTCCTATATATGTATGCAAGAACCAGTTTAATGATTTAAGGGCGTAGACCTTAGAGAGGTATGGAACATAACATTCACTTATGTTATTTTCATGTTTATTATTTTGTAGTAACAAATAAGGAAACATGTTGAACACAAATAACATATAAAAGCATGTAAAAAAACAAAATGAGTAAAGAAAACACCCCAAAACACTCCAACCATGGTTATAATAGTTTGTATATTGCTAGGAAAAACTTAATTTATGGAACAAACTTAAATGGCTAGGACAAACTTTGTTCAAAGCATAAATAGGACTATGGACAACATAACAATGTGTATGTTTTCTATTTATGTTTTATTTTTCAAATGTTTACATATGTTTATCATTTCCCCTTGTGAATCAATGCTAATTATTTATCAATGTTACTTGTTTATCAATGCCCCTTGCTTTTTGATATTATAAAAGTAATGCATGTTTCAAATATGCATATATTGTTTATGGTTTGAGCAAAGAAGCGATAACCTTTAAATATGCTACAATTGATTATGGCAACAAATTAAACAAATCATATTATGTAACTCTTCTTCATGGTCTTATGACTCTTTTTTACCATAATGTAGAGAATGTGGTTGTTGAAAGCAATTTTAAAATAATGTGTGACCAAATGTCTGGTAAGATTTGTGTAAGAGATGAGAACTGATCACACTTCATAGATAGCTAGTGTCACTTGTGTGATAGTTTGTCGATGTGAAGGTCAAATATGTATAGTATGTTGGGGATGTGAAAGCAATGGTGAGGTGGGGTAAAAAATGTAGTGGTGGTGCTTCATCCAGTGTTACTAGCATGATTTTTCCACTTATGCAGTTACAACACACTGTTAATGAGCCTTTTTTCCACTTACCAAGTCAAAGTCGAATACAAATGAGGAACAACATACATCGTCATTAGTACTAAGACTAAAAAATCTTTCTAATGATGCCAGATTAGATATTGTGAGATTTTTAACATGAAAATCTATTGTAGAGTTTAGGGGGACTAGGGAAGACATATGTGTTAGTTTATGGCAACTTTTTTTATCTATTTACAATATTACCATTATATGTGTAATGTGTATAATATTGGTTTATTTCATGGGGAATAGGAAGGAGTAAAAGAATGTATATAGAATCAATGAATTGAGGGTTCTCTCTTGGTAGTACTTACCATGTCAAGTTGTAATCAATATTGTAAATTAATGAAAGTTCCATTATGCTCTTCAAAAAGCTTTTAATGAAACTACTTGGATTGCTTAATTTACATACATAAAAATGGCTATATATAAAATTAGATAAAGATGGCTCGTTAGAAAATTAAGGTGACTAAAAACTACATTGCAAATTATGTTTTATGCTACAAGTAAAAAAGTTACCACTAATTCCGCAAACCATTCAAAGGAATCATTTTTCATCTTGGTGGGTCTTACGTTTGAATGGAAAACTTCCCTTGAGAATCAAGAATACTCTGCTTTTTTGTTTGAGTTTTGGTAAAGCCTCTAAAAATTCAATTATATTACTCCAGGGAGGGTATCCATTTTGGGGATTCTTTTCAAGCAATCTCTATGTTTGACATTGCCATGGGAGATTATGATTAAAATTTTTACATCTATTTTTTTTCGTGATACTTAAATATCACAAATGATATTAATATTTATTATTACATGTTGTTAAGATAATAATGGCTAAAACCCTCAATTGATTATAATTATCTCATCATCACCACGTTTGTCCATTGGTAATCAATTCATTCATGTAAAGATATTAAGGATGGGCCTTGTATCAAGGATCTAATCACTTAGCACATAATTCTTGGAAGTAACACTTAACACATTTTGTAGAATCCCCAATTTGGGCTTAATGATTTTTTATTGAACCCATGAAGAGTAGAAAATGATAAATGGAATAGGGAAAATATGTGCAAGTAATGGGTATAACCTTGAACTTTTAATATTAGCACTACCACATTAGGCATAGTACAAAATAATGATGAGATATCTAGTCATTCTTCATTCTATTAGGTGGGATTCTTTTTTTTTTAAATGAAAAAATTAAATAGAAATAAAACTAAAATAAAAAATATAAAAACAATAATTAAATCTCGGAAATAAATTATTGTTTGTGAGGAAATGAAAGCCCAAAGTAGTGAATGTTTAACTGATGAGATATTTCTAGCAGGCCTTTGGTGAAGAAAGTACTTCAAAATTAGTTGTAGTAAATGAATAGAAGGCTAACAAGCATGTAGTGCTAGTGCTACTCAAAGCAACAGATATAAAAAAGAACATATATTATACATAGTAATGTATAAAACAAGCTTCTACAAGCCACACAATTACTTCCCATTCACATTTAAGGAGACCTTCATGAACTGATAAAAAGAAGTGGAAGCAAAATCAATACATCTGTGAACACACCAATATCTTTGGCTTGTTATATTAAGAAATGAAGCTAAATGGAGGAGGTATTTTAACAAGCATACCCATGAATTCAGAGTGATATTTACAGATGCATTTACTTTAGCTTCCACATTATTTTATCAGTTGAAGGCCTAATTGAATCTAAATACAAGGCAATTATGTGGCCTATAGAGGGTGGTATACACTAGTTTGGAAATTGGATGTTCTTATATATATATATATATATATATATATATATATATATATATATATATCAACACAACATTATTTATTAAATTTCTATTCATTTTTTATGTGTAATTTTGAAGTATGTTCTTCACCAAATGTGCTTGATAGCTTGCTATTGTACTTTTCAACACTCACTGTTAGGGCTTTCTTTTCCTCAAAAATAATATTTCTTTAAGAGATTCAATTATAGTTTTTCAGTTTTGTTTTTTTTTCCATTTATTTTTTCATTTTTTGATAACAAAATTGCACCTACTAGAATGACGAATGATTGAATCACTGAATGAATGAGGAATGAAAGTGTGAGGTTAATAATTTATTTTACATCACCCCTAGTGTTTGGATCAACCACTATTATTTTCTTTAATAATTGTTATTTGACTTAATTATTTCTATTTTCCTTAACGGATGTTTACCAAGCCATGCATCTATTTATCATCACTCCATCTGTTAGGTTGTGGAGCTAAAAGCTTCACCAGGATGCAAACATGGAGGTTGCTAAAGTGTTACAGTAACCGGCATCGATTAGGCCAATCAATGTCGATCAGAGGTAGACCCAGAGCAACCAACATCGGTCAAGGATCGGCCGACGTCGGTCATCCCTAGTCAGATAGGGATTGATGTCGGTCACTTGTGTGTGTGAGCGTGAGTTTGCATGCGGTTTCCAAAATTAGACTTGGTCTATTCTTGGAAGATCTGAGTGTTTGCATGTGAAGACTAGTTTGAGTCTTGAGTCTGAGTCTCTAATTATTGTTTGTATGGGATCTATTTATAGACCTATGGGCTTGTATTGTAATCAAGGCAAGGAAGAGATCCTTCCAATTATAAGATCTTTGATCTGCAGGTTGTGCAAGATCAGGGTTGATCTACATGGTAAGTATTGTCTCATTGATTTGCAGGTTGTGTAAGATCAGAGGAGATCTACTTGAAGTACTTTGAGTACTTGGACTGGTAGTATTGTTACTGACTGGTGGAGGTGAACAACAACTCTGTGTTTGAGTTGGTTGTTGTGACCATATTTGAGGAGAGAGTGAACTCTTGAAAGAGAATTACTGTACACCAGGTGTGGGAAGCCTGAGATGTGTGGAAGAGTGTGGCATCTCTTCATTATATTCTTTTTTGGATGAGTATTAATACAAATTGTATTGTCTCTCATATTCTGTGTCATTTGTGAATTCTAGTTACTTGTTAATTCTAGTTTAATTCTGTGTTTAGTTGCTTATACAAAGTAATCATATGTACTCTTATTGAGGAGTGGTAGATCTTGACAAGTGGTATCAGAGCTTTTGGTTGGGTTGACTAATAGGTTGTATCAGATCTGGTTAGTGTTTTTTATTATAGGTCACTCACAGGGGTTCTGTTTGAGTGGGAGTATGGCAATGGCAGAAAAAAGTAAGCTACGAATGGAGAAGTTTAATGGCAAGAATTATCAATTATGGAGGATGCAGATAGAAGATTATCTATATCAAAAAGATTTGTACTTACCATTGGGTGGGGTTGCATGCAAGCCCACAGATATGAAAGATGAAGAATGGAAGGTTCTTGATTGGAAGGCTCTGGGATCTATAAGGTTGAGTCTTGCATCGTCTGTGATTTCTAACTTGTCACAGGCAAAGTCAACGTTTGAGTTAATGGAATCTTTGGCAAATTTATATGAAAAACCCTCAGCTTTGAATAAGGTATTTCTTATGAAGCAATTATTTAATTTGCAAATGTAAGATGGTGGATCTGTACATAGTCATCTTAGTGATTTCCATGGTTTGGTAAACCAGTTAAATTTAGTCAATATTATTTTTGATGATGAAATTAAGGCACTCTTAATCTTATGCTCTTTACTTGAAAGTTGGGATAGCTTGGTAATGGAAGTTAGTAATACTGTGTCTACTTCAAATATCTTAAAAGTGGATGATGTTGTTAGTGTAATCTTGAATGAAGAAATTTGTAGGAAAAGCACAGGTGAATCATTAGGAAATGCTTTGAGTGTTGAAAGCAAGGGAAGGCAAAGAGAGAAGAGCAAGCGGGGGAAGTCAAAGATGGGCAGAAGATCCAAATCCAAAAATGGCAGTGTAATCTGCTGGAATTGTGGAAAGTAAGGGCACATGAAGAGAGATTGCTGGGTGAAAGAAGATCAGCATGAAGGAACTAAAGAAGCAGGTGATGAAGGTATTGTTGCACAAGATGCTCTGGTATGTTCCTTGGATAAAGTAGAGTCTTGGGTTTTAGATTCTGGTGCCTCTTTCGATGCAATCCCAAATAGGGAATTTTTTCATGAATATGTCCATGGAGACTTTGGAAAATTTTATTTAGGGGATGGTAAGCCTTGTCAAATGGTTGGCAAAGGGAAAGTGAAGCTAAAATTGTAGACGGGCAACACATGGGTGTTGAAGGATGTCATGCATGTCCCAGTCCTGAAGTGGAACTTGATTTTTGTTGGAAAGTTAGGTGATGAGGGTTGCACAATAACTCTCACAGCAGACTCTTGGAAAGTTTCCAAGGGTGCACTTGTTTTAACAAGAGGTAAGAAAGTAGGTACTCTTTATCTATCTACTTGTATTATTGATTCTCCTTCTGGTTTATCTACTTCAACTGTAGATTCAAAGATGTGGCTCAATAGGCTTGGTCACATGAATAAGAAGGAGATACATGTTCTTGAGTCAAAAGGTATGCTTTCGTATTTGAAAAGCATGGATCACGATTTTTGTAAGCAAAAGAAGAAAGTGACGTTTCTTGAAATTGGCTCAACAAAGAAGGTGGTAGCTTCTATTGGAGGATCACAGTATTGCAGAAGGAAGAAATCTGATGGTTTTGATAAGAATAGGAAAGCCTTGGTTTTCAAGGAGAAGATGATGGACATAGATCAGCACAAGAGGCTGAATAACTCTTAACAGGGTAGCTTGGACAAGGGTATGATCCAAAAGGAGCTTACAGGTAAAATTCATCACTCCCAAGAAAACACAGTTACTGACATCAATCAAGTGAGAACTGATGTTAAACAGGCAGGTACCAACATCAATCATGTGCAGACCAGAGTCGATAGTGTTAGGCAGGCTTGTTATCGGCATCAGTCAAGGAACCGACGTCGATGACCAGGTGGACACCGATGTCAATCATAGGATCAGTGTCAGTGATGTGGACATCGATGTCAGTTGAGGGAACTGGCATTGGTAGTCAGGTCAGTCGCATGGAATTGACATCGGTCAGGTGCAGACTGAGGGGTGACCGACGACGGTCACTGACAGATGGATTTTAGGCAGACAACAAGCTATCAAGGAGTATCAAATGCCCATATGGAGGATTGAAAGGGTAAGTAAGCCTCAAATTCATTATTCCCCTTCTTTAGACTACTTGTTACTCACTAATGGTCAAGAACTAGGAAGTTTTTAAAGAAGCAGAGTAGGTAGAATCTAGGAAATAGTGGGAGCGTGGCATGGATGGGGAATGTGATTCCTTGGAGGAGAACCAAACAGAAGATTTGGTAGAGTTGCCAGCTGGAGAGAAAGCACTAAAAAATGAATGGATTCCAAGGTTGAAGAAGAGAGAGAATGGATACATGAGACAGAAGGCCAGGTCATATGGTCTTGAGCAGGCTACAGGACAATGGTGTGACCATTGTGTGTACTTTACTAGGTTGGATAATATTAGCTACATTATCCTGTTACTGTATGTTGTGTGTATGCTTGTTGCAGGGTCACACATGCAGGGAGTTGCTGAGCTAAAGGTAATGTTATATTAGAGGTGTGTCATGAAGAATTTGGGAGCAGCAAAATTCTTTGGCATGAGTATGTCTAGAGACATGGAAGATCACAAATTGATTTTGTCTCCAGATGATTATGCGAATAAGGTAGTGGCATGGTTCAAGATGCAGGATGAAAAATTGGTATGCACACCTATGGATGGACACTTCACAGAATAGTGTCCCAATTCACATGATATGGTTAAGTACATGTGTACTAAACCTAAGTTGCCCAAGTAGTGGGAGCTATCAGCAAGTTTGGAGCCAATCCAAGAAAGAAGCACTGGAAAGTAGTTCAGTGGATTCTCAGGTATCTAAGAGGGACCAACAACAAGTGCACATGCTATGCAGGGTCAATTTCTTTTCTACATGGGTTTGTAGATGCAAATACGGTAGGTTACTTGGATGACAAGAGGAGCACCATAGGTTGTGTGGTGGTTGGTCTTCAAGATTGAGCTTGAAGAGGGATACAAGCCAAGAAGTAAAATTAGAGGACGTTGCTATATAGGTAAAAGTGTAGCTATTTATCTCTAAGTGGGAGATTGTTAGGTTGTGGAGCTAAAAGCTTCACCAAGATACAAACATGGAGGTTGCTGAAGTGTTACAGTAACTGACATCAGTCAGGCCAACCGATGTCAGTCAGAGGTAGACCCAGAGCAACCGACATTGGTCAGGGATTGGCCAACGTCGGTCATCCCCAGTCAGACAGGGATTGACATTGATCACCTGTGTGTGTGAGCGTGAGTTTGCATGAGGTTTCCAGAATTAGACTCAATCTATTCTTGGAAGATCTGAGTGTTTGCATGTGAAGACTAGTTTGAGTCTTGAGTCTGAGTCTCTAATTATTGTTTGTATGGGATCTATTTATAGACCTATGGGCTTGTATTATAATCAAGGCAAGGAAGAGATCCTTCCAATTGTAAGATCTTTGACCTGCAAGTTGTGCAAGATTAGGGCTGATCTACATGGTAAGTATTGTCTCATTGATTTGCAGGTTGTGCAAGATCAGAGGAGATCTACTTGAAGTACTTTGAGTACTTAGACTGGCAGTATTGTTACTGACTAGTGGAGGTGAACAACAACTTTGTGTTTGAGTTGGTTGTTGTGATCGTATTTGAGGAGAGAGTGAACTCTTGAAAGAGAATTATTGTACACCAAGTGTGGGAAGCCTGAGAGGTGTGAAAGAGTGTGGCATCTCTTCATTGTATTCTTTTTTGGATGAGTATTAATATAGATTGTATTGTCTCTCATATTCTGTGTCATTTGTGAATTCTACTTACTTGTTAATTCTGGTTTAATTTTGTGTTTAGTTGCTTATACAAAGTAATCATATGTACTCTTATTGAGGAGTGGTAGATCCTGACACCATCTATTTCATTAGCTTATTATCCCTTTGTTGATGGGTCCCTCTTATTACATCCTTGATTATGAGCTCACATTGAACATATGAGCTGGTTACACTCATAATTATGGATGTAAGAAGAGGGACCCATCAACATAGGGCTAATGGGATAATATAATAAATAGAGTGATGATAAATGGAGTAACCAACAGGCACATCAAGGTTAACTATCAATATGATTGTTGATCTCCATATGCCTGGTAGTTACTCCATCTACCATAACTCTATCCATTTTGTTAGCCCTTCATTGATGGGCCCCACTGATTACATTCTCAATTATGAATTTAACTATCTAGTATGTTCATCATGGATCACCAAGTTGGACATTGATGGAATATTAAATCATCATTTTCAAGTCTCACACCCTTTCACACAAGATAAGGTTTTTAAACTATTATGGGGCCCATCAATAAAGGGATAATGAGTTAATGAAACTCATGGAGCACTGATAGATAAGAGCAACCAAAAGGGACATGGAGGTCAACTACTAGTGTGATAACTCAGGCTCAACATACCATCTGGTTATGCTCAGAATCAAGGATCTAATAATTGATCCAACCTAGATACTTTATGAGTCTTTAATGTAACTAGTCGATACACTTAGTGTGGATTTCCATGCTTATATTTTATCTCCACATCCATATAAGTTACTCCATCTACCAATGATCTATTTATATTCTTTCTTTACAAAAATTAAAATAACATACAAATCCTTATATAGCATACTTTATTTACAAGATAATGATCCCTATAGCAAATACTTCATTTGCCTCCTGTAGCTCCAAGAATCTAAATGAGCCACTAGTGTTTGATACAGGGGATACCAAGGGTACTAAAAACACATGTATAAGGCTAAGAGGCTCAAGGATTATATGGGATACTAGAGATCTATAAGGCTATTTGGTTTGCTGACTTGCACTAAGCTATAGATAGAATTGTAAACAAGGTTAGTGTTAGCACGATTGATTGCATAAAGGACACAAATATATCTAATAGGTATAATCACATAATAAAAATTCACTAAGGGGATAACTTGATGCTTGAAGAACAAGAAAGTAAACTATTTGAACAAAAGAACACTACCAAACAAGAAATGCATTTTAGAATCATGCAAATATAGTATTTGAAAGACAATTTCAGAAAGGAAATGACATTTTAGAGAGTGATAAAGATATATAGAGACATGATGCACTTTAAAAAACCTAATCTAATGTTTTTATTCAAATAAAACTATCTTTAGGATATGATATCTATCTTAGCAAAGAGAATGCCATTTTGAGCTAATAAACTAAGCTATTTGAACAAGAGAACATATACCAAGTGGTAAAATGATTTATAATTAAACAAGCCTATGAAATGAAAGCCATTTTTAGGAGGAAATTTGTTTTTAGTTTTGAGAGGATGCATAAAATTCAGAATCTAATCTAAAATATGTTCAAAATGAGTTAAACTAGCACAAAAATAGTAAACCCCTAGCGAATATGCTAATCTACAACTATGAAGTTTCACTTTGCATAAAAAATTGCCCTTACATCAAGCTCAAAGTATTGTGTAGATGTTATACCAACTAGGAATCCAAGTATGAGGTAACTAGATGGAGGACGACAAGGTTGCAATGTAGAGTCAGACCCAAACTAATGTCCAAACAGTAAGGAGAAGGATAAACAATAACTTATAGGAGTGTGAGAGCCCAAGATAGGTATAAAAATAACATGAAATTCAACTTATATAAGTTATGAGTAAGCCATAATAGAGAAGAAGAAACTAGCAATAACAATGGAGTCACCAAATCAATATACAATTATGTAGGGAATCCTCTATCACAATGCAAGCTCAAGATCACTAAGAATGAACCATGAGAGATTCAAGAAAGTGTGAGAACCAAAAGAGTGAATAATAAGGGTAAATATGAATTATTTAGAGTAATATAGGGCATCTTAGGCTTGATAAGTCCAAAATTTACTCTTTTATATATGTTTGGAGTCAAATAGGCCAAAAAATAATGTATTAAATGCAAGTTGCATCCTAGGCCACATGTTAGCCCAAAATTCATAGGATGGATCAACCATGAGCCCCAAGGTGGTCAAAGGGTCTCTAAAAGGGCCCCAAGAAGCACTATAAGGATGTGACAATGAGGGGGAGGGCCAAAATAGTTCAAGGAAGGTCGAGAGGGGTACATAATAGACTATTGAAGTGTCCAAACATGTGGATAGTCTCAAATCACATTGATGAGGTTGGTATTATGCACATGATATGATATGTACTCATCAAGAAGAGTAGGGTCATGGAATGTATAATTACACCTATTTTAGGATTTTTCTATGAATATCACACATGCTTGTGGAACCAAGTAATGATGCATAAGCTCTTGTAGAGGTTGAAAAGGAAGAGGGTAATAGAAAATGAGAAATAGAATATGAGAAGGGCGTAAAATTAATGGGTATAATTTTTAATTTTTTTGGTCAACACACAATTTTCATTTAACCAAGGTTAACATTTAATTTCCCTTAACCATTGGCATTTTTCTTAACTATTGTCATTTGCCTTAACCATTATCATTTACCTTAACTCCATCTTAATGGACATAAACCAAGCCATGAGCAATGAAATTTCCCTTAACCATTTTCATTTGTGTTAAGAAGTGGTGTTTCATCCTTCCCCATCCATTTACAAGATAAGTCTTTCTTTTTTATTGTTTTTATTATGAAGAAAGTGAGTAATTTGTAATGCTTTATGTAATGGTCCACATAAAGTCCTATAAACCTCAAAATGAAACATTAGAATGGTGCACAAGTATAATCACAACTTTTACTTTTCCTGGTAAGAGAGAAAAATACATTCAATGGACATTAAATTCTAAATTTATTGATGAACAACATTACAAACCAAACTTAATAGACATGAACTGAACAACAATAGAGTGATGAGTAATGATAGTTGATTACTTTTATTAAACTTGTTAACATGTTTGCTGGATTTAGAATGCATGTTGAGCGTAACCAATTGGTATGTTCAAAATGAATTTACATGTTGTCCATTGACCTTTACATCCCTGCTACTTACTCTATTTATGGATGCTCTATCCATTCCCTTGCAGGTAAGGATTGGCTTGGTTTTATCATTGTTATTATAAAGAAAATAGGTAATGGGTTAAAACCCCCTTTTTTTTTGTAGATGGAGTAACTAGTGGGGACATGGAGGTCAAATGTCAACATGATAGTCCAAGTTAAATGTACTAATAGTTTACGCTCAATGCCTCATGAAACTCATAAAATATCCTCTATTTTGAGCATAATAAATTGGTATGCTCAATGTGGATTGCCACACAAATAATTGACCTCCACATCCCCATTAATTAATTTGTTTACCAGTGGGGACATATAGTTTATATTTTATTATGGTTGTCCACGATGAACTCAAAGTTGAGTGTCTTT
The DNA here is from genome assembly GCA_037957365.1 of Torreya grandis. NCBI lineage: Eukaryota > Viridiplantae > Streptophyta > Pinopsida > Cupressales > Taxaceae > Torreya > Torreya grandis. Next base: position 1,181,059 of record JARHVA010000731.1, on the reverse strand, counting down.
TATGAGCATAATGAGGTGTTAAGCATATCCTGTTGGTATATTCAATGTGGATCACAATGTTAGCAGTTGACTTCCCTGTGCCCACTAGTTACTTTGTTTACCAGTGGAGGTTATTATTATAAATAAAGGAGGTAATTTTACAAATTAAAAAGTAGGGATGTGAACATATTGAATAGCTATGCTCAATGAGTGTGTAAAAAATATCTTTTATTTTGAGGGTAACCAACTGGTACATTCAACATGGACTACCAACCTTTGATTATCTTTTTTTTACAATAAAAATTTACTTGTTTTATTTACAATAACAACAGAGCACTAGTAGATGGAATAAACATTGGGGAAGTGGAGGTCAATGGTCAATGTGGTTGTCCACATTGAACACTTCGACTGGTTAAGCTCAATGCCTCATTGAGCTCATAAAATATCCTTGATTCTGAGTGTAACCAACTGATACATTAAGTGTGGATTGCCCCATTGGCAGATGATTTCCATGTCCTTGTTACTTAATCCATCCATTCCATTAGGGAACACCTTAACCAATATGTACATTTGTGTTTCTAATTGATATGTCTATAGGTCCATAAAAGTGGTCAATTTTCATAACTCATAGCTCAGTTAATGTATGTTAATATGGATTTAAGGTAAATGGCAACTTAAGGCAAAAGAGTGATAAGATCATGGATAAGGGATACATAATATGAACCCATTAAATTTGCTACCATTAGTAATTGGAGTATAATTAAAGGTTATCACTTTTTCTCTCAGACCATAAAAAATATACACATATTTAAAACACACATTACTCGTACCATAGCAAATAATTATGTGCAAGACATATGTGATGTCCATATTCACCTATGAAAAAATAGAAAATAATTACCAAACATAAGAATTCAATAAACAAGGGGCATTGATAAACAATAATCATTGATAAGCAAGGGACAATGATAAACATATGTGAACATATGAAAAAATAGAAAATAATAAGCAAACACCAACATTGATATGGTGTCCATAATCGCTTTGTAGGATTCAAACAAAGAGATTATAATGTTCTAATAATCATATTATACATATTTTATTGTTACAATGTTCTAACCAATCTTCACCTTGAAACTAATGTCAAAAGGTAAATGGCGACATAAAGGCTTAATACATTAGACTTAAAAACATTATATCAAACCCTTAAGGAGAAAGAATACATTATAACCTCAATTTATTAATTAGTGGAGGATAATAGATATATAGTAATGAATCACATAATTCAACTCATCATAATATATTATTTGGGTGTCATCATTCAAACAACACTTGTATCGATCGACTATGGGCTGTGATCTCTTTAATTACTAGAGGGTAATTACAACACTTTACTGTAATTAAAAAAAATGTTCTTCTGATACAAATAATCCCACAAAATGTCAATATTTCTGACTTTCCAATGCCAGTGTTATTAATTTAATAATAACTCAATTTAGTTTATTTGTAAATGTAAATCCACATAGAAATAGAAAACATTGTTCCAGGAAAGATATTATCTCCTTTGCATCATATGAACATTACAATGCATCTTAAATAGGCTAGAGATATCATATAAGTAGGCTAACAATTGCAATACATCTAAGTGAATATAAAATTTATTCTATTTATAGGTATTCACATCCCAATATGATCATATTCAGGCCCCTAATGAGTTGTATCAGTCTTATAACCAACCTTATTAATGTTTTACCCCTCCTAGTCAACCTAATCCTTTCTCCAATCAAGCCATTTCCACCTTCAAATAAGAAATTTTGGGTTATGAAAGGTATATGTTGGAGCTTGATAATTTAAGGGATGCAATCAACAGATTCTTAACAATTCCATACATCAAGTGAGAAATGCATTAGAATTAGTCAATAAAGAGTGGGCACCTATTGAGAGAGCCAATTGGCAAAAACTCACAAGTGAGATGCTTGATGTGAGTGGTTTAGTCTCTTCCTTAGAGGATAGGCTAGAAGTTTATGAAAGCTAGCTTCACCAAACCTATCAGCCTTTGTACTCACTTCCCCAAGTTCCATATCAACCCTATATGGTTCCCAATCATGAACCCAATCAACCTTATCAAGGTCATGTTCTTCCTAATCAGTTGGAGAAGAGTATTGAAACAAAAAGTCTTATGTTAAGGCCAACCTTGATAGGCATATTGAGTTAGCTAACATGCATATGTAGCAGTCTATGTTGGTAGAAAAATAACTAGAGTTTAAGCCTACTTTTCCTTCTCACATACCATCCACACCACCTAATAAAGAGACTCATAATGCCAATGTCCTAAGTTGGAATGAAATAATGGAATCATAGGGAAAGAAGGAGGAGAAAGGTCTTGACCAAGAGTGTGAAATTGAAAAGACATCTAATCCTAACATCATAAGTTGGAGTAAGATAGTAGATTTATGGGGTAATATATAAGATTGGAGCATTATCCAAAAGTGTGAAGTGGAAAATGGAGTTAATCTTTTTAAAGTCCCTCACACCCTTCTTTAAAAAGCTTCCTCTATTCTATGGCAGCCTTTATGAAATATTTATCCCCATGATGATTCCTATCAACTTCAAGATAATCTTTTACAAGAGAACCTAGCCAAGGAAATATAGGAATTAGAAGCAAAGATGAGATTGATAATTCAAGGTGATTTGGAAGGTTTAGACCCAAAAGAATATCCTATGCCCAAACACACCCCACCTCCCCTTCCTCAAGATCTTCGAAAAGAATCTCTTACCTTGTATTCTCAATATGACCTTGAGATATATATTTCACCTCCACCAAATACTTCCTCTTTCCCTCATCCTAGTAACCTTTGACTTGATGGACCTATGGTATGGTAACCAAAGGAGGATCAACTAGTTGATAAAGAAAGAGAACTCATGATTGAATAAAACCTACCTCCTTGGCAGCTTCATTAGACTAGATCACTTGATTTCAAGATGCTTAGTCTTGGCATCACCATGGAGGAGGTTAAAGATCTTGAAGTTTTTGAAAATAAAAATCAAATAGTAGTTGAGACAAAACTTGAGAGCCTGTAAGAGGCCTTAAGTGTTGAAGAAGAGGTGAGTCCTTGTGTTGAATCTCTTTGCTTGATTAATGATGAGGGATATTTTCTTTGTGTTGAATAACCTATCTTGAGAGAGGAAAATGAAGAGGAACATGCTCAATTCATGGTTGATAAAGAAAACCTCATGAGTGTTTCTGAGTAAGAAATAACCATAGGGACTCCATTTGGTGAAAAAAAGGGCAATTCACAAGCTTTTGCCTCCATAATTAATGAGAAAGAAATGATCATTGGTTATTTTCTCACTTTGAAAAATACCATGGATAGACTAGGAGAGGTTCTTAATTAGACTTTGGATGACTTGTTTGAAGTCATTGGAGTAGGTTGTACTCCTCTTCAAGGAGGCTATTAGCTGGTCAAATATGTATAAGGCAACATTAGTACACAAGTAAGTATGTAAAGGGAAATCATCCTTTTAAATCTACCTTTCTAAGAGGCATATGCATTTGATGATGACATGTTTGAAGTCATCAAGATGGGATATCATCCTCTCAATTAGCTGGGAGAAACACATCAACTCCTTAAAGATGGGGCAAGCTCTTATTATCCTCAATCTTTGAGGGAATAAAAAATAAATCCTCTTGGAGACATGCCTACTAAGGATATACAAGTTGATCATGAAGAGAAGAGTGGGCAATAATATGAAGTATGTGAACATGAAGAAGAATATGTCTTCATTGGAGATCTATTCAAGGATGATATAATTGAGATCAGATCAAGTGAAGTACCATGGAATAGGTCTGATCCACAAAGCATTCAATTCAAAGAGAAGCATGCTTGGCACTTTGTCTCCTCTCACCATGAAGTGCCAAGGAAGAGGTCTAATCCACAAAGCATTCAATTTAAAGAGAAGCATGTTTGGCACTTTGTCTCATCTCACCATGAAGATGATTCAAGAGGTTTTAATTTTGATCTTGGAAAAGAGGTTTGTTTAGTTTTTAGTTGTGCATAATAGGTTGTTTCCTTTTTCCCCTAAGTGCTTATGTACATGTGCTTGTCTTGTGTGTTTGTTTTCTTGGTTGTGTGTGTCCCTTTCCTTTGTGTGTTTGAGGTAGTCACTAGTTGTCTTGTGTTGATAAAATTTGAGTCAATGGTCAAAGTGTCGTATTTATATCAATACTTAGATGACTCCATAAGCCCTATGGACTAATAAGGCTACTGGTCAAGTTATTATAGCAGGTATACTACCCCTATGAGTCACTAATTTGTTGACCAATTTTGACTTTTAGGTTAAAATAGGGTACCCTAGTAGTTTTTTTAATTTTATAGGCATATAGGGGGCATAATATATTGTAATAAAGTGTTTCATATGTTAATTAATGTCAATTGATGTTATATTAACTTTGGTCATTAGTTCTTGGGTCTATTTATCATTTAAAGTCATTTTAAGAGGTCAAATAGGTGCATTTAATGATTTTTACAAGTTTCTTGGGAAATGTGTAAGTTTAAATGGGTGATTTCATGCCCCATGTGTCACTAGAGGTCATAAATAACTGACAAAACTTTAAAAATGTAGGTTCATTCATAGAAAGGTTGGTTTTCTTAAAAGAAAAGGAAGAAAGGGACACTTGTATGGCTCCTTGGGAAGTGTGACACATGGTAGAAGCTTAGGGGGAATATTTTTACCTTCATAAACTCATATCTATGCTTTTTTTGAGCTTAAATTGTCATTTCCAAGCCAAAACCGTTCAACTCCTTTCTTGCTCTTCTTGGTAGACTGAAGTGACTTATAGGTTTTTGCTTGTTATAGCTAACACAAAGGGTTTCAAGAAAAATTATCTTGGGGGAATATTATACACTCTAAGACCTTAAAATACATATAATTATTTTTATTATTGGTTAAATTTTCTTCATGAACTATCCATTCAAAGTTGAATTTATAAAATTACCTGCTCATCCATGCACCCTTCTTGTTTTCCTTCATTATGGGAAATTATATGTAAACCACTTGCTAAGACTATTTACATATGATGTTGGATATGTAATATAAGTCATTAAATTCTTGGTTTCTCTTTTGGATTTGTTTTGATGAGCAAATTACATTAAATTTATATACTGGTCTTTTCTGGGTGCGACATGCAATTCTCTGCATTTGTAGAGTTTCATGATTTGAAAGTGGTCGTAGAGGGTTTTGTTAGTTCCATTTACATGTTTTCAATGTCATCATAATTATTCCCACATTTAAACTTAATCCTCAAAAACAATCTTCATTAGTTGTAATCCTATGCATACCCATCCAACTCTGCCATTAATGAAGCTTCAGGGGCTTTCATATGGACTTTTCATGTTGAAGAGAAGGTCTTGACACTTATTCATGTGTTTTGAGATATGATCAATGTTTTATAGGTATAGAGATTATTTTAGAACTTATTTAAATCTATATGATACTTTTTGTGAACACATGCATACTTTTTGCCTGTATGCTTTTAAGGTGCACCTATAAGAGACTAGGCAGAGATTTCAATAAGCCTTTTTGAGTTGATAGTCCTAGTTCTTAAGATCTACATCAAGATAAAAGGTGAAAAAATATCCATAATATACCCCTTTGAAGAGGTAGAGTTTCAAATTCAAGAATAATCATGCTATAAAAGGCAATGACTATGTTTAGAGACTCAGTCCCTAAATGAACAAAATAGAGGTCTTGGGGATTTTATAAACTGTTGAAAACATACCTCTTTGGGTTTCTCATGCATCTTAAGGATTGGACCATCTAGTCCTTATATAATAAAATACATGTGAAAAATTTTAAGAGATTTTGATAATTGGAGTTGGGAGTTTTCAATGTCCAAAGATGGCCCCAAACACACTAAGACCAGGCAGTTTGATCTACAGGTCTGAGACTAAAAAGAGCTTCTCTCACCCAAAGTTGCATAAGGGCATATATAATATATCTAGATTATTCCAAATGACCTAAATGAGAATTCATGATAAAAGTAACATCAGAGGAAAGTTATATAGTGTTGTTTTATCTCCTTTCCACATTCATCAATCCGTATAATAACCCATTGAGCACCTACAGGTAAGAGAATGGGAAGATGATAATTGACTCATTTTGATGGATAATGATGCTTTAGGAATTTAAAAGGAAATGTAGTTCAAGATGTGTAGTTTTGACCTAATATAATCAAGGATAGGATGACATAATATTGTCTTAATTCACTTGTACACTCCTTGTTCATAGAATAGGCGGGAAATATACACCTACAACCATAGTATTGAAGTAGCAAATAATGAGCTAGTTTCATGAGTTTTGATGGTGATTTAAGACAATCAAGGTGAGTCTAAAGTGAAATAAAGTAACTCATGGATTTGAGATGATTTTAGGAGGGTTAGTCTCAACATTTTATGACTTGGAGCAAGTGGATTACACCTACAAGCAGAGCTTAGCAAATAGTGTCTCAGTCATAGGAGGAAGAGACACAGTCATGAAACCAAAGGGTATTGGGGAAGAAGATAGAAGTTAAAGTGAGATTAAAAATTAAAAAATTATTCATCATTAACATATGTATCTCATTATTCTATCATATTATTCTATAAGGTAAACACAAAAGCTTTCAAATAAACATATATAGTCTCCTTGTGAAACCCTGCACAGTCCATCTTGTTAAGGAACTAGTTTTGAATTCTATGTTTTTGAAGGGAAAAATCATAGTGTTATAAGATAAAACATGGCATGGATAAATTATAATACTTTTAAAAACACCTAAATTACTCATATTTCTCAAGTAAATAGGGTAAATACCCCTTGTTCTGTCTCAGAATAAGGGTACTCTCCTTGTGCATAAACTAGCAGTTTTTGATGGAAATGGATAAAAGATGGAATGAGAAAATAAAGAGAGATTTAAGGATGAGTTTTAAGGTTTAATTAAACCTAAGGAATCATAAAAAACACATCACAAACGAATGGAACAAAATAGGATGCTTTAGACACATCAAGTTGCAGTTAAACCTAAAGGGAAAGTTGAGGCTTAATTTCCAAAGAGAGGGTCATCTCCTCTTCAAAATTTGGATATGATTTGAAACCTGTTGAATTAGTTTTTTGGGATGTAATATGGTGTATTTTATCAATTTTATGATAGGTAAGTTCATCAAAGGCCAATCTAATCCCTAAAGTGCAGTAAAACATGTTAGACAAGGGCATGCCTAAGGCCCAAATGAGGAGTCTTTTTCATTTACACCATGAAAAATTATTTGAAACCTATTGTAACATGTTCATGATATCACCATAGATGTTTTAAAGCCTTTTGAGGTTAAGGAAACCATAAAAAAGGTCACCTTTAGCTCAAGTATCAACTCAAACTTGCAAAAATGAGGAAAACAAGCACAATAGGCCATCTTTAGAGGCTCACATCTCCCATGATGATTTTAATGGAGACAAGAGAAGTTTATGAAATATAGGAAGGTTATTAAAAAATTAATTTGTGGAATTTTTTTGCAACTCAAAATTCAGGTTTTTATGAAAGAAGCTTAAGGGTGAAAATAGGCCTAAAACCCTACTAAACCCTTAGTAAGGACCAGTCTTGGAAAACTAAGTTGGAAATATAATATAAGGACATAATTGGACTAAAATATATATTATAAATCTTAGAGGACCTCCTAGGCTGCTCCACACCTTTTTGGTTTTATTAAATTGTAAGGATTGGGGTAGAAACATGCTTTTTCTCATTATTTTGTGTGTTGTGCAGGTTACAGGAGGAATTAAGAGTTGAAAAAAAATTTGGGTGGAATATTGACACTTAGGATAACTCCAAATATTAATATAATTTCATGAATAAATATATAAGTTCCCAAAATAGGATATTAATTTTATCCAATCAAAATTGGCTTAATGCACAAGCTCGAAAGAAGGGAGAAAATCTTCAAATAAAGTAATTTTAAGGTTCCCCTGATGCTTCCAATGCCATAGAGGGTATTAAAACTTGTTTTTAGACCTCTCCCATGTATTTTAATGGGAAATTTATGCCAAATTTAAAGAAAAGTGTGCTAGGTTCATGAGAAGGAGGTTTCCTAGAGTGCAGTTGATGATGACTCTCTTTTAGATGACTCCAGAAGTCCAAGAATGCAAATAATGCATATAAAGGCATGTATGAGATCCCCCCTTTCCATTAAAATCATTGTACCTGATTTGGATCAGTTATAAGACATTCAAATATGCCTAATCATGAAGGAAGTTTTCTTGTGCACAAGGAGGAGTTTTGTACCACTTTGCATAACTTTGATGACTTGTATGGAAACTTGGACTTTTAGACCTTACATGGTTCATCCCATGTCATTATAACATGCACAAGTAACTCCTTAGATCATCTTTATAATTGCCGTTATGACCCTTGGTTCATCCCATGTCATTATCACATGCACAAGTAACTCCTTAGATCATCTTGATAATTTCCCTTGTGACCCTTGGACTTCTCTCTCTCTCTCTCTCTCTCTCTCTCTCTCTCTCTCTCTCTCTCTCTCTCTCTCTCCATTTTGGCATTGTATTGGATGCTCCACTTGAGCATGGAGAAGGCCTATTCAATTGTATACCTTTTGATAAATATAATGACTTAGTGTTACCTCTTATATGACTTTACTTAGTGTTTTTATTTTAATGTGTGATCTTGCATAAGCGAAGACTATGGATTCCTTAGCATATTGCTCATTTTCTTCACCTATTTACATCTTCTTCTTGCAGGTAATGTGATGTGTTTCAAGAGATGTTAAGGTTTAAGTGAGTTAGTATTTTCATTATTACCCTCATAGGCATCTTGTATAGTCCTCTTAACTTTGTGCATTCATTTATAACCCCACAATGTAACATTGATGCAAGAATACATTGATTGGAGAGTGTATGTTTTAGTTTTCCTTTGATTTCAAGTGTGAGATACATTTGTTTGGATTCCATCAACATATCTAGTATATCACCTACATTAGAGTAGATTGATTTCAATTATACTTCTCCCTTTTCACACATCAAGGTTAATAGTAGTTATAGTAGTCAAGTGGTACATCAAGGGAGCTAACCCTATTTATAGACTCACCTCATTCCTTAGGCTATGCACAAGCCTAGAGGTGATTCCATTGTGCCACTTGGATGAGGAGAGATTTGCATCTACTAAAAGGGTGCATATCCAAGTGACAATAATTTTTGGCATGCCCAATGGGACTCTTATTCTAAGAGTTGAAGGATTTTTGGTGTTGTTCTTCAACACATCAGCCTTTGGAGGCATTTTTTCAAGCATCAATGGTGACTCTGAAGATATATCAGCTGGTCAAGTAACCCAAGTTATCCTTTTAAGATTGATGGTAAAATATTTCTTTGTGTTCTTGCTTTTAATGAAGATTCATGGCTGATCTTGTATTTGAGTTTTGTCTTCTAGAAGTTGGTGAAACATATCCATCTTATCCCATTCCCTACCAATATGAACAAGTTCTTGGTCAAGCTTGTTATGATAATTATCAATCCAAATATGATCATATGCAACCCCCTCATGAGTTGTATCAGTCTTATAACCAGCTTTCTCAATGTTTTACCCCTCCTATTCAACCTAATCCTTTCTCCAATCAAGCCATTTACACCTTCAAACAAAAACTTTTGGGCTATGAAAGGTATATGTTAGAGCTTGATAGTTGAAGGGGATGTGGTCAAAATATTTAAAATAATTACATCCATAAACTGAGAAATGCATTAGAGTTAGTCAAGAAAGAGTGGGCACCTACTAAAAGAGCCAATTGGCAAAGGCTCACAAGTGAGATGCTTGATGTGAGTGGTTTAGTATCTTCCTTAGAGGATAGGATAGAAGTTCATGAAAGGAAGGTTCACAAAACCTACCATCCTTTATAATCACTTCCACAAGTTCCATATCAACCCTAAATGGTTCCAAATCATGCACCCAATCAACCTTATCAAGGCCATCTTCTTCTTAATTAGTTAGAGAAGAGTATTGAAACAAAAAGTATTATGTTTGAGGCCAACCTTGATAGGTAGATTGAGTTAGCTAACATGCATATGTAGCAGTGTATGTTGGAAATTAAGGAAGTGGATTTAAAGCCTACTTTACCCTCTCACATACCATCCCCACCACCTAAAAAAGAGACTCATAATCCCAATGTCCTAATTTGTAATGCAATAGTGGAATCATGGGGAAAGGAGAAGAAAAGTCTTGACCAATAATATGAAATTGAGAAGACATCTAATCATAATATACTAAGTTTGAGAAAGATAGTAGAGTCATCCTAATTATTCACACCTTGAAACTTCATCTTCCAAAACAATCTCTATGAGTTGTAGTCCTATGCATATCCATACAACTCTGCCATTAATGAACCTTCAAGTGCTATCATAGGGACTTTTCATGTTGAAGAGAAGATGTTGACACTTATTCATGTGTTTTGAGATATGATAAATGTTTTAGAGGTATAGAGATGATTTTAGAACTTATTGAAATCTATATGATGCTTATTGTGAACACATATGCTTAGGGACTTTTTGCCTATATGTTTTTAAGGTGCACCTATAGGAGACTGGGTAGAGATTTCAATAAGCCTTTTTGAGTTGATAGTCCTAGTTATTAGACTCTCATTCAAGCTCCAAGGTGAAACAAACTCCATAACATATGCCTTTGAAGAGGTAGAGTGTCATATGCAAGAATAATCATGTTATAAAATCTAATGATTGTGTTTAGAGACTCAACCCCTAAATAAACAAAACATAGGTCTTGGGGCTTTTGTAAAATATTAAAAACATGCATCTTGGGGTTTCTCATGCATATTAAGTATTGGATCATCTATTAATTATATAGGAAAAGACATTCTCTACAGGTCTGAGCTTAAAAAGAGATTCTCTTACTCAAAGTTATATAAGGGCCTATGTCCTATATATATATATTATTAAAAATGACCTAAATGAGAATTAATGACAAAAGTATCATCATAGGAAAGTTATACACTATTTTTTGATCTCATTTCCACATTAATCAGTCTGTACAATAACCCATTGAGCACCTACAGGCAGGAGAATGAGTAGATGATAGTTGACTCATTTTGATGGATAATGGTGCATTAAGACTTTCAAAGAGAATGCAATTTAAGATATGTAGTTTTTGACCCAATATCATCAAGGATATGATGACATACTCTTGTATTTCTTCACATGCACACTCCCTGTCTATACAATAGGCAAGAAATATACACCTACAACCATAGTATTGAAGTAGAAAATAATGAGCTAGTTTCATGTGTTTTTATGGTGATTTAACATAATAAATGTGAGTCTAAAGTGAAATAAATTACATTATGGATTTTATAGGCCTTTAGGATGGTTAGGCTCAACATTTTATGACTTGGAGCAAGTGGATTACACCTACAATCAGAGCTTTGCAAATATTGTCTCAGTCATAGGAGGAAGAGACACAATCATGAAACCAAAGGGTATTGGGGAAGAATATAGAAGTTGAAGTGAGATTAAAAATTAAAAAATTATTCATCATGACCATATGGATCTCATGATGCTATCACATTATTCCATAAGGAAAAAAAAGAAGCTTTCAAACAAACATATACTGTCTCCTTGTGAAACCCTGCACAATCCATCTTGTTAAGGAACCAATTTTAATTTTGTGTTTTTAAAAGTATAAACCATAGTTTTATAAGATAAAAATTGGAATGGATAAATTATATTACTTTTAAAAACACCTAAAATACTTAGATTTCTCAAGTAAATAGGGTAAATACCTCCTATTTTGTCTTTGAGTAGGGGTACTCTCCTTGTGCATAGATTGGCAATTTTTGATGGAAATGGATAAAATATGGAACCAAAAGGTAAAGAGAGGATTAATTATGATTTTTTAAAGTTTAATTACACATATTGAATCATGAATCATAAATTAATGGAACACAATAGGATGTTTTAGACACCTCAAGTTGCAGTCAAATATAAAGGGAAAGTTGAGGCTTAATGTACAAAGAGAGGGTCATCTCCTCTTCTAGATTTGGATATGATTTAAAAATTGTTGGATCAGGTTTTTAGGATTTAATATGGTGTATTTGATCCATTTTAATACAATTAAGTTCACCAAAGGTCAATCTAAGCCCTAAGGTGCGGTAAAGCATGTTAGACAAGGGCATGCCTAGGGCCCAAATGAGGAGTATTTTTCATTTACATTATGAAACATGATTTAAAATATATTTTAAAATGTTCATGAGATCACCAAAGATGTGTTAAATCCTATGTATGTCAAGGAAACCATCAAAAAGGTCACCTTTAGCTCAAGAATGAACTCAGACTTGCAAAAATGAGGAAAACAAACACAATATGCCATCTTTAGAGGCTCAGATCTCCCATGAGACTTTGCATGGAGACCAAAGAATTTTAGGGAAGATAGGAGGGGTCTTCAAAAATTAATTTGTGGAATTATTTTGCAACTCCAATTTCAGGTTTTTATGAAATAAGTTTAAGGGTGAAAACATGTTTAAAACCTTACTAAACCCTTGCTAAGGACTAGTCTTGGAAAACTAAGTTGGAAAGTTAATATAAGGACATAGTTAGATAAAAATATATATTTGAACTTGTATAGGATCTCCCCAATATTCTCCATACCTTTTTGGTTGTACGAAATTATAGGGATTGAGGTAGAAATAAGCTTTCTCTCATTGTTTTATGTGTTATACAGGCTACAGGAAGAATTAGGAGATGAAACAAAGTTTGGGTGGAATGTTTAAAATTAATATAACTAAAAATATTCATTTAATTTAATTAATCAAGCTATAAATTCACCAACTATTATTTTACTTTCAGCTAATCAAAACTAGCCTAATGCACAAGCTAGGAAGAAGAGAGAAAATCTTCAAGTAAATTGATTTTAAGGTGTCCCTTATGCTTACAAGACCATATACGGTCTTGAAAATTTTCATTATACCTCTCCCAATTATTTTAATGTGTAAATGATTCCAAAGTTGATGACAAGTGTGGTAGGTGCATGTGAAAGAGGTTTCTTAGAGTGCAGGTGATGATGAATCTCTTTTAGATGATTACAGAAGACAAGATATAAAACCAATACATGGAAATGAATGTCTGAGAGCCTCCCATTCCATTCAAATCATTGGACACTTGGAATTTTATAACTTGAATGGTTCATCCCTTGTTATTATCATATGCAAAAATAACTCCTTTTATCATATTTAAAAGTGTCCTTGTGACCCTTTGACTTCTTTTTCTCTCACTCTCTCTCCAACTCTATAAGAATTAGCCATTTTATCATTGTATTGGAAGCTCCACTTGAGTATGGATAAGCCCTACTCAATTGTACATATTTTGATCAATAAAATGATTAAGTTTTACCTCTTCGATGACTATACTTAGTTTGTTTATTTGAATTTATTATCTTGCATAAGTGAAGACTAAGGATTCCTTAGCATGTTGCTCATTTTCTTCACCTATTTGCATCTTCTTCATGCAGGGCATGTGAGGTGTTTCAAGAGATGTTACGGTTTAAGGGAGTTAGTATTTTAATTAGTGCTCTCATAGGCCTCTTGTAAATTACTCCTAACTTTGTGTATTCATTTATAACCCCACAATGTAACATTGATGCAAGAAGACATTGATTGGAGAGTGTATGTTTTAGTTGTCCTTTGATTTTGAAGTGTGAGATACATTTGGTTAGATGTCATCAACTTATCTGGTGTATCACCTCCATTAGAGTAGTTTGATTTTAGTTATCCTTCTCCCTTTTCACCCTTAAAATTTAATATTAGTAATAGTATTCAAGTGGTACATCAAGGGAGCTATCCCTATCTAGAGACTCACCTCATTCCCTAGGCAACCCACAAGCCTAGAGGTGATTTCATTGTGCCACTTGGATGAGGAGAGATTTGCATCTCCTCAAAGTGTGCATATCTAAGTGAAAATAGTATATATATACATACATATTTATACACACACATATATATATATGTACATGTGTATATACATACATACATACAAACATACATACATATATAAAGACCCATTATGCACAATTTATTTATACATGATCATAGAGTTCACATCATATATGGTTAACTCATTCACCTCTATGTTTTTTCAATTTATAATTCAAAATACACCAAGGTAAAATAATAAATACATGTCCATCATTCTTATAATAAGTTTTAGAGATAAGAATTTGAGTTCCATGTGATTTATTTATTATCTTTTATAGAGCTATATATGTACATAATCACGATTATAGTACTTAAGCAGAGAGCATTTAATATGTGGATCCTATATCAACCCCATATGGTTATTGTATATTTATATAGATTATTTTTATCTATTTATTTTTCAATTGTACCATATGTATGAGGCCATATACCAATATATAAACTAGTTACACAGTCCATGGTTTAACTTTCAATTCCACCATTCCAACTGTGTTACTCAATAACATAGTTTGTCATAATTATGAAATCTAATTGCTTTAAATTGTTATAAATACTAGGTTATTGTATATTCATAAAAAATCTATACCAAGTTTTACTTATAAATTCATACTAATCTTGGTCACTATACCATTTGTAGACACTTAAATCTGGCCACCAATAACCTTCAATCAGGCTTTTGACCAAATTTTGCTATCAAAATGCACAATTTGGCTTAAAAACACTAAAACACATTAAAATATTTAAAATTGACATATTCAAGTGCCAATTTTGGCTAATGTATCGCTAAATGGGGTAATGTAATTTATAGGCTAGCTAACTTTGATCAAATTATTTTGAGTCAAAATGTCAATTTTGCACCTAGGTGCCTTGGATTGCTATTTTCTATCAAATCTCTTGTATAGAACACGTGCCTTTGTTATTTTGCATTGACAACATCCTAAATGAGAATATGGTTCCAATTCATCTAACACCAACTTCTAATTCTAATCTAGTCAAAATTTGAGCAAATAATATGATATTTTGACCAATTTGATTAATTTGTGCACAAATTGCCAAGGATGGCATCAAAGTTGACTAATCATGTTTAAGGCTAATTAAACCAAATCAAGAGCTTAAGTTAATTTTCTATTGATATTTTTGAATATTTTTTTGGAAATGAATATTGAATATTTTCATCATCAAATGACATCATTTTTGTGGGGTGGCATCCACAAGCCATAGATGCCACAAATCTCTGAATTAATGCCTCCCATGCCTCATTAAGAACCTCCATGCCTAGTTAATTCCCCTCTATCCAAAATATTGATGAAATTATTTATGAATTTTAATTACCTAATTGAATTAATCCTTATCCACACATCTTCATCTTGAGATGGATGGTTCAAATTGATTCTAAACCATTTCAAAAATCTATAAATAGGAGGCCTTGCCTATTGATTTTTAAGCTCTCACATGCCAAAGTTATAATGTTGAATTGATTCTAAAGCTCCATGAAAATTTGTGTTATAATTATAAAATATTGAGCCAAGCCAAACCAAGCCAAATCCACACAAGGTGCTAAGGAGAGATGGAGGCAGCCAAGCTTCCATTGATGTAGACTTCATGAGCACAAACTGAGCAATCCATTACAACAAACATTTTGGAGCATTTAAGGAGAGCGAAAAAAGGTTTCTTTAATGTTTTAGTTGTGTTTTCATTTTGTTTTGTTAACTAAGCTCTCCCTAGTAACTAGGCCTATAGATGTTATGCTAGTGTGTTTATTTCATTTTGAGACTAACATAATACTAACCATCCTCTCTTGAGTCAAATTTTTAGTTCACACCATTTACATGGTACGTCCTATATGTATATACATAATTTGCCCCTAAAAATCATTAATTTAAGATTGCACCTCCTTTTTTAAGTTTAAAAATACTTGGTTTATTGTATATATATTATATATGGTACTTTACATCACTGCATATATGCTAACTAATTCATTATAACTAAACATGTTTTAATCATTATATATATATATATCAGATCTGTATATATCTCATATATGATTATTATATTACCTAATTACATAGACTATTGTTATAAAACATATATCTAACCATATTCAGCCATATATTAAATCTATCAAAAAGGAATGATTACTAACTTGTCATGAATATATCAGTTATAAAATGAGTCTATGCAATACATAGACCATATAGTGCATAGACTATTCAAACTTTGGCATGATATGTTGATTTATGGACTTTGTTATTTGATATGATTATTATTAAATACTAATCCCCTGATATATATATATATATATATTCCTATTATGAATATATTCTAGAATTTTACTAAATACTAATCACCTCATAAATATACAGTTCACCACATATACATACATTTTCAATATATATTTAACATCATGATGCATAATTATATATATTAGTTAGTTCATAACATCATGATGCTTGTTGTGAATCTATATAATATATATAATTCTACATCAAACTCACAACAAGCATCATGATGTTATGGATTAACTCCTTACTGGTTCTGAGTTTGAGGCAGAATTATATATATATATATATATATATATATATATATATATATATATATATATATAAAATACAATGAAAATAATAACTCATCATGATTATAATGTAAGAATATACGCTAAAGCTAACTCATAAGAATTTAATCATGCGACTTAAACAATATACAACTGTCCCATAACAACATATATTTCAAAGCTTAGTTAATAATAATTAAATCATATTGTCAACTATAAATATCCATGGATAATCTATTAATTTTACTTATCAAGGAGTCAAGATGTAACATCCTTCCCCCCAAAGCTAGTCATTATCTCAGATGACACTTATTCAAATATAAGTTTTGAATTAAAACATTGTTCAACAAAAAAATAATATAGTATAAAGTATCAAATCAAGCAAATAAATCTAGAAATCACCTATAGAACTCATCATAATCCTCCTAAGTAGCACTATCCTTAGAGTATTGGTCTTACAGGACCTTTCACTATGACATCTCTCTATTACATAAATGAAGTTTGTGAGTGTCAATTAATCTAATTGGTTCTACCATGACCACCCTGGGATCTAGAACCTATAAAGCATTCTAATCCAACACATGAGAAGGATTAACTACATACTTTTTAGGATAAGAAACATAGAAGACATTATGTAATAGAGCTAGGGCTGGTGATAATGCAAGCTTGTACGCTAAAATATTTACCATTTCTAATACCTTGAAGGGTCCCACATATCTTAGTGAAAATTTTGCTAACTTCCTAAATTTAATCAAGATCTTCTGCGACTTAACTTTCAAGAACACTTTATCACTTACTAAAAATTTCCTATCTATCCTATTTAGATTAGCATAACTCTTTTGCCTATCATTAGTCTTGACCAATATTTGCCTGATTAATCTAACTTAATCTTCCATTTCTGAAAGCATCTTAGGTCCAAAGACTAACCTATCTTCCAACATGTCCCAATTGATTGGTGTCCTGCACCTTCTACCATGCAGTGCTCCAAATGGTTCCATCTTCAAAGGTGACTGGTATGAGTTATTGAATATAAACTCAACTAATGAAAGATAATATTCCCACTTATCTTGTTGATCCATGTAATATATATAAAAAATATCTTTTAAAACCTGATTAACTCACTCAATTTGACCATTATTCTCTAAGTGATATGTAGTGCTAAAGTTTAATTGCATACCCAAAGCTGAATTTAGAGTTACCCAAAATTTATAAGTCATCTTTAAATCATGATCCACAATGATCTTCTCGGTAAATCAATGCAACCTATATACTTCTTTTGCAAACGTCTTCACAAGAGTAGGTGTATCATCTATCAAATTACTTGGTATAAAATGAGCCACCTTGGATAGTTTATCAAATACTACCAGGATCATATCATGCCTATTTTATGGCATTGATAACCCTTAGATAAATTCTATACTAATCACTTGTCACTTCAATTTTAGTAAATCATGCATATATAACAACTCAACCAGATTCACATGTTCAACTTTCATTTGCTAACATTCTAGACAATGTGATAAATAGTTTGCTACATTTTTTTTAATGCCCTTATATAAATATAATGGTCTAAGTTTAGCCATGAACTTGATTACTCCTAAATGTCTCAAATATGAGGCATTATGTAGTTACTTTAGTATTGTGCTTCGTAGATTCTCTCGATCTGACACATACATCCTTCCATTATAATGCAAAAGACCATCAGTCTCTAATTCAAATCCTTTATACCTAGGACTCTATGCTTTCTTGACATGATCGTAGAATTTGTCTCTTAATGATAATTTAATCACTTAATCCCTGAAAGTATTCCTAATAGTAGCCATGACTATTATCTACCTTCTATGACTTAGGATATCAACTACTCTATTTTCCTTGTCCTTGATATAGTTGATATCAAAATCATAATCAGATAATACTTCTAGCCAACATCTTTGGCGAGCATTCATATTCAATTGGGTGAAGATGTACTTGAGTCCAAAGTTATCCTTCTTGAGCTCAAATTATTTTATCATGTAATGCCACAAAAATTATAAAATATGTAAAATTGCCTACGAGTTCCTGGTCATGAGGGGCATATTTCACCTCATAAGGTTTCAAATTCCTTGATTCATAAGCTACCACTACACCATCCTACATAAGGACTCCTCTATGTCCATCCCTAGATGCATCTATGATCACTGAAAATTGACCATTCAAGTCAGAAACTCTTAACATAGGTGTTGAAATAAGTCTTTTTTTTAATTCTTAAAAAGCTACTTCGCACTTATTTGACCATACAATACTTTAATTCTTTTATTGAAGAGAGGTAATCAGATTATCTATCCTAGAAAAATTCAAAATGGACTTCTTATAATAACCTACTAATCCCATGAAAATCCTCACCTTGTACACATTCTTTGGTGCTAGCTACTCCATAATGGATCTTATCTTTATCAGATCTATTGAGATATTGTCCATAGAGATAATATGTCCTAGATATTGCACTCTCTCCTAGAAAATGCACATTTAGATAATTTTCATACAACTTATGATTCCACAACGATTACAGAACCAGTTCTAGATGCTGAAGAAGCCCCTCTTCATTCTTAGAGTATATAAGAATGTCATCAAAAAAGACCAAGACAAAATGATCTAGATAATATTTAAACACATTATTCATGAGATTCATGAATGTTGCTAGAGCATTTGTTAACCCAAATGGTAACATTGTGAACTCACAATGCCCATAATAAATTCTATATGTTGTCTTTGAAATATCCTCATGCCTTATCCTCAATTGATGGTATCCTACTCTAAGATCAATCTTATAAAAAATCATCTCTCTCTGTATTTAATCGAAAAGATCATCTATATGAGGTAGTAGATACCTATTTTTGATAGTTTATTTATTCAACATTCTATAGTCTATGCAAAGTCAAAGGGTAATATCCTTTTTCTTTATATAGACAAATGGTACACCCCATGGTGACACACTTGGATTAATCAACCCCTTTATAAATAATTCTTGAATTTGAGCCTTCAATTCAACCAACTTAGTGGTTATTATCTTGTATGATGCCTTAGACTATGGTTTTGAATCAGATGTGATATCGATAGAGAAATCAAACTCACATCTAGGAGGCAATCCTGGTAATTAATCTAGAAATACATCATGAAAATTCTTAAATAAATGATAATATTTGAGAGATGGTTCCTTAGATTCCTCCATTTCATTTATCTTGACAGTAATGTTTGACACTCTTTTCTTTAGGCTTTCTTGAGTTGTATTGCATAAATCTTCCTAAACCTCAACTCTTTTTTCTTGCCTTGAATTTGCATCTAATTTTCAAAATCATCCAAATGCTCAACCTTATTTAGGTAGTATTCAACCTTGGCTTTATACTTCATAATCCAGTTTACTCCTAGGATCACATCATATGACCCTAGTGGTGCTACATATAGATCCACTACTATTGTGAATTCAAGCAATAATCTCTATTTTGACTAAACACTTGTCAACTGTGACTTTCAATTCATTACCATATTGTAACAACCATGCATTTACCATTAATCCAAATCTTATAGATAGCTTACTAAGCATTATATAATCTATAAAATATTATATAGCCCCTATACCTATAAAAATAGAAACTAGATGTTCAAAAGAATTACCTGATAGCTCTATGGGTGAATCTTGAAATTTAGCTTGGCGATTGTCAACTATTGCATGAATATATTGTCAAAAAGTTCCCTATTGAGGAGTAGGATATTTATGATTTGACTTGTCTTGAGTATAATCATGAGCATAATGGTCATTTCTAAAAATGAAGAAACATCTAGATGGTCCTTTCCTGTCAGCCTGTTGGTTTCCCTTGAACTGCATTTGAAATCATTGCGTAGTTTCTTGTTACCTAAAGTGTTGTTAAATTTAACATTATACTTTTTAAACTAATTCTTAGAGTCTCCACTCCTCTATTTCCAATCCTTTTTTAAATTTTGTTTAGAACTTCTAAACTTTTTATTAAACTTGTCCCTAGCTTGTGTAAGAGTCTTCAACTTTTATTCCTATTTAACTGTATTTTCAAAAACCTGGTCCATGGTAGATGGTCCATAAATGTCCACCTATCCACCAATATAGGGTTTCAATCCCATGATAAACTTCTTGATTATGAACCTCTCATCTCCATGGTACTGAGGTACATACTTCAAAATTTTGGTGAACTACTTCCAATACTCATTCACCAAAAAGTCTCCTTACTTTAGATTCTAAAAATCTATAAATTTTTGGTTAAAGTATAACTATGGAAGCCACCATGATATCAACAAATTCACACACTATTCCCATGTAGTGGAGGTCAAGTTAAGATTCATTTCTCACTTCTTGTTGGCCAACCACGTAGTTACTTCGCCAGCTAATTGATATGCTCCCCAAATTTTTTTAGCGATATCAAAATAGTTTTGGATCTTAAAATACCTCTCCATCTCATTCAACCATACTTAAAATATGTCACCCAAAATAGTTCTATCAAACTTAGGTGGATAAACCTTTTTCATATCTGTATCCAACTTTGCAACTACTTGTGTTCTCACATCTTGAGGATTTTCCTAATCAATGAGATACTCTTCAGGTTTTTTATGATGTTCTTCTTCATGGTCATGAAATTCCTACTCTAAGGATGTAATCTGGTCCTTGGTCTCATTCATGAATGCAAGACTCTGATCCATATTTTTTGCTTACTTAATGGCATATTGATTAGGATAAAATAGAGTGTTAAAGTCTGTTGGGTGAATATTTTGTCACTAGCTAACTAATGAGCAAAATAGTTGATTTCAACCACAACATAAGGAGATCAATCAGCCAAATGTGCAAGTTTACCACATCATAAGGGGACAAATATCTCCTCTCATCATGGGGAGGTTCCCTATAGAATATGAGGGGCTATATATATATATGCAAAAAATAACACTCAAGGGTAAGACAACACCATCCATCTCTCTTCTTTCAAAAATGATGTTTAAAAATAATGGGAAAATCTAGGTGAAAACACTGAAATCACTTCTCTTCTTTCAAAAGTGGTCTTGCAGCAAACAACTAGAGTTCTTTCAGGTAGGTAACAAGTAACAATGGCGTAGTAACTAGTAGGATGAAGTGTAGCACAAAGTCCCCACCTCAACTACCAAAGAGTGAGATACAAAAGACAATGAGGGCACAAATTCATCCCAAGGTCCTTTACATAGAAAGAAACTAAAACACACACACTAAAGACAATTATGGCAGCACAAAGTCTTCCCACAATCAGCTTTAGGACACCTTCCTGATTACTTCTACTAATTCTACTTATTTCATTAACTGGACAAGAATGCATTCAAAAGATAGACATAAAAACAATCTCTTAAAATGACATAAGCTATAATAGCACAAAGTCTAAAAGTAACCTACTCTCTCATTCAAACAAATAAATATGATCAATAATCTAAGCTCAATGTCTTAGTAATCGCCTTTCAATTTTGGCAAAGTTTTGCTTCTATAATAAAAAAGATATCCATTGCATAAAATAGGAGATTAAAATATATAGCAGCCAAAGAAGGCCTGTCACTTTGTTTCATGGAATGGCCCATGCTGCATTCAATGCCTTGAATGCATTTTTAGTTTTGTTAAGGGGCCATGCTGGAACAGGCATCTACCTTAACTATGGCATGTCGATTCATCTCAAATGTCTTCTCCTAGGCCTGGGTCATGCTAATACTGAGAACACTTTGTTCTACAAGTTTCACTACTATAGGTTATATCTCTCTATGACCTTTTCTACTATGTTGAGATACCAAACTTACATAGTGATACATAGATACACTATTACATTATGATGTGACATTGATATATATGGATGGTGTAGAATAGTTCCTTGTTTTATGTTCCATTGATGTGGTTAATTTATTACATGCTAGGCTATTATGTGTGTCCCTTAGCCTTATTTTATATGACATCCTTTATGTCTCTTGTTTGTGACATTTTTATGTCCCCTTGCATGTGTCCCTTGGTCTTGTTTGTTGTGACATATTTTATGTCCCTTGTATGCAACCCTTGGCCTTATGTGTGACACTAACACTTGTGTTTGTTAAGATTGCTGATATTATGTGATGTCATGATCTATATCATGCATTTTTACTTCATATTATTATTATTCATAGATCCTTATATGCCCTCCAAAACATATGTTACATACATGTCTTGAGTGACATATACATTACTGTTATGACATACTCTCCAATGTTTACATTATATTACATGATGTTATCTTTATACATGACATGATACATTTAATTTTTTTTTGAGATGTGTGACTTAAATAACACATCCCTTATCTCAAAAGGGGGACATTACAATGGGCTTGTCATAGAGACATAAACTCTCATGACCAAAAAGTTAATTAATAGTATAAATTTCAAAGATTTATAATGGTTCAGATATCAGATGGTTCGAACACATGAAAATTATTGATATATTGATAAGATTATGGGGAATATACCATTTATATGCACTCGCTTTATAGACACTTGAGAAAAAATTCATACACACTTGGGTGCATATGCATGGAAATGTGCACACACTTTACATGCATAAGAATTAAATTTTTCCACATACATATACATTTGAGATACAGGTTCTCAAATTCAACATATAAATGCATAACATATTATATCATTTGGTATAAATTCATGGGGAATGGTACTTGTTAAAGCACATATACATATTTCAAAATTCATGAGGCATGGTACTAGTTCATACACACATAAACAATAATTTAGTTTATAGTTGAATGACAAATGGTTGTCATTACATTTTATACTTGTTATATCTACAATCAAGATGGGGGTATGAACATTGTTCATTCTATTTCAATCATGCACTCTATTGTAAATAGAGAAAAACTATACAATTAAACTTGCATTCATGATAGGGGCATGAGCATTTTTCATATCAAACTCTAGAGAAACTATATAATTGAATCTATAAGACTCTGCAGTGGTTGATTCATTTTTTTGGAGTGAATCTAACCTAATGTTTCTCTCCTTGAATATTTATTTGAATTATTATATTGTGTACTTCTCCCCATGTTCATGAGGCTTGGGGCATGTTATCTTCCCAACCCAATAATCTACATAGTTACACAAATATGGGGCATAATCACCCAAACTCTCCATGTGCTTTAGCAAGGAAGCATAAGTCTTTCCAATGATTCAACAAGAAAGCATATTTTTTGAAAATTTACAAGGGTAACATGATTTTCACCAAGAATATAGGAGTATCCTAATCCTTTTTCTTTCAAAATTTCAATTTCAAATTAAAAAATTCAATCTATAGACATTGACTACACATGATTACAAGTTTTGCTATTGGGTGACCTATACAATTAGAGATTCCTACCAAAGATGAAGTATATTATACACACTTAGATACATTTTATCCTTTTATTATAAGAATTATATTACTAAAATAAAAGGGGGAATTTGTAGATATTAAAATTTGGTCTCAGTACTTTACAATGACAAGCTTGACACACATTTACCATACATGACATGAACACTCAAACAAGGTTTTATCCACCATTCTCTCACACTTGCATATTGTCTTATGATTCAACCCTTTTTTTCTATTCTTATACACCTACAGGAACCTTAACAACTTTTTAAAACCTATTAAATATCCCACATAGACATCTTCAGAGTCTAAGTTTAATCCCCCTATACGTAGGTCATTTATGCCAAATTTGGTTAGTACCATTAATTGATACTAACATGATCTGGTTGGTACTAACCCACTCCCAATGATGGATACTTTTTAAAATCAAACCTTTGCTTAGCATCAACCCATTTGCGTGGTGTGTTAGTGATGTGAAACATTACACAACTAGATTCGTATAAACAAATCAAGGTCTTATTTAAAAGGGACTTGTCACTTATATAAAATACATGTATACACTATTAAACATTGAGAAAATATGCTCTAATATTCACAAATTATGAATCTATCATTAGGAGAAGTCATAGTCCAAGTCTAAATCACTCTAAATCCTAGTCAAAGTAAGCATTGTCAAGTATCAAAACCAAATAATTATCTACATACATATAGTGAAGGAGCAAAATTACACAAACACACTAGGTGGGAGAACTAAGTGTTGCTTGATTTCCCCTCTTAGAGTATCGGATACATAGGCAATAATTAATCATCAAATGGGGGTGATTGGGGTTATCTTAATGGATTAAACTTTCCCAATTTTTATGTGTTTCTAGCCCTCATAAGCATACATAGGGTTAATAGGCAAAGAAACTAGTTTTTAGAGCCACACGCATTATCAAGAATCAAGATTATGAATATAAATCAAACACAGACAAGCATAGGTGACTGTACAGTATTTTTTCCTCACTTTGACACAAGTCAATACCAAGTAGCACATCAGTATCAATTGATGATACTATCCCAAGACAATAGAACTAAACCTACATAGACAAAGAATCAGTTCTAGAACTAAACGAATGATAAACTTATTTTATCTTTGATTTTCACTCCAAAATCATAATCATGATCAAAAAATCACCCTGAAAAACTAAGAATTCCTCCCTTGGTAGTAGTTACTATATTTAACATATGTCACTTATCAAATTAATACAATCAATCTTAGACTTTTATATTCAAATGTATGCTTGAATGTCATATCTTAATATTTGAATTAAATTACATTGTTATATCTTGATTAAATTAACTAATATTAATCCAAATTAGGGTAAAATAACAATATTAATAAACTTGAGACCTCCAGCCTCTCTGGGTCAACAACAAATGTCTTAGACTACTCTATGAAAGCCTTTTTTGACTTTAGAGTTGGTCCAAAGAAAATATTTTAATTTTTTTAAAATTTCTTGTAGGTAGCCGTAGAGGAAGCCCAACAAGAATAATAGTAAACATGAGTTACTGTAATTAGATGAAATATGAAACTTGCTAGCAAGATAGATAGGCTTGGTTATCTAATATGAGAGTTTTTCTCCTCTTTAGACAACATAGTTCCAAAGATCAATTGGGATGCTTGGAAAGCAAAGGGAATGCCTATGAATTTGAACATTTCCCAATGGAAGATTAATTTCCACTGATAAATATCAAACTAATTGGGTTTAGGTTCGTAAGATTGCCTACAACACTGAGACTTAGACCATGAAATGTTGGAGCCACATGTAAGACAAAAAATCTGAAGGAATTCCATGGTGTTTTTTACCACAATCTCATCTTCCAAAAGTGTAAGAAAAGAGTCATCAATGAAATGGCCATTAAAAATTTGGTCTTGAGGTGAGTGTGGGAGGGAAATAGCCTTCACTAGCCAACAAATATCTAAACACTTCTACAACTAAGATATATAAAGAAGGAACCAAAGGTCAACCTTACCCAATAAAGTGAAAAATACCAAAATCCTCATATTGATGTTGATTAATAATAAGGAAATAAGAAACATCTCAAGAGAGGGTCAGGAGAAAATGGATTAAAAAAACATAATTCATCCATGATTGAAACTGGCTTGTCCAAAATAATTTGTTACAAGTTTTGTACAACAAAGCACATAAGTTATTTGTTAAATAATGCAGTCACCATGATCATTGCAGTCTATCAATGTGTTATTTCCAAAATCTGCTACGCTCATTTTATGGATAACCCCTATGAAACTTATTCATTTTGTAATCTACACTCTAAGTTCATCATTCGAGACAAGATTCTCTTGATCTCAAGTGAAGTTGTCTAACATCCTAGGAAAGTTTACAACATTCCCTCGCCATGATTTCTCAAAAATTGTGAAACCTGTTGTAGTCTTTATCTTATCAAAATGTCAATTTTGATCATTTTTAGGGTGTCAGTGAATTTTTATTTTACACATGTTAGGTCAGCCTTTTGTGCCGCTCTTACATGGTTTTTGTTTTTCACATACATTGGCAACACTTTTTACTGCTAGTACATGATCTTGTGCCAACATGTGTCAGGGTGGCAAATTTTGCCACCTGAGCAAAGATCTTCCAAATCTTGAACTTTGAGTGGCATTAATGGCCACACATGTTGAGTTTTAAAAGCTTATTTGGATCTTTTAAATGTATTTTGTTTGTCATTTCTTTTATTTCAGAGTTTCCTAGACCCCTCTCCACAACCACTCAATCGTGGTAATGAAGGAAGAGTTTGAATTTCATCATCGCGAAGCTTAAGATTTTAAACTTACTAGGTAAGTTTTTTTCTACTTCTAGGGTTTTGTTTTTTGAGTGTTTTTTGCTGAAGTTTGATTTTTCTTTTTATTTTGCTTAGGATGTAATGATTAAACATTGTCAAGGACTTAATGATTAAATTTGAGTGTCTACATTTGCCCCTTGTTTATTCTAGTGACATAATGAAGTGAAATTACTAGAGTAAAGGAGATACAAACCTAAGTGTATTTACACACTTTGTATTTTGATGTAAAGTTTGATTGTGCAAGGCACCTCAATGTAAAACCAACAATAATGCCATTTAAAATAGTTAGTGTTAATATTTTAGAATTGAAAATCTAAAATTTGAAATTTGAAAAATGAAAGGAGAGCAAGGAAATAATACACCTGAAAGAGTATACAATATAACTTATCTATATTTTTAAAAGTGTAAAAAAACATGTGCCCCCTTGTCGAACCACTTGGAGAATTGTTAAACTTGTGAAGTAAACAAATCTCAATTTAGAAACCAGTGAAATCCCTTGAGTTGGAAAGATTGTATGCTCAAACTCTTATCTAAATGTGTAAAGTACTCTGTAAAATAATTGAAGGGGTGGAACCACCAAATGTGGCCCACTAAAATGCACCATAGATATTGAGTGTCACTAGACTCAAATATGGTATAAGAAGGGGATGAAACAACCAAATGTGTGTCGTTAAAGTGCAACCATAGACATTGAGTGTCATTAAACTCAAATATGGCCCACTTATAAAATGAGACAAATCATACTACTGTAGATAGATCTAGATTCTATTTGAAAATTTGGAATTTTTAAAAAGTGAAATTAAAAATTTTCCAAGTAGATACATAAACATGATTGAATATTATGCCCTGTGTATATGTACTAAAAATGTCAATGGAACCTATAATTGTTTAAAACCTATAATTTTTTTAAACATGTAACTTGTAATTGTAGGAATGAGTGCATATGCATGTCATATGACCCCATAATATAAATTTTTTGAACCATATTTTAATTCAAAAACTATATAATTTGTTTCTCATGTGGACTTGAATTCTAAAGACAAGTCCATTGTGAGTCCCCTCTTTTGAGATGAGAGATGTAGCCTGCAAGTCACCAATCTCAAAAGAAATCTTGTATAATATGTGAAATATATAATCATGTAGTAGCATATGAATATTTGATTTATATTGCATCATAGTATTGAATATAATATTGAATTTCATATGAAACATGTGTTAAATATATATTTCATTGAAGCACATAAGCAAAATGTGCATGACATGTATCATAATACAAGAGTAAAAGTAAAAAATAAAAGTAACAAGTGATATGTGTATACACCTAATTTCGCTCACTTTATTAGTAAATCTAACACCACATAAATTATGCTTATTCTATCTAATAATCCATGAATTAATCTATTTACCTGGGCATATTCAATTACTGTTATTAATTTTGTATATGGAGTTACGCATGGCATTAAATTTGATTTGGAAATTTTTGTTGGCCAATTGTGTAACATATATCTTCAATGACCATACAGGAAGGAGTTTTGGTATTCACCATATCTAAAAATAATAATTTATAAAAATAAACAATCACATCCCTTTGGACCTAATTTGTGACATCAAGATCAACTACTAGTGTAGAGTTTTGCGATACAGTCTCGACCAACCGGTAATGGTATCCTAATACTTGTCCCATACCCATAGTGTTGAATTAGAGAAAATAAGGAATTAATGAGTTTGGTATGAGTGGGTATTGCTTGTCTTGTATCTAGAAAAAATATATGGCTATATAATAAATTAGTATAAATCAAGTGTACTAATGTTTAGTTCTTAATGATAACTAAACAACAATCCATTGAGGTTTAGTTCTCAATGAGAATTAAACTAGCAACGATAATTCTGGATAAGTTGTATAGTAGATATTGAAACATTTATCATTCCAATTTTTAAAAAAGAGCTCTCACAATCTTAATCAGGGAGGCCATGGTGGATTCCATTTAGCTCTCAACCCTGCTAGGTTATGTGTAAGTTAGTCTTATCCATTATTGAAGAAAAAGGATGTGGTGAATTATGATTATTTGTATGGGTTTAAGATATTGTGTGTAGTGGAAAACAAGGTCTTCAAATGGGTTGTTTTAATCTTTCAATTGAGTCTCAACGATTCAAACACTAACCCACTTGGGCTCTTTTAGAATTTGTGTCATTGTTGTGGAGATTATGGTAATGGTGGTCATGATGGTGAAGGATGTGGTGACTTATGTTAGGGATATGCCTTATTTTACAGGTTTTGACTAATTTTAGCACGGTTCCTTATGGGATTGAAGTGGTTTTTTATGCCACAAAAATTAACAATAATTAAAATTGTTCTTAAAAGTCTTACCTAATACAAATATATAATTGGGTTGTTATTGGATTAATATCACATTGATTATAATATTAGACAATGGTGATTTATATGGCATTATATGTCCCAAAAGTTTTACCAATGAGAAAAGAAGCTAGAAGATAAGAAGTTCAAAATGGTTGTATTAAATTTAACATTCCTCTTCCCTAGTAGAAGTTCAAAATGGTTATATTATATTTTCCATTTCTCTTCTCTACTAACAAATACTTATAGGTACTTGTGCGATTAAAATATCACATTATAATTTTATTTTATTTAACAATTTAAACTTGATAAATATTAATAAACATCACTAAGATAACTCAACATGGTCACCTTAACCTTGCCTATTCCACATATTTTTCTATTATTTATGTGGAAGTCATTTAGATTTTAAGAGGAAATGGTCAATATTCTTAATGTTTATTAGTTTGAAACAAAAAGTTCTACTTTAAAGGGGAGCGTGCATGCATTATTAATATATCTATTAGTTTTCAATAGAAGTGGTTACTTATGCATCATCCAAGACACAAAATAATATTTCATGTAGGTTTTCTTTTATTTATTTATTGAAGAGAATAAGGATATAGTACAATTCTAATCATACAAAAAAGTAGGTGGAAAAGTCACACCCCATGAGCATAATCACATCGAGGGAAAAAACACCTCAGAGGAAAAGTCCAAAAGGTGGTTAAAAATGACCACAAAACAAACATCACATCAATAATTTAACAACTAAGCATAAAGAGCAATGAATAAAGAGCAATAAAAAGTACAATTAAGCAACCACAACAAATATGGATATTAGAGGAGGTGGTGGATACAACAAGTCCTAAGGCTTATCACCCCATCCCCCCAAAGTAGGAGGATCCTCATCCACATGTAAGGGCTCCCAACCGTCAATTTTTTGAGCTTCTAGTGCCTCATCTTGGTATCATTTAGGAGAGATTTCCAGATCCAATCATGGAAATTTGCCTTGGGGGGAGGACCCCAACTCCTGATGTCACCATCATGCTTCACAAGAGGAGAGCCCTAGCTCGTGACATTGCCTCCAGATTTAGAAGAGCCATTCAGACCACCATGTCATGGGGAGTACCATCAAGGTGGTGATCGATGAGGAGAATGACTCCTATGTCTGGTTTTGGAACACTACTAGCATGGTCCACATCCTCATCCTTAGGGAGGCATAGGATAATGTGAAGGCTTAGTAGGTTCATGCCTAGTCGTGAATGGGGTATTCCCTAGTGATCAAGAAAACACCAAAGATGGTTAAGTTTTAGGTGGAATTTATCAGTTTGGCTTTGAATCTAAAGGCTAACATTAGGTAAAATGGTAATTTGGTTAGTAACAAAAAATTACATTACAGATTTTCATGATTAAATCAAGCATAATTTCTAGCTTTTCGTATTTGAAATAAAATATCATCTCAAAAGATCTACCAATTTTTTTTGTATTTTACATGAAATAGAGTTGAGTCCCCTAAGAGAGCCATTTTCCACATGAATAATTTAGTTTAGAAAGGTTAAAAGAGGGAGTGAATCTAGTGCCATGAATATTGTGCATGAGAACAAAACAAAAAAAGGTGTTTAAAATTCTTAGGTTGTTGACAATCTTGGCAAATGGGGTTCAAGACCCCGATATGCTTGAGCTGGTCACCCATAAGCAAGCCCTGATAAAGGAGACACCATACAAAAATAAGATTTTTTGGGATCAATGATAGTAATCAATATAGTGTTAAAGTGTTTGACCGAAACCCCATGCTTGGAGCAGAGATTCTATTTGAGGTTGAGAATTTCATTTGGAATATGATGAGGGGATAACAAATTATAACCTAATCGAAGAGAATATCAAGTGAAGAGGGTGGTTGTAGGCCAATGCCAATCCTTCCACCAAGGAACATGGGAGTTGACCCCTATTTTATGCAAATATTCATCAGGTATGGAACCTTGAATTTTTGATATAGCCTCTACATCTGAATTATTTAAATGAATTTTTTAAGAATTTGCTACCAAGTGGAGCTAAGACTAATTCTACTTGCAAAAGAGATCACCTATAGACTTCAAACCTTTTCTAAAGAGCCTTAATCCTTTAACTCAAGGGACTAAGGCAAACCTATATGTTCTCTTTGAAAGAATTTTAAAAAAAAAAAAAAAAAATTATATCATAGGATAGTGCACTATGGTTTTTGAAGGTGGGAGGTGTGTAAATTGAATATAATATCTAATTTATAATAGATTTATTGACCATTTTTAAAAATCTTTTAGAAAATTTTTTTATTGAATTTTTATTAAGTTTTAGAATTTTTAATCATAATCTATAATTTGTAATTTGGATCTCTTATTTATTAGAAGCTCCATATAAAAATTTCCCAAACCAAACAAAATTTGCACTTCACAACTAATACAATAAGAACTAAGGATCTCCATAACAGTAATTCATGGTGTATAAGAACATTGCTAGATGTAATTTTCATGGTAATGGGCATTGGCACAAATCTCATTTTCCCAAAATCTTTGATTATTTTAGAGCAATTAGTTATGGCTTGTGATTTTTTTAATATGTGAAATAGAGATTTTGAAATTTGGGTCCTCAACCCTTTCTATATCATAATAAAACTTGGAATTAAATGGATTATAAGGAAAATATATTATAGAAATTGCATTGTTATATTCCTAAACAAAATGTACATTTATATGTTTAGTTTAATATAATTTTTATTATGTTATGTTTTGGGTATATAGATTTAGTGAAGGGTTAATCTTAAAGTTAATTATGGGTTAATTAATATTTATAGTGGTTAAATACAAAGAGCAGAGACTCTATTTTTTTGATAATATCAATTTAATGCAAGAGATAGTTGTCATCGTGTGAGAGTTATTTTGTGACAATCGAATATGCAAATGCAATAAAATCTTGGTTCTTATATTTATTGGTATTTTTTAAATATATTTTTCAGTTATGTTTTCTATTGTTATATGGAACAAAACAAGTGGTATCAGAGCTTCAATTAATTTTTTAATCACCACCAAAATGCCAATGGGAATTTATCCATGAAACAACTCAAATTCAATGACAAAATAGGAGATGAAGGGGTTATTTGGTGATTTATTTAAAGAGGTTCAAAATGAGATTTGTTTCTCAAGAAGGTAGTCATTATAGCTAGCTGATGAAGAGGATGATGAAAAACCCTTAGAGAAAATTTGACATAGATCCACTAGATGAAGAAGAGGAAGAACAAAAATATTTGGGAAAAGAGAAATAAAATCATGTCATCCTTTTCTTAACCTACAAATGAAGATCCCACAATATAATTTTGGAGGTAAGATGGAGGTCCATATATGATTGAGCAAGCTTAAATTGGCCTTTAGGGTACAAAAGATTAAAATTCAAGATGATAAGTTGAATGTATCTTTTTCAATATTTGGGTGGTTCTACCCACACTTGGGGAGAAAGACATGTTTTTACAAACCCTATGGGGGACTTTTAAGACTTTTCCAAATCTCTAGAAAAAGAGTCGATCGTAACTAGGCTGAAATGTATAATACTTAGTTAATGTACATGTTTCAAAGAGATATGTCTATGAAGGAATATACAAATTAATTTCAAGCTTTCAAGTCCAATCCAAGATTTTTTCGAATGTGGTGCGAAAGATCCATATTTCCAACGTGTGGGCTGAGATTCAAATAGAGGTAAGAATGTTTGAGTTGAACTTTTTAAAAAAGGGCTATTATTATAACTATAAGAGTATATAAATATATTAATTCCCTAACAATAAAATAATAGGGACTATTACCCAAATATATTGTATTTGGGATAATAAAATCAAAGATGAAGGAAAATTGAGTTTTCAATGTTTAAAAACCCATGTTGTAAGTGTTTTGACCCATAAAACAAGAATCATGTATGTAACCCAAAATGGTTTTTTATGGCAAAGGATGTGGGTTCCTTTGAGCTAGAGTCAAATTCAAATCATGAGGATACCCCTAAGAACCCTGATGTAGGGTGTGAACTTGAAAATTTGTCTCCTACTATAATAGAAATAAGGGAACCATCTGTGTCACTTTCCACGATGATAGGGTTAGATCATCTGGACAGATTCAAGTTCTTTATCCATGTCAAGAAACCTAAGTTTTGGTCATGGTCACTCCAAAAATTAATATTTATATTTTGGATAAGAAATAGGTCCACATGTTAGGTCTCCTATTTAGACACTTATGCAAGTTCCCCAATCGAGTTTCAAGACACCAAAATATTGAAGGTGTAGGAGTAATCCATAATGTGGGACTTTTGGTAGTAGATTATATCCTTAAATATAAGTTATATGTGGTCAATATTAGGGTTTGTAATTTATTTTAGGGGTTAAATGGTTATATTCACTTGAAACATACTCCACCAATCATCTGAGTGATTCTTGACAATCAAGAAAGGGGACCTTGAGTATACTAGCAAGTGCTTGCCCCTAATGGAAATCAAAATCACTAATTCTAGTCATATGAACAAAAATTTAAATAAGGGGTATTTTAGATTTATGGCTCACCATTACAATATGGATGTAGAGTATTTTAGCCCACACTAATAGGCTTTAGGGATTCTAGAGTTTTTAGGCAATATAAGGTAGTTTTCCAAATCTAACAAAGAGCATATCACCAATTACGGAATTGGAACACATGATGGAGTTTGACCCTAAAAAGGGATAAATAATGGTACACCCTTAGAGATATGGGTATTTTCATAATTCAAATATAGAGAATGTGATATGTGAACTCTTGGAGGCTAGCATCATCATCCCTAGTAAGATGTTACTCTAGTGGTACTAGCTAGAAAGAAGGATTAGTTGTATAAAATCTATATCAATTATAGGGTCCTAAAAAACTTATAATTAATTTATTTTACTAGATATAAATAAGGATTAGTTTTATAAAATCTACATCCTTATTTATTGTAATTTATTGGCATCCCATCTTGAGCATTTGGATGTTGTGTTGGATATATTATCCAAGGAGAATTTGTATGCCAAGGCATTTAAGTGTGAATTTACAAAGGCATATTTGGAATATCTTGGTCACATTATTTATATTGAGGGATTTCATACTAAATTTGCAAATATCAAGGCCATATGTGATTGGCTTGTGCCCAACACTCTTAATAAAATTTGCAGTTTCCTAGGCCTAGTAGGATTCTACAGGAAAATTGTAAGGAATTTCTCAACAATAACATGTCCCCTGAACAACATCACCAAGAAGGATTCCTTCAAGTGTTCCACTGAGGCACAAAAATACTTCTAAGATCTCAAGCATGTTCTAGTCTCTACTCAAATTTTAGAAACCCCTAATTTCTCTAAGTCTTTTGTCATTGAATGTGATGCTTCTAGATGTGGGCTAGTTTTAGTTCTTTCTCAAGATGAGCACCCCAATGCATTTTAAAGTAGGATATTGAATAAATGTGAATGATGTACACATACAATAAAGATATGTTATCCATCCTACATGAAATAGACAAATTGAATTATTTTTTGATGGGCAACAGGTTTTGTATTAAGACTGACCACTTCAATGTTAAGCTCTTGTTAACTCAATGGACATAAATAGAGGAGTAATATAAATGGATTGATCAAATACAATCCTAAAACTTTAAGATAATTTAAAAATAAGGGAAATAAAATGTGATGTTAAATGTATTTTCCCACCAAGAAGAACCACCAACATTTTGGGCCATGTCCTTCAGCCAACCTACTTGGCTACATGACTTTTTATAGGTCTATTCAACTCACTGTACCTCAACCAAACTCAAAAAATAAATTTAAGATGGTGGAATTGGGAATGATTAATCAATTCTTAATGGGATTATCTTTTTCTAGGGATACATTTACTTCAGGGCTAACTCTCCCTTTATTTAAAAGGTGCTAGAGTACAACCATGAGTCTTCATCTACAGGTTGTGTTGTGTTCCTTTAAAAATATGGAAACATCAACAATATTTTTTTTGGAAAAGCATGAAGGTAAAAAAATTAAAATTTTTAGTTGAGTGTGACATCTACCAATGAAACAAGGTTGAGAGTGTTCCTTTGCCAACCCTTTTGCAACCAAATTTGGTTCCACATCAAAAGTAGAAAATTGTGTCAATGGAATTTATACTAGGATCGGCCAATTCTAAGGGTAAGGATGAAATTTTTTGTGGTGGTATATATATATTGATGAAATATGCCCATTTCATTCCCATAATAAAGGCAAGAAGCAATGGTCGTAAGGGGGAAAATTATATTTCCAACATGTGTTTAAGCTACATAGGATCCCTAAACAGATCATCTGCAATCAAGATTAGATTTTTTGAAGTCATTTCTAGTTAGAGATATTTTGAAATGCATGTGTTAATTATAAATTGAGTATGGCACACCATCCCCAAACAAGCGGGTAAATAGAGGTGGTGAACAAGTGTGTGGAAGGATATTTGAGAATGTATACATGAAATAAGTAGAACAAGAGGGTATAATGGTTATATTTGGATAAGTGCCATTGAAAAATGAAAATGACACCTTTGAAAAATTTATACGGGTTTGAGTCATCATCCCCATTAGATTAGGTGATTTAGAGGGGAAATTCCCTAGTGGTGAAGGAAGTAGTGCAAGAGATGCAAAACCTTTTACAACTTTTGAGAGACAACTTCACATTGAATGCCAATAGGATGAAGCAAAAAATAGATCAACATATGACACCAAAGATTTTTGAGATCAATGATATGGTGTTTGTACAACTATAATTATTTAAATATAAAATATTGAATCTATCAAGGAATCAAAAGTTGAAGCAAAAGTATTGGCTATATCGGGTGCGAGCAAAGGTAGGAGAAGTCACATATACACTAGACATACCAAAAAAGGAAAGGTTGCATGATGTGTTTCATGTTTAATGTTTGAAGAAGAGGTTAAGGGTGCATGTGGTATGATAGACAAAACTATCGATCATTGATGAAGAAGGAAAGCTTGTGCTAAAGTTGTGCATTTTAGGTAAGGAATCTTAGAAATAGGGTTGTGTAAATGTTCAAGGTGAAGTGGAGAGGGTTACCTGTGGAGGATGCATATTTGGAAACAAATGAGTTTGGAGGAAATCATCCAATCCTAAAACAATGATAACATTTTTAAAATGTGGGGAAAAATAAAGGAAAAAAATTGAAGTTATAGAATTGACGTGAACACATGCAAACTGACAATGAGAGAAAATCATAAAAATATATATTTTTTAAAAAATCCATTCCCGTTGACAATGGAGACTCTGAATCTAAGCATTAAAAAGTGATATTATTGGAAAACATGCCAAATAAGGAAATAAAACTTAGGAGTTATATTAGAAAATTTATAAAAAAAAATTGCATTCTCATCCATGTGTTATGTCAAGTATAGTGGTATATAATTTGATGGTCAAAGCTTTCTTGTGGTAGGTAGAGCTCTTGAGTTTCATTCTCATAATATAAAATTTTGCACTTTTAGAGTTTGACTAGCCTTTAGGTTAAAGTTATTTAAGGGGAGGGCATGTTGTATACCTAAACATAATATATATTTATGTGTTTAGTTTAGTATTACTTTCATTATGTTAGATTTTGGGTGACTAGAGTTAGTAAAGAGTTTATCCATGGGTTAGTCATAGGTCAATTAGGGTTTATAGTGGTTGAATGCAAAGGGGTAAAACCATAAAGAATTAATCATTTTTTATAGTATCAACTTAATATAAGAGATAGCCACCATTATATGAGAGCTCTTTTATGATAGTTATATTTATATCAACATTTGTACTCTATATTTTGTAGTTTCACTTTTTTATTGTTATATAAAATGCAATAAGAATCCATAATTTAATAGATTTACAATATCCCAAAACTTTAGAAGTACAAAAAGAAAAAAAAATGTAAAGAAAATTTCAAGTTTTTATCTACTCAAACCCATTCTACAATACTTTAGTGATTTTGAACCTCTTTGTCCTTTCATATTTCCATTTCAACCTTTCACACATATACCAGTAATGTAGTATACATGTTCAGATTGTACGGAGGAAATCTCCATTGTAATCCATATGATTAAGATTAAAACTAACATTATGCACAAAAAGTATTGTAGAATTGAGTAAGTAATTTCATTGGGTACTACATTTCTAAAAAGATACAACAATGCACGGTGATATTGATATATAAAAAATTATAGTTGTCTTAATGTTCTAGTCTTTTCTCACATTTTCATTTTTAGTAATAAATGGCAATTTGAAGACCTACTACTGAGATAAATTTCATTGTTAGTTATAACATAAAAGATGAGGGAGATGATACCAATGACATTGTCTATTGGTTCTTTTGTTACCATGAGGCCTTCAATGGTTCGGGAGTATATAGTAAAAATAAGGCATTTGTCTAATGCAAAATGCTATTGGAAAAAAATGATAAAAAGGTTTAGGGTGAGTGACAAAGATAAAAAAGTAACAGATATTAAAATTGCACATATATGATAAGAAAGAAACAATAAAGAAAATAATTACAAAAGTCACAAGCTTCCTATAAGATCATTATAATTGTAAGCAAAAATATAAACATGCTTAATAGATTTGATTATTTTTATTGTTAATATTATTGCATTTTCATTGATCTTCCTTTATCCAATTCTTTAAATTTGAATCAACATGTGTTTTTTTATTATAGGTTTGTGCATGCCAAATTGGGAGGAGTGTAAATCAATAGAGTGCATTACTAGTTCCTTATAAGGTATTCATGTTAATATCATAAAAATTGTTTACGCTGGAAAAAATTCTACATGGTTGATAAAAGAAGGGATATAATTTTATAAATATACCTACATCCTTTAAAAAATAGGTGCATTATTTGGAAAACTCAAGAAATTTTCTTTTCCCTTACTTAATTCACTTTATTGGCTAGTTATAGATATTTCAATAGTAAATTCTTATCACTAAAATATTTTTCAAGAGATGCAAATGGGCATGAAGGAAAAAAGTGGAACTCATCAACATGCTAGCATATTCATGCCAATTATAATTTTTCACCATATATTTAAAAATGAGACGTTCATTAAACAAAATAGCAAAACATATACAACTTTGTCACCTTATAGCATGTTGATTACCTTTTTTCCACTTATTAGGATAAAATATTACACTCTCAAAATGGATAATAAATAGAGTGCAGGTTGATTCATGATTCAATTACTTTTAGGTAATCTTTCGATTTTTTTATGATTTTTTTTATTCAAGTGCATATGATTTTTTTAATATTCCAATGCTTTCTCTTTGCTCCCCAATTTTCCATTCTGAGACAAGGCAATCATCCTCATGCGCATCCATCAGTTCATTGTGTTTGGGTTTGCATGCTCTCCTTTATATTTTATTTTGGAGAAAGTCATAGGAATGCATGATAAACATATTTCTTCTAGCACTAGCCAAGCTACCTATTGTGATCCCAGTTTGGTTCCTTGTAATTATTTCCCCTTTCTTTGGCCCTATTAATTCTACATTTGGGGTTTTTTTGGTCAATTTCATTATCTCAATTATACTAATTTTGGCACATATGTTCACCTATAAAAAAACTCTTTTTAAGGATAACTCTATGGAAAATCCTCCAGTTTTCCTTCTTATATGGACAATGTTGTACATCTTCAACAAATTCAATATAGGGTGGGTCTTCATTATTGGCTTTGGTTTTCATAGTTGGGCAAGCATAAATAAATTTATCCAACAAGTGGACACCTTTGACTTGTTTGTAAAGCGGTGCCAGTTTCCCCCAAGGGTGGTACCTTCAACCACTAGTATACCCCATGCATACCCCCTCCTCCCATTAATACACCTTCATCTACTACTTTTGAATCATTCCATTGATTTCTCTTTGCTTCCCAATTCACCATTCTGAGACATGGTAGGGATCATTGTGCTTATCCATTGATTTATTACTTCTAGGTTTGCATGCACTCCTTCATATTTTATTTGGGAGAAAGTAATAGGAATGCAAGATATAATGAACATATTTCTTCAAGGAGTGGCTAGGAAACATGTTGTGATCCCAATCTGGTTCCTTGCCATTATTTTCCCTTTTTTTAGGGCTATCAATTCTATAGTTGGTGTTATTTTGGTCAGGTTCATTGTCTACATTATACCAACATTGGTACATATATTCACCTACAAGGCAACTCTTGAGAGGCACAACTCTATGACAAATCCTCCATTTTTCCTTCCTAGTTGTACAATGATGTACATCTTGAACATATTCATTGTAGGGTATGTCTTCATAGTTGGATTTAGTTTTGGTGGTTGGGCAAGCATGAATAACCTTATTTGACAATTAGACATATTTGGCCTATTTACAAAGTGTTATCATTGTCCCCCAAGAATGGAATTTTTAGTGATTGTTGTACCCTATGCATCCCACCCTCCTCAATGTTCTTTTGATTTTTTTAATGATTTTTATTATCTCAATCTAATGATTTCTCTTCGATACACAATTTTCCATTCAAAGACATGGTGATCATCCTCATGATTATCCATCACTGTGTTACCTTTGGGTTTGCATGCACTCCTTTAT
This sequence comes from Torreya grandis, assembly GCA_037957365.1. Classification (NCBI taxonomy): domain Eukaryota; kingdom Viridiplantae; phylum Streptophyta; class Pinopsida; order Cupressales; family Taxaceae; genus Torreya; species Torreya grandis. Next base: position 1,141,347 of record JARHVA010000731.1, on the reverse strand, counting down.
ATTTTGTTTGGGATAAAGTCATAGGAATGCACAATACAAATATCATATTTATCTAGGCAATGGCCATGTTGCCTATGTGATCCAATCTTGTTCCTTGAATTATTGGATTACTAGTAGGTTATTATCCTCTCTTAATATAAGTTTCAATATGTTAATCAATGTCATCTTCAGATATAAAATCATAGGATTTATTGTAGTTCCAATCATTGTAAGACATGTAAATCCTAGTAAAATTATTTATTTGGATTTATCCATTATGAATTTTAGTATAATATGCTTATGGTCAAACACTTGAATGCTCATAATTTATGTTTTATACAACTTTGTGACTACCATCTACATCATACATTTCATTATGCAATCGTACACATGTTCTCATACATGCCTCATACTTTGCATATCATGTGTCATACTCCAACCATGCTACTGTAAAACATGTGACTTATCTAATCCATAAAATAATAGTGCACAATAGGAATGGTGTTCTTAAAATTCATGAGAGAATGAAATTAATTACTATTTGATGTTAAGAATAATTTTCATGCTTATTCTCATACATTCCATTGATTTATTATGCATTCTTAAGTGTATGAGATAGAGATTTAGTTGTAGGAAATAGAGGTTAGCAACAATAAATCAAATAAGTAAATGAAAGATAGACACATAAAATTAACCTAGAGAAACCCAATGTGAGAAAACCCTAGAAGAGTGAATCCATGCTTTCTCATCTCCACTATTTTCTTTGTAATTTTACAAGTATGCTATTGTTTTAAAGCCTAAAAAGACACCAACATTAATCAACATCTTACACTTGCAAATTCCCTCAATGATCTCAGTTTGTACACCATGATATGAATAATTAGATTAATTTCCTTAAATTCATTCCATTCACTTGAATTGAATTCCTTGATCGAACCTCCATAGGTTCATTGATACACTTACACATTCCTTAGGCTCGAATAAGAAGCCCAAAATTCGAAGATCCAAAGAAAAATTGTCTCTATGTCATTTGCTCTTCTCATGCATTCCACTAAGGTAAAATTGCCTCTCAAAATAGGGAAAAACTACCCCTACTGCATAAGGTTGTAAAATGACCATTTTAATTAAACCAATGGTTATACAACTGTGAACTACTTTAACTAGTGGTTTCATAACCATACAAAGCCTTACAAATTTTAAAGGCCATAACTTTTGTATAGGCACTATTTTTTAAGTATATAATTTTTTGAGAAGGTTCCAAATATGTAATCCAAAATTATTTTGGATGTTTTCCCTATGATATTTTTAAAAAACTTATTTTTATTAGGTCTTAAAAAGTTGCAACCACTTCATGAATCTCATTAACAGTTGATTAACTCAGCCATCTGGTTTTGATTATATACATGATCTAATTGAGGATCACACGTCCTTGATTTGAAGGCTTTTAGTCTAACAAAAGCTTTATAATGAAAATATGCATATTTACCTTCAATCATTTGAAATGGAATACATTTTCTTCATCATCACTCTTGGAGTGTATTGTTCAAATCTATAACTTGCAAACCCAAATTGGATTGTAGTTTGTGACTCCAAGTCTCTACGAATTAACCCTCTTGTACCTTTGGGTGCCCCAATATTCCTCTTGATTTTCCTTTTGCACTCTCGGTGCCTTACCTTATGCTATTGGTTATTCCTATTATCCCCTCTATTACAATACACATGCTTGTAGGCTAGGGTGATGATGTCTCTTGAGGGATGCTTGCTATAATATCTTCCTTGTTCACATTTTTCCACAAGTGAAGAAAACTTTTATTATCATGTAAGTGGCTTACAAAAAATAAAGACTTTTCAAAATTACCTCATTATATTGGGATTTATAATTTAATTTTTTCATTAGCAATAAGAGCCATGAAGTGGCTTTAGTACCTGCATGTAGCTAAATCAATGGTTGCATGGAAGGGTTAATGAGTGATTGGTAGAATAAAAAATGAACGGCATAACAAAAGGAAATTTTAGAATCTTTTTCTAAAAATAAGGAGCTATTTTTTTTTAAGCCACACTCCTATTCAATCACCTTCAAAGAATAAAATTTGTTGTTAGGATTGTTGCCTAGTCTAAGCAAAAAAAAATATAGAAAAAGAATTGTCCACATCATTAATTAAACTTTGTATGGTTATATTATTATAACAATTTTGATACTTGTACTTTCTCAATTACTAGATTTGGAATAATTGATTAAGTTTTTTTTGGATAGATGGCAGGTTTATGAGACCCATGCCTAATAAAAAACAAGAATATATACAAAAAACAATCAACAAAAACATTTTCATTTCCTGGCCATAACACTGGTTGAGTTAAAAAAAACTTAAAATGTAGTTACAGGGTGAAAAAATAAAAAACATGTATCATATAAAAAAAGACATTCACAAATCTAGTCAATCTGTATGATTTTGATAAACTTGATAGTAGATACAGGATTGAAACAATCCCAAGTCAACAAAGGACACTATGTAGGAGTTGAACCAACAACCATCACATTAGAACCAAGAACTACAGAGGCAGATAAAGTGTCCAACTGCTTGAACTTGCATTTATCTACAACCAAATGTTTATCCCAAGCCCTGGGAACGATTACCAAATTCTATCTAACTAGCCATGGATAAGAAGAGGAAATTCTATTAAACACTAGCCTGGCCAAGAATTTTAATGATTCGATTCTTTGATGGGAATGGTAAACAACATGCATGTATTTCAAAGCAGGCAGACACGATAAAGCATTTTTTAAAGGTAGAGGGGGAAATAATGAATCATACAATCTATTTGAATTCATCTCAGAAACTAGAGACTAAATGTAATCATGGATTATAGATAATTCCTTTCTAAGTCCCTGAACTTAGCCATTAGCATGAACCCAAACTTGTCTTTACTAGAGAAGGGTAGATATTCTTCCTAATCGCCATTAAGGGCCATTATAGTTTCATCCAGATCGACCCTGAAGACTAGATTAACAAAAAATTCAACCAATGATTTTACCTTCTCCTTATTAGAGACAAAGAACATGATGTTGATAATAAAGACAAAGGTAACCATCTAACCAACCTTGATCATGTTAGTAGTGGAAATGAATTATTCCTCGATGATATAAAGGATAGCATTGAAAGCTTGTTCAGAAGGAATCCAAAATATATTGTATACAAAAGGAGACAAGACTCTACCAATGAAATCCATTTTTGATTTTTATAATGAGTAGAGAACTGAAGGATAATCCAAATCTTTTTGCACAACAGGATCCATTGAACTTTGAGTATAACTTGATGACAAGAATAAAGAGTTTAAAGCCAAGTTATTGAAAAAAACCATGCGGGGAAGGAAATAAATAAATATAAACCAATCATATCCAAAAAGTGATGGCCATTAAGGAAAATAAAGATAAAAATGAAATCAATTGGTAATATCAATGCCCAATTTCATCAGCAAAGCATAACTATGATTATCAATGGTAAGATATGTTGATTGGTCGATTGCAATATTCACCAAAGTATTAACAATCTTATTCATTTATTAAGTTGTGTTATTTTAACATGTGCGATGAAATTTTATAACATATGTGATGACATTTTTTTTATTTATGTGATTGATTTTAAAGGAATGAAATTAGTTAAAACTCATTTATCAATGTTTAATGCTTTGAAAAAGGGTTTCCATGACATGGATTGAATTTGAATGGACTCGCCACATCATTCAAAGTTAGAGAGGGTAATCCCCTAGAACTATAATAGATGTTAGAGCCTGGGAGAACTTAGGCCAATGAGAGATCACTATGTAATTTAGAGTTAAAAATATGAGTCCCATGGACCTATCATATATGTTAAATCCTAGAGAGCCTAGCCCAATGGGGACTAGCTGCATCATTCAGTGTCACAAGGAACAATCCCCCAGACTTGCCAGAAATGTCAGAGCCCAGGAGAGCTCATCCCATTAAAATATCACTGTGTCATTTAGAGTAAAAAAGGCAAGACCCTCAAGTCTGATAGCGATGTCATAACTCAAGAAATCTAGACCTAATGCAAAACTATCGCATCATATAATGCAAAGATGAATTAGTTGTGATTTATGACTTGAAAAGCTTAGAATGAAGTATGAGTGGTTAATCAAGATCTATTGGGGTGCATCATGAGTCCTTAGGTGACACATCATTAAACCTAGCATAAATACATGGAGCATGAATCTATGCTTAAATGATGACCGGTAATAAAAAATAATGGAGGGGTGATACATGTCAAAAAATGGGGGCTAGCTGAGGAAACTCAAAGGGATGTGGTCGTGTGCCTATCATGTGTTGGCCATTAAAAAAATGGGAAGCTAGAATATATTAGGTAATTTTTAAATTTATTGGCAATATTAATGCCTAATATTATCAATGAAGCATAACTATGATTATCAATTATAAGATTTGTTGATTGGTCAATCCCAACATTTGCCAAAGCATTAACAATCTTATTCATATATTAAGTTATTGTAACATTTGTGATGATGTTTATATCATAAATGATGACATTTTTTATTGATGTGATTGATTTCAAAGTGATGAATTTAGTTACCACTCACTTATTAGTTCTTATTTCTCTGACAAAGGGTTTTTATGACAGATTGAATTTGAACAGACTCATCATGTCATTCAGAGTTAGAGAGGGTAGTCCCCTAGAATTGTTAGAGATGCCAGAGCCTGGGAGAGATCAGCCCAATGGGAGATCAATACATCATTGAAACTCAGAAAGACAAGTACCCTAGACCTGTTAGAAATGTTAGAGCTTGGGAGAGTCAGGCCCAACGAGGGCTCACCGTGTCATTCAGAGTTAGAGAGAGTAGACCCTTAGACCTACTAGAGATTTTAGATCCTAGGAGAACTTGGCATAATGGAAGAACACCATGCCTATTTAGAAAGACAAGAACATTAGACCTATCACAGATGTCAAAAATTAGGATATCCTATCCCAATGAAAAACTATTGCATCATATAATGTGAAGATGAATTGGTTGCCACTAGTGACCTAGAAAGCTCAGAATGAAGTATGAGTGGCTAACCAAGATTGATTGGTGTGCACCATGAGTCCCTAGGTAACACATCATCCTAACTAACATAAATCTATGGATCATGGAGCTTGTTAACCAATTTTGCCCACAGGTAAAATTTTGGTTACCTTCTTCCCTTGTTGTTTAATGCCAGTCATTTTTGGGTTGCACAAGTTTAGTGAGTTTGGTTCATGGCCTGGTTCAAATGGTTCATTGACCTTTGGTTCAAAATTCCATCTTCAGGTTCAATATCTCGATTCAACAAGCATTGAACCATTGAACCATTTTTGGTTCAACGGCTTGGTTCAATGAACATGGTTCAATCTTTTGGTTCAACGTGGCGGTCTAATCGACAAAGGAAGTTCATCGGCGTTCAATGGTTGAACCATTGAACCGTTGAACCATTTTTTGGTTCAACGGGCTTGGTTCAAAGCAAGAAGTTCATCAACTTCGGTTCATTAGTCCATCGGCGTGTAATGGTTAAACCTTTGAACTGTTGAACCATTTTTTGGTTCAACGGATTGGTTCAAGGGTATGCCCTTGGCCGAAAGGGAGCCTTCAAGTTCAAAATGCCCTAGCAGAGGGTAGACACTTCAAATAAAAGGACCTAGGTAAGTTCATTTTTTGTTCAAAGTTCAAAATTTTCAAAATTGACTAAGTCCCGAATTCCTTCAAATTTTTTGCCCGAAGGAATTCCTTTGAACAAAAAGTCTGAAGGAATTCGGGTGCAGCTCAAATTATAAAGCAAAGACTCAGGGAGAATTTTCGTAGACTTTTTATCTATGGGAAAATATCTGTAGAAAAAATCCCATGGAAAATATACAAAGCAATGGACAGTTCGTGGGACCCAGGAAAACATCCGAAGGCACAAAATGACCCGTTGAAAGACCCCGAAGGGTAGATGCCCTTGCAGGGGACTTTTGGCCCAAATACAAAGGGGCACTAAGCAAAGTCAGAGGGGTGCCAAGAGGAAACAAGTCACAGAGAAGATAGCAAAGGGACAAAGACATTCTGAAGGACATCAAGTTTAACAGAGTGAGTTAGTCATTAGTTTTCAAACCAATGATAGCCATATGAATGTCAAAGTTAGTGAAATGAAATGGCCATTTGTTTTCAACTGAGAGAGCACTAACCAAGGACCCAAAATGTAGCAACCTGCTAAGAATTCACCCCTAAGGTCCGAAGGAGCCAGAAGAGACAAGAAAGAGAAAAGGACAAAGTGATAAGCATGGAATGAACAGGCAGTCAGTCCAAGTGGCAAGAGGAAGCACCAATTTGAGAAGTGACTCCAGCATGTGAAATAGTGGTTGTAATTGATCACAAAAATAGCAAATGGCATGGCCCATGCATTTAAAGGGGGAAAAATCTCAATCTATTGGTAGAGAAGAGGCGCAACCTGTGTTTCACATTAATGCTTGGATGCCAAAGTCAAATTAGGTGATTATACAACATGATTCTAGCAGGCCTCTTCTAGAAAGATGACATCGACAATAGTGTTTTCCTCTTCCAAATGAAGGGATGCATGGGCCACTTATAAAAAAGGAGCGCCAAATGGCCTCCTTGTTTTTCCTATATATGAAAGACTTGTCATTTGTAAAAGAGATCTTCCACATTTGTAAGGCATAGCCCTGGCAAATTTTCCACCTGAATCAATAAAAGCAGTTTTTACCTCTATCTTGGATAGACATATCTGAGTATGTCTTGAGTGTTTATTTTGTGTTCAGTCATTGTTTATTGATGCTTTCATAGGTTCAACACTAGCATACCTATTGTCTACAAGGTGCCATCTCTACAGCTGACAGGAGAAGAGCAATATTTAGAAGTGCAAAACAGAGGAAATTACTAGAAAGTGTGCGTCTCACATCACCTTTTGTGATCTCTATTTTCTATATTTTCCATTAAGGCCTCCCTGCCAGTTTCTAGTAGCCTGGTCCTTTTGCCAAGTGTGAAGTGTATGTATGCATTTGTCTGATTTCAAGAGTGGATGTGAGAAGGTTGACTTATTTTTGGTGCATCACCTCCTTAGAGTAGTTTGTATTCCTATAATCTTTCTAACTTTTCATCCCCCCCATTATATATCTATATATATGTATGTTAGCACTTACTAGAACAAACACGATGCATCAAAGGGAGCTAGCCCTTATCTAGAGACTCTCCCCTCCAGCTTCACTAGTCCCATAGGCAAGAGGGGAGTTTCCATAGTTGTGAGGAGAAGGCAGGAGCTCGACCTCCTGCCAAGGGTGCAATTTCCTATGTCAACAATTTTGGCACATCTGGTGGGACCAACTGGGACAGGGTTTGTCCAGAGAGTTGAAGAATTTTTGGTGTGTTCTACAACCGACCAGCCTTTGGAGGCTTTACATCAAACACCAATGGCGAATTTGAGTTGAATCTACTAGTTAAGTAGCCTGGTGCCATCAAAAATCATTTTTGTATGTATAATTCCTTTGCACAAAATCATGGGTCTTGTGTTCCTTCATATGACTTGGATCAGACTCAAAATTTTTAGAGAATCACCTCAAGCAGCTCTCCTAGTTGCCCTGCAACGATAAGGGAAATGGCACTGGAGTTTGAGAGGCAGACAATGGAGATTGATAGACTAGAGGAGCAGTATGAGTATCAGCAAGAGCTGATGTATAAAGAGGAGTGTTTGTTTAGGCAAGCGCAAGACTTGCAATCCATGGAGGAGGAGGTAGCAAAATGGAGAAATCCATCTATTCAAAGTAGTCAGCCTTGTGTGCCCCCTCTTATTCTAAAAAAATCCCCCTCTTTTACACCAAATCCTTTCTATCAGATAGCACTCAACCGCTCCAGCTCATCAAATGCATCTGCTCTCAATCCTGTGCACCTGGGTTTCCAACACCAAAGGGCATTAGAGCAACCCCCCATGGAGATGAACCTTTTAAACTCCTTAGATCATGAATCTTTTTTTGGGGGAAACTCTACAAACCAACACATCTCTCTCAAAATTGCTCCTATTCAACATGATGATGTTGGTGACCTCCAAGGAAGACTCTTTCAAGACAACCTAGCCAAAAAAAATTAAAGATTTAGAGGCTAGGATGAAGCTACTTCTTAAAAGAGAGTTTGAACTTCTAGACCTTGAAAAGGAGCCCCAGGACCTTGGAGAAAACAAATTTGCTACCTATTCACAAGAGTAAAATTCTAATTTTGAGATCCTAAACTGGGGGAAATGGTAGAATCATGGGGCAGGAAGGAGGAGATTCAAGGTTTTTTTCAAAACCTTGAAGAAGCTGAAGCTGCTCCTACTCATGATAATGTTGATGACCTCCAAGAAATGTTCTTCCAAGAAGATTTGGCCAGGAGAATTGTAGAGTTGGAATCCAGAAAGAGATTCCTCAGCAAATGTGTGATGGACGGTTCAGACCAAATAACACATTCCATGTCTGAACACACCCCATCTACACACTTCTAAGAGAAATATCAAGCCACACCTGATATTGATGAAGTGTTGACCAAGTGGAAGGAGGAGAATCATTCGATTCTAGCTCAAGGACTGCCTCCTCTTCTATGTGTTTTTCCCACTTCACCCCTTCTCAAGGAGGAACCTCTTTTGCAAGAGGCAGGTGAGGAGCAGAAGATCGAATCTACAGTTCTTAAAGAGGCTGTCATGAGTGATAATGAAGAAGAAATCATCATTGATGCTTCTTGTGAAGACCTTATCAGTAGTGGAGAAGATGCAAGTCTTTCATATATGCAGATGTTCCAGCAATACGAGGAGGGACAAATGCATGGTAAGCTCTCTTCCCCTCTGTTTGATGAACTTCCTTGCTATTTTGATGATGAGGATGACTACGTTGAGGAGTCTGAGTTGGAGGAAAGAAAGGAGAGGTCTGTCTTCTTGGAGGAACGCCTTGAAGAAGAGAGTTTTGAAGAAAGAGGTGATGTTCTGTGGGATGAACAATCATTTTGTGAGTCCATTTCAGACATCACCACAGTCACCCTTCTTCAAGAAGGCCAAGAGGAAGTAGAGGATGAGTCTGACAGGATTTTTCATGAGGCAAAAGGAAATAAGTCAAACCATGATACATTGCAAAAGAAATGTGCAGATCAAAGGGCTTATGGTGATGAGCCAGTAGCCATTGATTTCTTGGTGATAAGCACCAATATGAAGGACCAGCATTCAACAAGCTTCTAAGGACAAATAGAGTACATATATGTTAGAAGCATGTTTGATTTTGATCCACTCAGATTCCATCCAAACCAGGGGATAGGCAGGAGGAACAAGTCACCAATTCTCCTTTTCATTCAGCTACTTGCCTGCCACCATAAGTCTTCTTGCCAAGAAGGGGACTTAAGAAGTTTTCCTTTTGATTTAGGAGGGAGGTGAATTTTCTTGGTTAGATGTATATAGTAGTTTGCTTTCAGTTTCTTTCATGCTTTCCCTAAGTGTAGTTTGCACAGGTAGTGTTTTTTAGCCTTGTGTGTTTCCCTTTGCATGTGGGGTAAAAGCTTCATGTTTGATTCTTGGATCTTTGGGGCTGTTGCTAACTCTTTCATAGCAACATCTGAATTTGTGCCTAATGGACTGCAAGGCAACTGGCTTTTAAGCATAACAGGCATGCTTCCCCTGTGAGTCACCAATCTGTTGACCAATTTTACCCACAGGTAAAATTTTGGTCACCTTCTTCCCCAGATATTTAATGCCAGTCATTTTTAGGATGCACAAGTTCAATGAGTTTGGTTCATGGCCTGGTTCAAGTGGTTCATCGACCTTTGGTTCAAAAGTCCATCTTTAGGTTTAATATCTCGATTCAACAAGCATTGAATCGTTGAACCATTTTTGGTTCAACGACTTGGTTCAATGAACATGGTTCAATCTTTTGGTTCAACGTGGCAGTTCAATCGAAAAAGGAAGTTCATCAACATTCAATGGTTGAACCATTGAATCGTTGAACCATTTTTTGGTTCAACAGGCTTGGTTTAAAGCAAGAAGTTCATCGGCTTCGGTTTAATAGTCCATCGGCGCACAATGGTTGAACCTTTGAACTGTTGAACCATTTTTTGGTTTAATGAATTGGTTCAAGGGTATGCCCTTGGCTGAAAGGGAGCCTTCAAGTTCAAAATGCTCTAGCAGAGGGCAGACACTTCAAAGAAAAGGACCCATGTAAGTTCATTTTTTGTTTGAAGTTCAAAATTATCAAAATTGACTAAGTCCTGAATTCCTTCAGATTTTTTTCCCGAAGGAATTCCTTCAGACAAAAACTCTGAAGGAATTCAGGCATAACTCAAATTATAAAGCAAAGACTCGGAGAGAATTTTTGTAGACTTTTTGTCTGCAGGAAAATGTCCACAGACAAAAGCCTACAGAAAATATACAAAGCAATGGATGATCCGTGGGACCTGAGAAAACATTTGAAGGCACAAAACAGCCCACCGAAGGACCCCAAAGGGCAGATGCCCTTGTGGGGGACTTCTAGCCCAAATACAAAGGGGCACTAAGCAAAGTCAGAGGGGTGCCAAGAAGAAGCAAGCTGCAAAGAAGCTAGCGAAGGGACAAAGACATTCCGAAGGATGTCAAGTTTAACAGAGTGAGTTAGCCATTGGTTTTCAAACCAATGATAGCCATATGAATGTCAAAGTTAGTGAAATGAAATGGCCATTTGTTTTCAACTAAGAGAGTGCTAACTAATGGCCTAGAATGCAACGACCTGCTAAGAATTTGCCCCTGAGGGCCGAAGGAGCTAGAAGAGACAAGAAAGAGAAAAGGACAAAGTGATAAGCATGGAACAAATAGGTAGTCAGTCCAAGTGGCAAGAGGAAGTGCCAATTTGAGAAGTGACTCTAGCAGGTGAAATAATGGTTGCAATTGATCACTAAAATAGAAAATGGCATGGCTCGTGCATTTAAAGGGGGACAAATCTCAATCTGTTGGCAGAGAAGAGGCACAGCTTGTGTTTCACATTAATTCTTGGATGCCAAAGTCAAATTCAGTGATTATACAACATGGTTCTAGCAGGCCTCGTCTAGAGAGATGACATCAGCAACAATGTTTTCCTCTTCCCAATGAAGGGATGCATGGGCCACTTGTAAAAAAGGAGTGTCAAATGGTCTCCTTGTTTTCCTATATATGAAAGACTTGTCATTTGTAAAAGAGATCTTCCACATTTGTAAGGTGTAGCCCTGGCAAATTTTCCACCTAAATCAATAAAAGCAATTTTTACCTCCATCTTGGATAGAGATATCTGAGTATGTCTTGAGTGTTTGTTTTGTGTTCAGTCATTGTTTCTTGATGCTTTCATAGGTTCAACACCAGCATACCTGTTGTCTACAAGGTGCCATCTCTATAGCTGATAGGAGAAGAGCAGTATTTAGAAGTGCAAAATAGAGGAAATTACTACATAAGTGTGCATCTCATAGCACCCTTGGTGATCTCTATTTTATATATTTTCCATTAAGGCCTCCCTACCAGTTTCTAGCAGCCTGGTTCTTCTGCTAAGTGTGAAGTGTATGTATGCATTTGTCTGATTTCAAGAGTGGATGTGAGAAGGTCAACTTATTTTTGGTGCATCACCTCCTTAGAGTAGTTTGTATTCCTACAATCTTTCTCCCTTTTCATCCCCCCCATTATATATCTATATATATGTATGTTAGCACTTACTGGAACAAACACGATGCATCAAGGGGAGCTAGCCCTTATCTAGAGACTCTCCCCTCCAGCTTTGCCGGTCCCACAGGTGAGAGGGGAGTTTCCATAGTTTTGAGGAGAAGGTAGGAGCTCGGCCTCCTGCCAAGGGTGCAATTTCCTATGTCAATAGAGCTATGATTAAACAATGACCATTAATAAAAAATATAAGGGTGACACATGTTAAAAAGTGAGGGCTAACCGAAGAAACTCTAAGGGATAGGGTTGCATGTCTACCACATGCTTACCATTAATAGAATGGGAAGCTGGACCCTATTGGATAGTTGTGAGAAACATCATATCACCATTACTATATCAATATGGTAGTGTAGGATCATGAGCTTTGAATCCAATTCTGGATTTGGAAGTAAAAGGAGAAAATCTTAGCACCAAATTAAATTTCAAATTCAAAGCAAGTGAGTTGTCAAATGACATTAATGTAGAGAGATGCGTGCACAATATTTCAAATCCTAAAGAAGGTCCACTAATGATTACCAATGACAATATGGGAATCCTGATGTTTGTTGCATCATTTTTCCCATGTCTAGATATATGTATTGCACCAAAAAGTGAGATAGACATGTTTTAACTATTAAAAAAATTAAACTATTTGTGTTGTATAAGCATAATATACTTTTTTAAAATTGCAATTATAAATTTAAATGTTATAATGAGAAAAAGGTGGATAGCCATAAGCAAGTCAAATATATATATATATATATATATATATATAAACTTTGCAACAATGAATATAGTGAGATGATCAAAATTTGAGGAAGTTATTAATAGCTAACAAAGTGTGGAAACCAAATCAATAAAATAGTTTGAATACTCAAAACAATCACCAAATTTTTACAAGAAATATCTATTGTGGCTAACACGCCTCGACGCCTACTCAAAATTTCAAAGTAAACATCACCTTGATTTTATTTAAGCACTAACAAAACTTTTTTTTAAGTTTTCTAAAAACTATTAAGTAGTATTTGTTTGCTTTTAGCATATCATGGTACCAACATTGCAAATTGATTTTCATGAAAAGATGTTCCTAGAATCTACTTTTCTTTCTTGGATCAAGAAACTCATTATCCTCCAAGGTAAATCATTTTATTTTTTTATCATTTTATGAATCTCATAGAGTCTATCATAATGGGGACTCTCCATGTCCATCAAATTCAAAAAGACTAGTATCCTAGATCTGTTAGAAATGTTAGATCCTGGGAGAGCATGGCCCAATGAGAGATCACCATGTCATTCAGAGTTAGAGAGGCTAGTCTTCGAGAGCTATCAAAGATGTCAGATCCTAGGAGAGTGTGGCCCAATGGGAAATCATCACATCATTTGGAATCAAAGAGGGAATTTTCCCAGACTTGTCAGAGATGTCAAAGCTCGAGAGAGCCCATCCCAATGGGAGATCACCATGTCATTCAAAGTCAGAAAGGCAAGTCCTCCAAACTTGTCAGAGATGTTAGAGCCTAGGGGAGCCTAGCCCAATATGCAATCTTCCAATCATTTAGAGTCAAAGAGGGGAATGCCCAAGACCTGTCAGAGATGTTAGAGACTAGGAGAGCCCAGCTACTAACATTTTAAATTGATTTTTATGAGAAGATATTCCCATTATCTACTTTCCTTCCCATAACACAAAATTCATTATCCTCTATGGAAAAATTGATTCCTCTATGTCTAGTAAGCTTTAATGTATAAATTTATTTTTTATGGTTGTTATTTCATCATCTTATGAATCTCGTAGAGCGTGTCCTAATGGGAACTTGCTACATCAATCATATCTAGAAAGGCCAGTCTCCTAGACCTATCAAAAATGTCAGATCCTAAGAGAATGTAATCTAATGGGAGTTCACCATATTACTTGGAGTCAAAGAGACTAGTTCCCCAGACTTATCAGAGATGTCAAAGCCTAAGAGATCCCAGCCGAATGGGAGCTCACCATGTCATTTAGAGTCAAAGAGAGTAGTAACTTAAAGATGTCATAGCTTGGGAGAGCCTAGACCAATGGGATATAATTGCATCATCTAGAGTCAGAAATATAAGTCCCTTCAACCTGTCAGAGATGTTAGATCTTAGTAAATCCTGATCTAATGGACACTCACCACATCACTTGGAGTTAAAAAGGGGAGTACTCAAGACTTTTCAGAGATGTATATAATTTTAAGATTAACTAGTTGCCACTTATGACCCAAAAAGATTAGAATAAGGTATGAATAGTTAACCATGACCAATTAGGGTGTACCATGTGTCATTGGGTGACACATCATCATACCCATGATAAAGGCATGGAGTATGAAGTTATGCTTAGATGATGACCATTAATAGAAAACCAATAGATGGATGACATGGGTCTAAATATGGTTGTTATCCAAGGAAATTATAAGGTATGTGGCCACATGCATGCCACATGCTCACCATTAATGAAATGGAAAGATGGACTAGGTTGGTAAGTTTTGAAAAGCACCCCATCACTAGTGCCATATATATCTAACAACAAAGGATCATGGGATCTAAATCCAATTTTGGATTTAGAATTTAAAGGATAAATCTCACCACCAACTCAAATTTCAAATTCATAGCAAGTAAGTTGACAAATAAAATTAATGTAGGGACATTTGTGCACAAAATTTTAAACCCTGAAGGAGACCCATTAACAGTTACCATTATTGCCTTTGAAAAAATATCACACTTATTAATTTCAAATATACACAGAACTCATGTATCACATGCCTTCAACATGTGAAAGCTTCTTAATTCCTTTTCTATCTTATTTCAATGGTTGCTATATCTTCCAATCTAAATCGCAATCTTGAGTACTGAGACACCACTTTCCCTACTAGTTTAACTAGGTATAAACACTAAAATGACATAATCAAAGTAATCAAGTAGATCCCTAGGGACTCTAGTGATGTCTATGACCAGCTACTCAAATACGAGGATGCCCTTTGGTCCTATAAAAGATGTGGAATCCATAGACCTATGACCAAACCAAAGGTGTTTCCCTATGCTGACTTACTGGGAGACATCCTCCATAAGGGCATCCAAGTGTAGGATGGTTTTATTGATTGGGTGTGTTCACCCACCTCTTGGCACCAAATTTATAACATATTCAATAATGCCTTTAATGCTTATTACTCCCTCCTAAAATTATTGTTCTTATATGATGCAGTGGCAGTATAAGTCTAGATGAATGAGCACCAGATCTATACCATTCTCCAAGATTGGGTTGAGAATATAGACTCTAAGTGGGTCAACAAAGAAAATATCAATGCTTACATGGTCTACACCTTCTAATAGGATGTACAAGTAGGCATGATCTTTCTAAAATGGTTGTTTGGTAACTTAGACTACCAGCATGTCAACAAGTTATGGGTGCCCTTGCTACACATGATCTTGATAAGGTCTGACACCCTAGACCTTAAAGGATTGATAAAAAATCAAGTTGTTGCAAGCCATCAGAGACACCTAGAATAGGGGAAATTATACATGATGAGCTACTACTTGATGTCATCTATGGGATAATTTTGTTCAACCCATCAGCATTTCCTATGTGGGTTCTTAGTGGCCCAACTATCCACGTGGTTTTCTTCAATCTCTATGGTTACCAGTTCTACCAACATGTTCAGGATGTTTGTGAGTATTTATACCCAATGGTGTACTAAGATATTGATGAATATCTCATGCCATAAATTTCAAAGATAATCTAGGACTCAATCACAGCCATAGGGGACTAATTTTTGTATAAAAATGACATAGTGATTTGAGTCATAGGTTTCATGCAAGAACCCTTACATCTGTCATAAATTATGTTTGATTGCCTTACAAAGCAAGAGATCACCTATCAATTGGTGAATGGCATATTCATCTAATATGTATAGCATTAATAGAATATGTGCCCTTCACTCCCCATCACCATAAGAGGGCACATCTATAATAACTTCCCCTATATATAAAATATGGTAGATGACTAATACTCTTTCACTCTAGCAAAATGCAAGATTTAGTAGTGGAACCCTAAAGGGGTGATTCAATCTCATTTGATGTAGTACAGATCTTAGTTAAACATCAAATATGACCATTAGGCTAAGGATGATGATGAGATCTTTTTGGATGTTATGAATAACCAACAGGTGCCATCCTAGATAGTATCTAAGAGGACAAACAAAGGGAAAAAGGCTTAGGTAGGCCCCTTGATAGTCATTCCATCTCCTTCTTAGCCCCTAGAGGACCCAATTGAGAATTATATCACCATCATGTGGTGAATATTAAAGGGTGTCATGCCACCTATTCCTCCTTAATTTTCATGTCTACCTCCTCAATTCTCTCTTTAAGAACCACTTCCACTAGCAACCTTAGTTCCTCAAACTTTGCTTCTACCAACAATCCTAGTTCCTTAAGCTCTCACTCTACTTCCTTCTCTTGCTCCTCTGGCCATCTCATAGAGAATTTTAAAGGGCATCCTACCACCTTCTCCTACTCAAGTTGTACCTAAGCCTCCTCTAGTTGATCCTCAAGACACACTTCCACCAGTAGTGTCAGTTTCTCAAGCTTTGATTCCACCATTGACCTTGATTCCTCAAGCTCCATATCTACCTTCTTCACATGATCCTCATGCTCCACCTATGCCTCTTATGGTAGTGCCTTACACCAAGCCCTAGCAGTCCCAAGCTTGGACTACATAACACCTGGTAGCCCAAGTTTAGACTGCTCAACCAATAATGCTACAAACTATGATATTTGATATTGGGGTAGCTCGATAGCAAGCCCCAAATGAGGTAATTAATAGGCACTCATTTAGGGTCACTCTCTTAATCCTTTATCTCCTCCCATTTCCCTTCTGCCCCTTACTCTTGTTGTGTTTTGACTCCTTACTTTGGTGCCTACTATTTCTGCTCCACCCACACTATTTCCCATTCTTTCTCCTTCATCTTTCACCCAAATACACTTGGGCTTTATCCTTTTGAGCATTGTCACTTATTTCCCTTACATTTTACCCATATCATATCCTAGAGTATTCAAAGTGTTGGGCATGCCCTCAATAATAGATTTGGCTACAAACTTTGGAATCCTAATGCCTCTAGAAAGGACCTTCTCAGTCCTCACTCTAGTCAACCCTATCATTCCTTCCATGGATCTAATTCATCTATCATCAGCTCCTATAGCCAAAGCTATCATTTTCAGACTATCCATTATAGCACCCAAAGTTGACCCAAAGAAGAGGCTAAAAAAGAAGCAAAAAGTGACCCATCCTTAGACTATTCTATCCCCAATGGCAAGATCTTGACAATTGGCTCCCTGTCCCATTCTCTCCCTTACCCAAAACCCCATTAATTTTACCTTTAACTAGCATATCTCATCTATATTATTCAACTATCCATTCCCAGGATAATATTGTCTAAGGTAAACCTAACCTAGAAATAATGGCAAGCTCAATTATTTTCATAGGCCTTCCCTTTTGTTCTCCCTCCCTTTACCCCCATTCCCCCTCTGCCTCCACTCCTTTACTCTTTCACTCATTCCACTTCTTCCATCTCCCCTCCACCTTGCCCTTTACCCTTCACTACCATTTCAACCATAACTCCTACACCTCAAGCATCCTAAGGGATGGTCCCAAGATCAAATATGCCACATTTGGATGTCTAGGGTGACCTAGATGTGCAATAAAGTTTTGATAGAGGCTCTGGTAGCATGAAGAGGATGCTCACTCAAAGTTTAGTCTGAGAGGGGAACCCGATTATATGGTAAACCCATCAGGTTATGTTTTCCCTCATAAATGTGAAGAATGTTGTCAAAGAAGATAAGATGGCCAAGGATCCATTTTTTGTCCTCCAAGATACCCATGACATGTCTAAGAAACTCTTTGAGGACATGCAGACCCAGGTCTAGACACTTGAGGTGCAAGTGAAGAACACATTCCAATCAAATTAATTTAATAGGTCGAGGATGCCCTCCTATTATTTTTCTCAATCCTAGAGAAAGTAGGGGGGACTCAGGCTAAGACTGATGCAATCATATAGAGGACACATGCCTATGTGGTAGAATCATAGATATTAATTGTTGGGGATCAATCAACAATATGATTACAATATGAAAGCAATAAACATGGAATTATATCAGATAGATAAGTAACTAGAATCAAAATTAACAAGAAACAAGAGATACAAGAAACCACCTTGAAAACTTGTATTCAACTCTTTACAGAAGGAATTACAATTGAAGAAACTTCTTTTCTTCCACACCTCTCTAGATGTACAGATCTCTTTTTAGATCTCTTTGCCTCAAGAGTCCTCTCTCTCAATTACAATCAACTCCATAATCTGGATTGATTCACATATATAAATATTATACAGTCCAATAAGCTATGAAGATCTATCTCTATTATATAACTATAGAGACTCATGAGCATGCACTTACAACTGATAGATGCACCTCCTAAACAAGGGCTTTAATTATAGTCCTACTCAAAATAGAAATGTTGGCTTAACAACCAACAGTTCTTTCCTTAACATGCAAACAATCTGTTCACACACGAAAATAGATTTTGGACGCCACAGGTAACCGACATCAGTTCCTGCTTGCTTGAACTTGCCGACGTCGGCCGATCCTGATCTCCTCCTAACCGACGTCAGTCTCCTTTGGTCTATTTCTGACCGTCATCAGTGACTGTTGATTTCTAGCATCTTTTGCATTTGCTCATGGGTGAAGCTTTTAGCTCCATACCCTAACAATCTCCCACTTAGAGATAAACAGTTGCACCAGTCCCTGTACAGCAACATCTTCTAGCTCCTCCATCTTCAACTCAATCATGAAGACCAATGAAAGTTGAATGAAGATTCAACTTCTCCTTTGTAACCAGCTTGGTTAACATATCCGCAGGATTCTTAACTGTATGGATTTTCTCCAGCTTCAACTCACCATCCTCCAATACCTATCTAATGAAGTGGTACCTAAGTTGTATATGCTTTGTTATTAAATGAAAGGCTGAATTCTTAGCCAAATGAATTGCACTCTGCCTATCACTGTATAGTCTACAACTCTCTTGCTCCTTTTAAAGCTCTTCCATGAACCGTGTCATCCATATCATCTCTTTGCTAGCCTCTGTGACTGCAATATACTCTGCTTCTGTAGTTGACAAAGCAACAACCTTCTACAACTTTGATATCCAGCTAACCGCCATTCCACCTACAGTGAAAACATATCTTGTGGTGCTTCTCCTGCCATCCAAATCACCTGCCATATCTAAATCTACATAACCATGTAGAGAAGTGTTTTAACCACCATAGCATAAGTGCCTACTGCTGGTTCCTTTCAGATATCTAAGGATCCATTAAACTGCTTTCCAGTGTTCCTTGTCGGGATTGGCCATATACTTACTTACAACTCCCATTGCTTGGGCAATATCAGGCCTAGTACAAACCATTGCATACATTAAACTTCCTATTACAAAAGCATATGGAACTTTTCTCATGTACTCTACCTCATCATGTGAATTAGGACACTGTTCTTTGCTTAACTTGAAATGTCCAACCATAGGTGTGCTTACCAGTTTTGCATCCTGCATATTAAACCGTTTCAACACCTTGTTCACATAATCCTCTTGAGATAAAATCAACCTGTGATTTTTCCTATCTCTCTTAATATTTATGCCAAGGATTTTCTTTGCTGCTCCCAAATCCTTCATGGCAAACGTGTGAGCTAATTTCACCTTAAGCTTAGAGATATCCTGTATGTGTGATCCTACAACTAGCATATCATCTACATACAATAATAGAATAATATATCTACCATTATCTAATCTTTTAAAATACACACAATGGTTAGATTGACATTTGTTGTAGTTATGCTCAGTCATAAACCTGTCAAATCTTAGATACCATTGTCTTGGAGCTTGCTTGAGGCCATACAAGCTTTTCTTCAATCTGCACACTAGCTTCTCCTTACCTTTGACCTCAAATCCTTCTAGCTGATCCATATAAATTTCTTCATCCAAATCTCCATGAAGAAATGCTGTCTTAACATCAAGTTGCTCAAAATGCAAATCTTCAATAGAAACTAAAGACAATACAGTCCATATAGAAGTCATTTTAACAATAGGAGAAAAAATCTCATCAAAGTCAATACCTGGTTTCTATGCAAATCCTTTCACTACTAACCTGGCCTTATATCTCATCTATCCATTCTCACCTTCTTTCAACTTATAAATCCATCTGTTCTTCAATGTCTTCTTTCCTGCTGGCAACTCAACCAAATCCCATATTTGGTTCTCTCTCAAGGAATCAATTTCCTCATTCATGCCTAACTCCCACTGATTCTTGGATTCCACCTGTATTGCTTCATCAAAACTCTCTGGTTCTCTACCATCAGTAAGCAATAAATATAATAACGAAGGGGAATATCAAATTGGAGGTTTACTTACCCTTTTTGACCTCCTGTTGGGTGTTTGAGACTCATCCACAACACGTTGTCCACCCAAATTCTCTGACAGTGACCGACCTCGATCACTTCTAGGCCTGTTACTAGCTGACATCGGTTCTGCCTGACCGACGTCAGTTTTTGCCTGGCCAACATCGGTTCTTGTATGGCCAGCATCGGTCTTTGTACGGCTGACGTCGGTTACTAACTAACTGACGTCGGTCTCTGTGTTTTCTTTCCTATGATTTTTCTTTCTTGTGAGCTTATTTTGGACCTTATCCTTGTCCAATTCTTCATTACTCTGCTCAAGTTGATCCAGCTTCTTGAGCTGATCACTGTACATCACTTTTTCATTGAAAACAACATCACGGCTCCTAATTATCTTGTTAGTTCCTAGATTCCAAAACCTGAATCCAAACTCATCAGAGCCATAGCCAATAAATGTGCACCTCATAGACTTAGCATCCAACTTCTTTCTATTTTCCTTATCAATGTGCACAAAGGCTTCACAACCAAAAACTTTGAGAAATGATAGATCTACCTTTTTACCTATCCATGCCTCTTCTGGAATTCCACCATCCAGCGCTATAGAGGGTCCTCTGTTAATCAGGTACACTACAGTATCCACGACTTCTGCCCAAAACTCTAAGGGTAATCTAGCATGTAATCTCATACACCTTGCACGCTCTATGATTGTTCTATTCATCCTTTCAGTAACTCTATTTTGTTGAGGTGTTCTTGGAACAGTCCTTTGCCTGTGGATCCCATGCATATAACAATACCAATTAAACTTGTGGCTACAAAACTCACCACCATTGTCAGATCTCAGGCACTTCAATCTCTTGCCTGTTTCATTCTCAACCATAGCTTTCCAAATCTTAAACGTGTCAAAAACATCAGATTTCTTATTAATACAATAGATCCATACCTTTCTTGTAGCATCATCTGTGAAGGAAACATAGTACTGTGATCCTCCAATAGAAGCAACTTGGGCTGGTCCCCACACGTCTGTGTGAACAAGCTGCAATTTGTGCTTCTTTTTTGTTGACCCAGTCTTGAGAAAACTCACTCTCTTCTATTTTCCAAAAATATAGTCTTCACAGAAATCTAGATCTATGCTTTTCAAATCTGGAAACATACCTTTTGACTTAAGAATTGTCATTCCCTTCTCACTCATGTGGCCAAGCCTTTGATGCCACAACTTTGCATCTACATCTAAAGTAGATAATACAAAAGGATAATTTTCAGTAATACAATTACATAAATAGAGAGTACCTACTCTCTTACCTCTGGCTAATACAAGTGCACCCTTGGTAACCTTCCAAGACTCAACTGTGAGAGTTACTGTACAACCCTCATCCCCTAACTTTCCTACAGAAATCAAATTTCTCTTCAAGCTGGGAACATGCATGACGTCTCTCAACACCCATGTGTTGCCATTCTGCATTTTCAGCTGCACTTTACCTTTGCCAATAATTTTACAAGGCTCACCATCCCCTAAGTAAACTATTCCAAAATTTCCATGGACATAGTCACTAAAATATTCTCTATTAGGGGTAGCATGAAAAGATGCACCAAAATCTAATACCCAAGATTCTATATTAGTATGCAAAAAGAATATAAGAGCATCTTGTGCAACAATACGTGCCACCTTTGCTTCTTTATCATCATGTTGTTTGTCCTCTTTAGGCTTTGACCAGCAATCTTTGCTTATGTGCCCTATCTTTCCACAATTCCAACATTGTGGCTTCCTGCCATTTCTGGATTTAGATCTACCTCTCATCTTTGATTTAGATCTTGATCTCCCTTTCTTGCTCTTCTCTTTTTGTCTTCCCCTGCTCTCAAAACTTAAAGCGTTCCCTGATGTCTCTTCTATGCTTTTCCTCTGAATTTATTAATTCAAGATTACACTAACCACATCATCTACTTTTAAAATATTTGAAGCAGAAGCAGTATTACTAACTGCCATTACCAAGCTATGCCAGCTTTCAGGTAAAGAATATAAGATTAATAGAGCTTTAATTTCATCATCAAACACTATTTTGACTGAATTTAATTGATTTACAATTCCATGGAAATCATTTAGATGATTAGATACAGAACTACCTTCCTGCATCTGCAAATTAAATAACTGCTTCATAAGATATACCTTATTAGAAGCTGAGGGTTTTTCATATAAATTTGCTAAAGTAGTCATTAACTCTAACGCAGACTTTGCCTGTGATAAATTAGATATCACAGTAGATGCTAGACTCAATCTTATTGATCCAAGAGACTTTCTATCAAGAACTTCCCATTCTTCATCATCCATGTCTTTGGGTTGCTTTGCAGTCCCTCCTAACGGTAAGTATAAATCTTTTTGATACAGATAATCTTCTATCTACATTCTCCATAATTGATAGTTCTTGCCATTGAACTTCTCCATTCTAAGTTTACTTTCTTCTGCCATTACTTTCTCCCACTCAAACAGAAATCCCTGTGAGTAATCTATAATCAATACACACTAACCAGTTCTAAAACCCCTGTTAGTCAGCCTAGCTCTGATACCACTTGTTGGTATCAAGCTTTAGAACCTACAACCAATGCTCTGATACCACTTGTTGGGGATCAATCAACAATATGATAACAATATGAAAGCAATAAACATAGAATTATATCAGATAGATAAGTAACTAGAATCAGAATTAACAAGAAACAAGAGATACAAGAAACCACCCTGAAAACTTGTATTCAACTCTTTACAGAAGGAATTATAATTGAAGGAACTTCTTTTCTTCCACACCTCTCTAGATGTACAGATCTCTTCTTAGATCTCTTTCCCTCAAGAGTCCTCTCTCTCAATTACAATCAACTCCACAATCTGGATTGATTCACATATACAAATATTGTACAGTCCAATAAGCTATGAAGATCTATCTCTATTATATAACTATAGAGACTCATGAGCATGCACTTACAATTGATAGATGCACCTCCTAAATAAGGTCTCTAATTACAGTCCTACTCAAAATAGAAATGCAAGCTTAACAACCAACAGTTCGTTCCTTAACATGCAAACAATCTGTTCACACACAAAAATAGATTCTGGACGCCACAGGTAACTGACATCAGTTCTTGCCTACTTGAACCTGCCGACGTCGGCCGATCCCGATCTCCTCCTGACCGACGTCAGTCTCCTTTGGTCTGTTTCTGACCGTCGTTGGTGACTGTTGATTTCCAGCATCTTCTGCATTTGCTCATGGGTGAAGCTTTTAGCTCCATACCCTAACATTAATAAGAAGTGCCAAAAGATACATGTCATGGTCAACAAGGGGATATTCCTAGAGATAAAGCTAATGCCAACCTTAGATTTAACATTATACCAAACTTATGTCAAAAACATGAGATCAACGATGGAGAAGTGGTTACCCTTGATCCACACTTATATATAACCCTTAGAAGAGGGCAATAAGAAGATACTAACCTAATTTTAAGAGGTTAATATCTCAGTGCTATACCACCTGAATGTCACTCTACTTGACCAAGGGGAATTTAGAGTCTACATGGGTTAATTTGATTAGGTTATGAGGGATAAAGTGGCTAATGCAAACCAATAAGGAGCCCTGATGGTGTTGGATCTATCAACTCAATGCACGGTGAGCATCAATCAAGTTTTAAGAGTTTAGGACTCTATGGAAGTAGGTTTCTATGTCTCTCAAATACTTGTAACTTAGGCAGAGGTGATCTTTAGGGAGCCTCCAATGAACTTGGGCAAGCTGAATAAGGAGTTCAATCTCATAGAAGATGTGTTCGAATCTAAGAGTGCCTAGTTAAGGCAATTGGGAGACAACACCTCTTATATGACTACATGTTTGGATATGGTCCTCATAGATTTATTTTAGGTTTATTATAATTTATTTTGGTTCAAACTTTTGAAATATGATTATAACTATAATGAGAGGCCATCATGGCCAAGGATGGGATCTTCATGCTTTTTAAAGGTAAGCTCCAATCCTTATCTATTTATATACAAGTCATATTATATTTTAGGGTCAACCTAAAAAATGGTCAAATTTTTTTTTGGATTATTGTCAGTTTTTGTTTTTGCTTTAAAGTATTAAAAAAAACCTAGATTGATTATTACAGCATTTTTTCATTATTTTAATGAATACAAGTTTTATTTTTGCAAAATGGTCTTTTATGTGTTCAATTTTCTTTTATTTTCATGTTTAAATTATCAATAGTACTATGATTGATTGAATTAACACTTTATCACTTTATGTATGTCATGATTATGATGTGCTTAGCTATTATATTCTCTATGTAAGTTATTTCATATGATGTTTATGTGTTCTTGACAATAAATCCCTAATACTAATCTTTGGTCAGAATTCACATTGAAGCCATACTTCAATTTCCCTCAGATTCTCCTCATTGTATGTCTCTATAGGTATAACTCTAGTGAAACTCGATCCACAATAGTATAGCTATGGCACAACCACTTAGTTCAATGAGCATTGCATTGATATCAATTTAGACCTAAAGGCATCCTTTTTTGCCTTATGTTTCTCTTTCTTTTGTGTTTATTTAGTGGTTCTAGAATCTCCTTTTCCATTTGTGTTTATAAAGAACAAACCCAAGACTCAAAGTATTCATAGTTGAATTTAAACTATGTTAAACATAGTGTATTGAACTTCTGGGGGTAATAGTACATATCTTGAAGACTATTAAAGCATACTCCATTTGTGAAATCCAATACCCATAGTTGTGTATTGGGTTAAACTCTATTTAGTCCTAAAATGGAGGATGAAATACATCATGATTTTACTCTACCATAGTGATTATAGTGAAAGTGAATGACATGATAGTTATGGGTAAGTAGAGCACCAAGATGATGACACATGTCATGATCTTGGCAAGCCAGAGAATGCATAGGAAAATCATGAAAAACATGACTTGTAAGAAATCAAAACACTGATATGCATGTGTCATCATCCCAATAATGTGGATTCCTTATAGTAGAAATAAGAAGCATTAGAGCTCTGGCCAATTAGAATACTACAATAATGACAGGTATCATCAATCGACTCACTTGGAGTTCATATATCAAAATCAAAAATCCAAAATCATGACACATCCATGCGAGTGGAAGGTCAGGATGATGACACACATCATCATCCAACTAATTTGAATTCCTTGCATTAAAAGAGAGGATCATAACATTTTCATGCAATTAGTTTATGGGCTTAATAACACATGCCATTATCCTAGCCATGCAAAAAATGTAAATCAAAAGCTACAATTATGACAGTTCTAGGCAATCACATTTTTGGGATGATGAGACATGTCATCATCATGGTCACCTAGTGCCAGTGCAAATATCAAAGGTAGGACACTATACCTAGTGAGAATGAAGAGGTTCCACTTTGCTAGGTGTTAGTCTGGACAACCTCCTAGACTTGTTAGAGAGGTCTAAGCCTGAGAGAGTCAACCAAATGAAGAGGCACCAAGTTGCAACCTATTAGTGTGCTGAGTCACATGGATCTTTTAGAGAGGTTCCTTCCCAAGGAAACATGATTGAATAAAGAGGCATTAGGTCACTAGTTCTCAGTGTGGGCAACACCCTAGAATTGTCAGATATGTCAGGACCCAGGAGAGCCTGGCCCAATGAAGAGGTGTTAGGTTGGCATTTGTTATTTTGAAGTTGCTTGGACCTATTAGAGATGTCAAGGCACAAGAGAATTAACCTCTTATCTATAAGTTTTTGTAGTTGAACTTTTCATTCCTATAAATTAGCCACATTCATTCAATTTGGAGCCTTATATGTGGTTGTAGATCCATGTACAATATCTAGAAAAAAATCAAATTCACATCTAGGTGAAAAACCATATGTTCTTCATGGAGTATATCATTAAATTATCTTAAGACTAGATATTCTCCAAGAAAATATTTTGGCTCTTTAGATGTCTATTTCATTTGAACAGTGTAAAGCTTACATTCTTTATGAACTGCTCTTTTTTAGTTGTATGGTTGAAATTATTTTACGAGTCTTTGACTTTAAAACAACCTATTTTTCTGCCTAGTTGCCCATGTCAACAAAACATTGAACCTTATGGCTAAAAAAATTAAGAATAGCTTGATGTTTTTGTAGCCAATCCATACACAAATTCATGTCAAAGTATCCTAGTGGTGCTAAAAATAAATTTACCTTGGTTTTGAAGACCCCAAAATCATGTTTTGGTACTTTCTAGAATTGACATGCTTTACAAATTTCTTTCTCTGGTCAATTATTTTGATTTTTTATCATGTTAACATCATGTAAAAAAAATCAAGTCCAAATTAAACTTGATTAGGTTTGTCTCTACATCATGATATAGTTTACATAATGTAAAAGACTAAGAAAATTATTTTAATATTCAACCACAGTCATTGTGCCTTGCTTTAAAAGCTTAGATTCAATCATTTTATGTTCCTTACAATTAGAATTCAAGTACCTTTTTTATTAATTATTTCTTAAAATTTTCTCAAGGATCACAAGATCATATCTTTTGAGAGCACAAATATGATCTCAGTTTAAAGCTTCATCACCCATCAATTTGTAGGCATGAATTCAAACCTTAACATCATGACTCATGTTATACATGGTAATATACTTATGTAATATGACCATCCATTTCTATCAATACCATCAACGTCTCCTATAAAATAATTAAGAGGAAAGAGCTTCTTCAGTTTATATTCAATGAACATACTATATAAATTAAGACGTTATCACCTTTGTCAATATAATTTATGAAATAAAGTGTTATAATATTAAAAAAGTAACCAGAGTATCCATTTCAATCCTTTTTGAAATGATATTTACACTAAAATCTAGCTTTAATGAAATACATTAGTTCAATTTCTTTTTCAACCACCGGATATTATTATAACATTAGTATATTTTAAATTTAATTAAAATGCCAAGGAAACCTGTTTAAAATGATACCAAATAGTCTTTATCCCCTAGATATATTGTATTTGCATATTTATCTTAATGCCACACATGTTCCAAGGGTATACAAGTATTTCATAATCCAAACTAGACAAACATATTTTTTTCTATTGACACTTAAATCAATATAATTAATTATAAATACACATTTTCCAAGCACTAATACTTTGAACTGAAGTGCATTTATGTTCCCATATAAGAATGAATCTCAATCATAGGGTTTAAACTTATCCACTACATTGAAACACATAATTAACTTACATTTCCTAATTGTGAGATCATTCCAATTCAAAGAAAAATACTAATACTATTCTAAACATAATAATAACTCCAATATCCACTTTGCTTATGTGGTGATTACATAATTCGATTCTTCCAATAACTACATGGATTTATATTATTATTGGAAGCAACTATTAATCAAATAGGGAACTCAATTTACCCTGACATTTATGCATGATTACAATGAAATTGAAATAATTTCTTTTGACACCCTCATAATTTATAAATTTAACATTCAACTAAATAATTACCATCAAAATTGGATGCAATCAGTCCCACAAAAAGGTATTCATATATTCTTGAAATAACATAACCCTTTCAAAATAAATGCAAATATCCAAGTTCCTTCATAAATATACTATCATAGTAATAACTATGATAGGCATAACCTGAATACAAAGATATGACTAATTTCAAATATCATAGTATAAACCCATTTGGCTAGGGGTTCCCCATATTTAAAATATGACAACAAGAATGAAACATCCAAAAAGCTATTAAAAGACTATCTTGATTTTTTAATGCTAAAAAATCCTTTACGATCAATGCCACAATTGAAACATAGTAATCAATATTAAGTATATAGTTCACACTAAGATTATTAGGAATATGATATCAAAAATGATTCCATCTTATAGGAACCATTCATAAGTCTAGCTTGTTCATTCAAAACTATATTTGTAAGTATTAATAAATATTAATCTATAATAGTCAAACATAAAAAATACATAATTCACAAGTATTACTTATAATTTAGTTTTATTCCTGAAATAATATTCAAAACTATACCAACAATTTATCTATACGAAGTCATATACAATAAGAAAATCACAAAAGCTAAATCATTACATGAAATTCAGATATATTGCTTAAGACTAAGTTTGTTTATGGAAACGTCATACTTAAAATAAGATATACTAATCATTGCCATTTTAACATACCCTTCTAAAGATCAATAATAAAATTTACCAATAAAAACACATTAAATCAATGCTTAATTTCTTACACGCTAACAGATTAAAATAACAATATACAAGATGAAAAAATTGTGCTACTACATAAGTCATACAATACTTGTCTATCAATCAACTTTCGATTCATGCATAAAACAAACTAGTATAAGCTTATAACCTAGGTTTCATATGGTTACATCAAGAGTGAATTAGAGTAAACATTGATAAGATTCAAATCATTCTAGATTTCAAAAGATCAGTAATAATGCTATGATGCCTCACAAGGTCATTATCACCCTCACAACATCACTTCTTCAACTAAACACAAGCTCACACATCTAGATATAAACTAAAACATAACAATAGTATCTGTAAACTTTGTTGTGTAATCAACTAAGAAAAAAAGAGAGTAAGATGGGTCCAACCACCAGTAGCTTTTACTTCCCAATCCATCAGTCGTGATACTGAAAGAGTTATTCAAACAAGAGAACAAATATATGAAGGTGAAAAAGAGTAACAAGTAGGAAGATCTTAGTTCCACTAAACAAAATATTTTTAAATTTTTTGTTCTTATCATTTTTAGAATTATAAACATCTTCACTTAGATTATGCCCTCAAACATGTATCCTATAGTCTACAATGTAGATGTATAATGTTCTACATACTTAGTTGCTCGATGTCCTATGAAGAAATGAAAAAGTAAGAAGATTAGTGTCTATTAACATCAAGTAGAAAAAATCAAACAAAAAGAGAAACAAAGAAAAGAAAAGAAACACTACACACATATAGCAGCAAATGTATTGATTGGCTCTAAAAGACTCTAAATTACAATCAATGTGAGCATTAAGCCTCTTACATTGTTTTTTTTATCTATGCTATTTTTTAATTTTTATTTTCACAAAAGAAATTTTTTAAAAAATTACAAAACAAAAGAAGCCGGAAGTACTTGCTAATAGATCTGATGATGTTGTCTACAACAAGTGTGAAGTTGACACGTAGTTGAAATCATTGTAGAAAAAATGTGATAGTTGATATATCTTAATTGTATTAATTGAATGAAATTTTAATGGGTTTTGGGAGCTTTTTGTTCAAGAGTGTTTGATTCAAAATGAAATCTATTTGTCCATGTTCTATTTGTATAATGCATTGTAATGATTATTGGTATTGTTAAGATGTGAAGTCACTATTCATAGTCACCATTCACAAATCACTAGTCATAATCACTATTCATGGTTATACGGCATGATGGTGATGTGGATGGTTAGTGATGTGGCTAGTTGGTGATGTGGCATGGCCCATGATGGGTGGTATGGCCCATAAATCATATTTTGTATTGAAAAGATGATGAGAGAGAAATAGGGTGCATTTATCCACTTAGTCACATGGGTTAGCTTTTATGGATGCATGCGAGAACATGATGATAGTGGATCTCATGATTTTGAGGCATGTGATTGCAGGGCACAGTTTGTTTGTGAGATCCTGTTGGATGAGGTCAAAATTTGGAAATATTTTGGATCATGTGATTAAACATGGGAAAGTTAGGAGACACATTTTTATCATTTTAATGTAAATCATGTAAACTATGAACATGGGTATAAGTTCGTACACTTTTATTTGAAGACATATTATTGTTTGAATTAACATTTAATAAGCAATCAATTTCAATATAAGAAGTTGGTGAAGTAAAGAGGACTAGACTAAATATTTGTTATGGACTACATCAGGGGTGCTACTTACTGCATCAGAGGTGTTATAGACTGCATTAGAGGTTTTATGGACTGCATCAGAGCTACTAAAAACTGCATCATGACTACTACTCATTATGCTAGATTAAGGTTACATGAAAAGTGGGGCATAGCACTTTAGAGTGCACATGGAGTGGTCAAGGGGGCATTATGAGATTCCATTCAAAGATTAACTTGACACATGGGGGAGACATGGTTCCCTATTCATGAATAGTGCTCCCCACTATAGGATGACACATTTTCTCATCTCTCTTGGTTCTTCTCTCTATGTTGTAAATGTTATTAATAGCATAATATTTAGTTATGAATATTTGATTCCTAACTATTGGTATCAAATCCATGGTGAAAAACTCATGTTAGTGAGTGTTTATTATTATTAGCTGGTTTGTGCAAGTGGAAGCTACAATGACAAGATGAGAGACCAAGTTCAAGAGTGAAAAAAAGTTTTATTGGTAGGAATTTCTCTATGGAACAAGGTGGAGGATCTCTTAGTGAAGATCATGTTCTCTTCAGGTTGATGAGGACAAGCCAATAGGAGAATTGTGAAGAAGCTAAAAAAGCTTTTCCAAACAAATCAATAGCCTACATAGTATTCCTATTGAAGATAAAGTAACTGCATAACTTGAGAAAAAAGTTGGTCTCCTTTAGAGGAGGATTAAGACAAGGCATGACCTTGTTGTGGTTCTTGGCAACAAATGAAGGGGTGTATGATGTGGTATCTTACTGACCACATGTTGTTAGCTGAGATGATGAAGACAAAAATCCATGCAAAGGAAGGAGGTATAAATAAAACTGAAGGTATAAATGAGGCGTAGCACTTTGGAGTGCACATGGAGTGGTCAAGGGGGCATTATGAAATGCCATTCAAAGCTTGACTTGGCACATGGGGGAGACATGGTTCCATATTCATGAATAGTTCTCTCCACTATAAGATGACATAATTTATATTCTCTCTTGGTTATTCTCTTTATGTTGTAAATGTTATTAATACCATAATATTTCTCATTGTAATTCATCCAGTTAGTGGATCCATGCATGCTTGAGTTTGCATGCTTGAAGGTTGGATCCTATAGGCTAGTTTAAGCTTGATTCATAACTTGAATGCTTCAAGTGGAAGAATTGAGTGCTTAGTATGTTATAACTAATGGAGTTGTTGGAGGAGTTGTTATAGAATAGATTTTTTGTGTTAATATGAAACTTGGAAGCTACCATTTTGCCCATGGTTTTTCATTGCACATTGCATGGTTTTCATGTAATCTCTTGTGTAATGTTTCTCCTTTTGTCTCTTTATTTTGTATCTTGTTATTCCACATTTTAATTACTTGAATTTTAGGATATAGCTCATTGATCTAACATGTAGTATCAAAGTTCTATTCCTAACATCTGATATTATATCTTTGGTTTTAACATGTATGAATACATTCAAGACTGTTGATAATTTATGTAATATGCATGATCATCTATCGAATGGGTAACAACCATGATCATGAACTTGAAATGGTTACAAAAAGGCTGGAAAGGTGACACATAATTTTTTTTACTTTCAAAAGGCCTTTAACCTTCAAATTTTAAAAAAAAAATTGTTATATTCTTAAAATGTTAAAATTCTATTGTTTGTTTCTAACCATTTTTTTCTTCTCACTAAAAGCAACGAGTCAGAAATAGATACCAACCTCAACATTATTTTTTGTTAAATTTTTCAAATGATCTTTTGTATACGTGTCATTTAATATCTCCATAAATGTGGACTGCCTAGCACAAAGGCAAAAGGGTGTCTTTGATATGTTCTTAAATAACGTTATTGGCATGTTCATTGTTGACAATATTTCTTGAACATGAGAATATACATGTTTGTAAATATCATTTATGACAAGCTACAAAGGAATTGTTTAATTTCAGTATTTTATAAAAGAAAGTGGATATGTATATGTTATCTCAAAGTGAGTAATATTTCAAAATATGAAATAACAAAGACTTTAATCTTCTATCATTAACACTTACATTTTCCATGTCTTCTTCAGTTTCACCGTATTTGAGATTGAACTCATATTGATTGTAACATTTTTGATAGCCGACTAACACAACAATGAATGAACCCATTACATATGCATTATCTGATTGCCCAAGATCATTTATTGTGATATCTGGAGTGAGTTTTTGCTCTTTGCACACAATTACAATGTTCTCCATAATTGATTTCATGTTAAGGACAATACGAAATTTAACATCATCTATTTCATATTGAATTCTATTTTTTATCACAAAGTCTATGATATGGAGACTATTGCCAACTACAAATTGGGGCAAGAACTTGTTAATCAATTTGTTATTGATATTGATAGTTATTGTCAATTGACCAAATTTGTCAACAAGATTTGCATGCACTATTTCTACTTTTGATGATGAATTTGGATTCTTTATGAAACCAGGACCATAAACAATCAATACATTACCTTCAAAAACATTGCCAGTTTTTTGGTTGAAAGGCCAATGATTGACACTCGTATGTTTTGCCTTACATTCGCACTGCAATAATAGTTTTGAAATCAAAGCCATGAATACAAATATTTTATATTATTCTATATTGATTTTTTTTTTGTTTCAGTTAAAAAACTAAAATCAAATCAAAAAAATTATGTGAAAAAATAATAGACTACTTGTTATGGATAATAGGGCTCCACAACAAGCCATTCAAATAAAAAAATATCATTCCTCTAGTCTCTGCTACTTGGTTTATGTTTCCAAGTCTATACTTTGTTGCTTTGATTATGTGTGTTGTTTAATATTTATTTGGTTTACCTCTATTACTTGATATTTTTTTTGCTTACATATCTAGTTTTTTGTTTACAGCACAACAACATTATCAACATCCTGGATTTTGAAATTATTAAGGATAAAAAATGGAACAAAAATGAAATTGTCATTAAGCCAAAAAAACTAAGTTATCACAACTGAAAATAAAATATTACCATTTTGGTGATTTCATTTCTCCTATTTGCACATCTTGCTCAATGCATTTTGTTGGATCCATATCCACCTCTCTAGATATGTTTTATTCAACTTCCATAAACATCTTTTTAATTTGAAGATGAAAAAAAAAATGCATAATATAAGTAATGTATTTTGTCTATTGCTTTATGAATTTATTCATTTGCATGTATAGTAAATGTTCTATATGTGACATTGCTAACTACCAAATAGTAAGAAAAAATCACGAGCGTGCAAAAAAAATAACTTGTGACTTTCAAAAACAAAGCATTACCATTCTAGCATGTTTTACCATGTGATTTATGTTTATTAAACAATGCACATCCCTAGTTCCATATCCAATTTCTTGACAACTTTTTTCGATTGCACAAATAGTTTAAGATTGTATAAAAATGCAAAGACAATTGACCTGTGCATTTTCAAGTGGCATAGAATACCTTTTTTTATCTAGATGTTTCTTCTTCTTTTTTGCCTTTACTACTTTAGCTTGTTGTGGATTATCGAAAGTGAAAATATATTTTCCAGTTATATTTAGCATATGAAAATGGCATTGCACAACGCAAACAACAATTTTTTTGTGTATTTGTAAAAATCATTGTTGTTGTTTTATCAAGGAATAAGTCAAAGGAAACATGCATGATGGTTTATCCAGTATGCATTAGAAACACTAAATCGAGTATTTTGTATGTTTACATTTGTCGAAAAATGATCTATTAAAGTGTTTGCATTTGTTGTTTACTTATTTAAAATCAAAGAATAACCACACCTATGCATTGTTTTTAAAAATTGTTGTCTAGATATTATTTTTTGAAACATGTAAATATTGAAGTCACCTATAAATATGATATTAGTTTCAGGTGGTAATCCAGCAGGTGTCATTTCTATAAATACCAATATATTATCTATTGGTTCATTTGATACCAAGTAAATATTTATTCTCCACATCGATGTATCTAAATATGATATATCATGTGTCATAGTCTCCATATTTGGTGTAACAAATATTTTATTGTTTCTCAATAACAATATTTTTTATAAAACATGACATTATCCCATGCACATCCATCGACAGGTGACAATCAAAATATTGTGTAATAAAAAAAACACTTTCTATCTACATAGTTCTCATTTTTTGGAAACATAAAATGCTTGCATCCATAAGCTCATAGTCATGTGTGATGAATTCTAGATGTAATCGCAAACTCTATGTATTTAATGAGAAAATAGTGAGACTATTACATGTTTCAAGAATATTTGTAAAAACTGGTAGCCACTATGCATAAGTTTCTAGCCTTTGCATCTCGGCGTTTACTTTATTGCACATCACAAAGTTATCAGGTTATAACTTATTCACAAGCTACAACGATTTAATGTTTTTGACTCATGAAAGTCTTGTATAGACATGTTCATGTTATTTGACACTGACATGATCAAATGCTAATGCTTCCATTGTAAGCCTTTGTGGTCTATGTATTGTTCAAACATATGCTATTTTTATTGAAAATTATTCACATATCATGGCCATAGTTTTTTTATGTAATTTTTCCTTGAGATTCTTGTAATTGGAGTCCAATTTTCAATAATCTAGTCATTGTAAAAGTTTTGCATTTTTTTGCATTGAAATGTTCCAATTCTAATGTCATTTAATTATATCCAAACTATGTATACTTGTCTAGGTGTATAATGCTTCATAATTCTATTAGCACCAATCAATAATCCATATTGTATTTCATAGTTTCCACCAATATGTTTGGTTTTAAAATAATTGTATTAGGCAAGAAATTCATTTCATTATTTGTAACGATTTCATCAGATAAATTTGTTTTTTGTCAACAACATTCAATGTATAAGTTTGTCCATTGACAAATGCAAGCATTTTTGCATTATGTTTTTAACATCATCATTCTTGTGCAATAAGAATGGAAATGTTGGTTAATAAAAAGGAAATCTATAGCATACATTATTCAAGTATTTGATGTCCTATATTGTCTACTAACAAGTTTTGATGTGCTTCAGGATAGAAACAAATTGAATATCACTTTGATGAATGACTTATCGAAGCTGGAAGCATTTTGCATTGTCTAGCCAAAAAAGTGTATGAAGTTGTTTCTCCATTCAATACCGGCTCTTGAAAAACCCATCTATCTTGAATGGGATCTATTTGGTAAAAATCACCAACATAAATAACATCAATCTTTGTAAATGGTTTGTGGGTGTATGCATTATCTATCAAATTCTTTTGTCAAAATATTTCATCAATAAATAACACATGCAATTATTGATAGTGTTTGCTCAATGTATCCAAAGCGTTTGAATCCAATGACAACATTTGAGTAGATGTATATGGAATTTGAAAAACCAATTGTGTAGTTAGGGCATTTGCATTTTATGTCACTTTGCCATTGTATGAAATAATCAGGCCTTTGATTTTCAAAGGATTGCTTTCAAGTTCTTTGTTGCACATGTGCATCAAAGTTTCATATATCACTTTCGTGATAATTATTTTTCTTGTACCTACTCCTCCTGTTAAATAAAAATAGATTGGTTTATTTGGATCTAGCACTTTTTTTATTACAATGTCATTCACAATTGTTTTTTGTTCTCTATTCAACTATTTCTACAAGTCTAGGTATTCTTTTCTACTCATCAAAAAAGATATTTCGTTGTCTGAAACACTTTCAAATGGTTGGCGTCAACTACTTGATGATCTCTTATGCAATGCAAATAAGAGGCTATGTCATATAAATGAAAAGTGTTCTCAATCCTATCACTCATTATGTCCTCAATAATAGTGAATAGCGAATCAGATGCAATATCTATATTATCTACAACAATGTCAATGTTGCCCCATTTTGCTATTGACTTTGCAATAAACATGTTTTCAATCTTTGTTACTTATTTTCTATGAACAAGTTATGCATCATTCCACATGTTGAAGTTTTTATTCATGTGTCTTCATTGTCATGATAAGGTATAAACAACATCTTTTCTCTACAATAGTTTTCAAGATCCACATGTATATTGTATCTGACATGTCGTATGATGCATGATTTTTTACATTTCTTATTATTTACACATTTACTTAGGTAATATGTAATAAATTTGGCCAAGCACACATGTTCTAACTATGTTGGTCTCAAAACATATTTATCTATAGGAGAAACACATAGTACATATTCTAAAATGTCTAATTCTTGCACTAATAGCTTTGGAATTTTTAAAATGTAAGTTATTTTAGCCTCTGACGATGTGTTTATGAAAATTGTTTTCCTTGAACTATGATGTAAAGACAATGAAAATACAATGTGAACAACTTTCTGACTAGACATTTGTTGATGTTGTGGGAGTGTATTATCAAATTTTATTATGGCTTGCAATTTTTTTTATTGCTATGGATAATTTCAAAATGCACTTTTCAAACACATTTGGCAGTGTACGATCAAATTTTGTCATATAAGAGTAGTAATATGTTGTAGCAACATATAAATCAAGAATGAATTGTGAATTTGTGTTAGCATATCATAATGTCAAGAGTTTCTTTGCAAATGAATTTACCCAAGCATTGGATGGATGTCTTTTTAGCATTATAATCGAATACAAAATACAAGATCGCAATGAAAATATGTATTTTGTTTCAGACAAGTTTGTTTCTTGCAAAAACATAGGGAATGTTGTGTCTTTGCTATATTTGTTTTGTTCAAGTTGAGAAAAAAATCTTGTGGCATTCTCTTTATATAGCTCATTGGTTTCACTCAATGGCTCTAATATTCTCATTTTTTACATCGGAGGCAACGGAAAATTAAATTTGCAATGTGAATTTATATGTTTTTTGCATGTGCTTGTATGATGATGTGTTTGCATTTTATCCAAACTACTATTAACCAATGTCGAATCACAAAATATGTATCTATTTACAAAATCTCCGATTTCAGTATTATAGGAATTTCCATATAGAGGTGCATCTTATACCTAGAGCATGAAATGCAAATGCTCATTTCCTCTATTTTGAAATTCAGTTACAAAAAAGAAATCTAAATCCCTTCCAAATAATTCTTCATCTTGTAACAATTTTTTTTGAACGCATTGGATCTATGATTAAAGTAGCGACTACAAAGAACATGATTTTTTTCTTATCATCATATCAATATTATCTTATTCAATCATTTCTCTATGTTTATTATTTATCAATGGAGTCAATTTTTACAATGCAGGGCATCTAGGTTCTCATTAATGTTCAGCACTTGTTACAGTTGCAAAAAACATTGGTGGCCCAATTGCCTAATCATTGTAAAAATATTTTTTTATTAAATTTTCAAAATAATCAGGTGATGTTTAAATGTTTTTGAAAGATATATAAGCTATGGTCAATTTTAGGAATTTTTTATACTAGATCTATTTTGAACATCTTTGGCATAGAGTTTTTGGTCTTTTAATTAGCCTATGTGTATGCATATCCAAGCATAAGATGATACCTAATCTATAATGATTTAATAGCTTTGAAAAAGATGTTAGTTATGTGCATCACAATGTCATTTTATTTATGCAAAATCTCCCACTTTGATATTTTTTGGTACAATACTCTATTTGACATATCTTAAGGATGATTAAAATTATAAAATAAAGTTGGGAAACTCATCTCCTCTGAGAATTTGTCTTCAAATATACTTAATGGTTTGAGTCCTTCCAATGGGGCAACTTCAATGATCTGATCTTGGAGATCATGTATAGACTTTGCATTAGCAAAAACATGCACCACAGATTTAGTAATAGACTCCGATTCATTTTCATATGTATCAGATGTTTTGTCCTCAATAGACACAACCTCGGCAATGTTTTTTTCTTTTATTTTCTCAAAGCTACTTTTCCATTACCTATAAATAGTAATATTTCCTTGCTTATACAATGGTGATTGATAAAGTTGAGACAATGCTTTCATCCAATATGAAGGCCTCACATTTTCTATTAAATATAAATTTTTGTATTTTAAATTGCATTTTATATTTATTGCAATTGTTTCTATGTCATTCATTTCTCTAGGCAATATTTTTTGCTCCCAATCAAAGTCGATGGGACATTTATAATATTTCCTATGAGGCCATATTGTGAACATTTATAGCCAAGCTCTTGCACCTATGCAAATGAAATTCACAAAGTAAAAAATATTTCTTCTAAAAGTGTTAATTACTTAACAATAACATTTCTTTCATTTCTCCTAATGTTGAAAGGAACAACAAATTTCAGCGCTTTTTCATTTTCAAGAGATCTCTTGCATTGTTTGCATATTTTTTCACCCAATGCAAGTTTTTTCAATGTTGAATGTGCAAAATCATAATAAAATGTTTTGATAATGTCAATGTCAACCATAATGATATCATTTTCAAAATGTAACTACTCACAAACTACACAAGAATGAATAAGCGTGTCTTTGATTGATTTTATATAGTTGTTTAATATCCTAATACTTCACCAATCATGTTGTGCATCCCAAGAATTGATTTTTGTGATAGTGTATCATTGTTTTCACTAACCGTAATGATTTTTCATGTTCATTTAAGCTAATATTTTTCTTAGTGTTTTTGTTACACAGTTTTTGTTTTTTGCTCATGAATGGTTTATTTCAAACATCATAGAGAAGTATGATGCCTATTTATAGTATTAGACATCTCTCTAACAAAAGGTTCCCCTATATATTGTTTGGAAATTTAAAAAGACCTTGTTCTTATTTCAAAACATTTAAAACTATTGCTATCAGGAAACCCTATCAAAATATCCATTGGCATTGCATATGCAATCTGATCTATGTGAATTGTTTGCAATGACTCGTAATGAATATGAAATGTATATGTATTGAAACAAATAATGTTATATGTTTTCTTTAGAGTAGAATAATTGCAAAATATTTTTGAAATGTTTCTAGTTTTTGCTGATCATAATCGAATGTTGCTTTGTAGAATGTTTGAAAGTCATGAACAACAAAAGTCATTACCTACAAGTCCACTTTTTTGATATGGCATTCCAATATTTTTAACATACATTTTATAGTAAAAAAATGTTCCAGGTTCTTTTTTTCATAGTTCCTATTGACAAAGCCCTAACTAAGTCATTAAATAGTTGTTTAGCATGATAATATCTTTGGAAAAAGATTGTGCCATATATCGATGAAGAGCATGACCATCAAACTCATGTTCACTTAGTAAAATAATAGCATCAAATAAACTTTCACCACATATAGAGCCTAAAGTGTTTGTTTTGTACATGTCATATGCTTCCAGGTTGCAAAGAAGGATTTTTGTAAATATTGAACAACTTTGTATTGGAAATCGTGCTTTGGTTGCATATTTTTTTACAAAATAATGGTTCCAAATGTCCATGAGTGGGGTTTATGTCATGGAATAAGATAGAATATAATGAAATATAGATTTGTTTATTTAAATGTAGATACCTTTTTTCTTTTCATTGCAAACCAAATAGAAATAAGAATGTTCAACCATTTTCTTAACCACTGAATACAAAATATGTTACCCCACAAACTAGTCTCACCATGATCTGTAAGCTCATTTGCAAAAACTCTCATTCGATAAAAGTATAAGATTTTGTCATGTATTTCATGTAAATCATATAATATATCTAGATGTAACTAGTTTTCATATGAGTATTTTGCCTTTGCATCTCCATTATTCAAAGAATCCATAAAATAGTCAATGATCCCAGTTCGTAGCATTCTCGATGTGTAACAAAAACTCAATAACACTTGAAATGTATCAAAAAGGCAATCACCAACAACATAATTAAATGATGTAATTCTAAAAAGATTTTTTTGTTTCAAAGCATCATCAATATTTGCAAATTCTTGTATTTTTTTTGCCGATATGTGTCCACATCAATTATTTTCTCTGAATAACCCAATTCAATCACATTTCTTTTTATTTTCATGATTATTTAATGTTTTTTTCTTTTTTCCTTTTTTTTTTTCAACCTAATTTTTTTCATTTTTTTAATTATTTGCTACCTCACAACAAAGACCAAAGCAAACTATCAAGAAATCAAATACCAACTTCACAACAACACCAATTTTATAGTGCCCTTGCTCGTCATAAGAAAAAGAAACTACCCGACATGATTTTTACATTATCATTGTAGAATTAAAAAAATGGCTAGCAACCATCATATTCACATTGTTACAAGATATTTACCTGGGTTTTTATAGAACTCAATAAAAGCCTCAGGTATCTGCCACGAGAAGAAAACCTACATGTTTCAGAAAATTACAATATTAATTTCCCTCTTAAAAAAATAGTAAAAACATTTTATTATTACTTTTTCTTAAAAAAAACAAAACCCAAAAATAAAAATAAAAATACTCAGTAATAAAATATGGTCACATTGATCACAACACACCCACTACCCAATGTCACCAATCCCCCAAACCTCTCAGAGATGTTAGATCCCAAGAGAGCCCAACCGAATGAAGAGGCTTCACATCATTAGTTATTAGTGTCTTGAGTCTCCTAGACCTATCACAGATGTCAAACCTAAGAAGAGTCTGACTAAATAAAGAGGCATAACGTCATTATTTATCAATACAGCCAATCCCTCAAATTTGATAGAAATGTCAAAGATAGGGAAATATTGAGCACATGAAGATGTGCCACATTACCAGTTGTCAATGTGGCTAATCCCCTAGACCTAGAAGAGATGTCAGAGCTGAGGAGACCCTGGCCAAATAAAGAGATGCCACATAGCCACTTATCGGTGTGGCCAGTCCTCTAGACTTGTTAGAGATGTCAGGGCCCAGGAGAGTTGGGCCAAATGAAAAGGTGACACATTGCTAATTATCAGCATGACAAGCCCCTGAACCCATCAGATATGTCGAGCTCGTGAGAACCCAATCGAATGAAAAGGCACCATGTTGACTAATATATGGATGAATTGATTACCATCAAAGGTGTCAATTGACTCAAAATGAAGTAAGGATTAAATTCAAAGACCAATAAGAAGATGCCATGTGTCCCTAGGTGACACATCATGCATTATAAAGAAATGATATAGACTATCAAGCCACATTTGGATGCTACTGGGATCCATGTCTATATTTCATCTTTTTTTCTGAGAATAGAAATATGTCACATGCCTAAGAAAATAGACTATAATCCATGTTTAATTTTTTAGATTGCTCCAACTTTATTGGACCAATCACAACCCTTAATTTTTTTATTTCTACCAAAATAAAAAAATCCCATTTTCTCATTCTCTTTTTTTCCAGATGAAAACCCGATCAACGTTTCACAAAGTATTGTACAAAGAACATAAAATATACAAAGCATTTTTTTAAAAATAATATATTTAGAATTATTTTTTTCCAATTTTAATCACACACAAAGTAAAATATAAGTCCAAACATATCAGTTTGACACACTGATTGATAAATGTGTCGCATATGCAAATGATCAAATGTTGTTGCATCATATATATATGAGTGTGTGTGTACATATATTTAAATATTTTAAATCTATTTTTATAGCCAAATTATTGCAACAATATATAAATTATTATATTTAACATATTACATAATATGTTTCATCAACAAATACATTACAACCAACTTCAATCTTTGCCTCATCACCAAGCCCCAAATAAAAACTAGCAAGTGTCAAAGCCACCCCTGCTAATCCCACAAATTCAAAACAAACCAGTACAAGGTCCAAGAAAGGGATAGGAACCATCTAATAATCGTAAGAAAAGAGTAGGGAAATAACTATAGTCCAAAAAATAGAGCACAAATGAATGGTCTCAAATATAAGAAAATAACATTCTTTAAGCTCACAAAAAATAGAAAGTGCAACTAACTCCAAACATTGCTTACCAGGGTAATGGAAAGCCCAGCTTGAAATTGCTTAAAAGTTGTCCAACCAACCTGATAACCCATCGAAGAGCCTTGATGCAACCAACACTCATGCCACCTCTAAAACTACAATAGGTTCTTGAACTACACACAAAAAGATTGTTGATAAGATTGGTAAGGAAAGAAGCCAAAAAACCTATGACAAACAAGCACCTGAAATCTCACAGAAAAATGCCATCTTCTATCTCTGAGCAACCGTAGAGATTTTTCACAAGATAAAACATAGTAGAAAACCTAATCACTCAAAATAAAATGATCCTAAACATAAACACAAACATAAGATACTAAAAAAACCAACCTAAACTCATAAATATTTATGTATAATTTGAAATGTAACAATCATAATCCCATAATCTGAAATTAACCAATATTCACACATGCACGAGCATGTGCACACACAAACCCACACATATATATTTGTTTTCTTTTCTTTTTTTTTCATCAATTGGTCCATTGGGAAATTTCAACGAGCAAATGTCACACTCAAAACATCTATATTACATACCTTTTCAACTTGAACCTTGATTCCATAGAAAATTACATAAACGTTACAAATTGACCTAAAAAAATAGCTTAGATTAGCCCAAATTATTACACATTGAAAGTGATTCCCCTTTTTTATCATATAAAGCTGTAGTCAAATCAAAATAATAAATAAGAGAACAGTGCATTATTAAATATCAACTACCCCCTCCCTCATGTTTGGATTAACACCACTACGATGGCTCTTTAAATGAATAAATAGTCTTAATTTTCTCAACTAATTCAAACATGTTTTATTAAAAATTTAACAGTAACTGCATGTGCAAGTGATTATATCGATTAATACTATTATGTGCCATAAATTATTATTGTAAATTATTTTTTCAATCTCCTTATGTTTTTTCCCTTGACCATTCAAAAATCTATATTTCAATATAGAAATTTTGCAATCTCTCAGGTTAATATTCACATCAAAATGTAATAAATAGTCTTAAATTTCATAGCTAATACAACCTTTTTTTATTAATACCTTAAAAGTAACCACATGTGCAAGTAATTATTTTGATTAACGTTCACATCAAAATGTTTCAAACCCAAAGTTTAAATCAAAAACTACTCAAACGAAGAGGTGCCACATTAACAATTGTTAGTGCGACCAATCCACCACCTAGCATAGATGTTAAAGCCAGGGAAAACCTAGTTGAATGAAGAGGTGCCATGTCACCAACTATTAGTGTGGCCAATCTCCCTTACCTATCAGATATGTCATGGCATAGGAAAACTTGACTAAATGTAGAGGCATCATATTGACTAATATGTGGGTGAAATGATTTCCACCCAAGACCTCAACCAGCTCAAAATGAAGCACACATGAAATTTGAAGGCCTATAAGAACATGTTATGTGTCCCTAGGAAACACATCACCTGGTCTAAGAGAAAAATATAGACTATTGAGCCACATTCACATGCCACTAGGACCCACATCTTTCGAAGAGGCACCACATCGTCAGTTGATAGTGTCAAAAATCCTCCTGACATGCAGAGATGTAAGAGCCCAAAAAAACTTGACCAAATTAAGACACACCATGAGGCCAATCCCCTAGACCTATTATATATATCAGGACCTAAGAGATCTGGGCTAAATGAAGAGGTGACACATTCCACTTATTAGCATGGCAAGTCCCCCAGACCTGTTAGATATGTCACAACCCAGACAAACCTATCCAAATGAAGATGTGCCATGTTGCCTAATGTGTGGATGAATTGGTTAGCACCTAAGGCCTCATCCAACTTAGAATGAAGTATGGATGAAATTCTAAGGCCTATAATAACATGCTCTGTGTCCCTATATGACACATCACCTGATCTAAGAGAATGATATAGACTATCGAGCCACATTTGCATGCCACTGGGACCCATGCTTTTATTTCATCTCATTTTTTTAAAACAAAAACATATTGCATGTTAAATAAAATAGACTATAATCCATGTTTAATTTTTTAAATTGCTTTGATTTTATTGGATGTCAACATGAACATGAAAATTGTGCTAACTTGCATGTCAACATGAACATGGAAATTCTGAAAATGATACATATTTGATGAAATGTGATTTTCATACATGTGCTTCTCAAATTGATTGAATGGTTGCTCCATATCCACCCTTGGTGAGAGAAATACATCCCTACTTGATCATACAAATGAGATTAGTTCCCTTATTACTTCTTTCAACAATGGAACATAAAAATCAATTTGGAAGTGTTTATATATGCATGTTAATCAACATCTTAGCTCTGAAAATACTCTAACCAAAAAACCAATAATTAATGCTTACAATTACCAACTTGTAATGGTGATGAGGAATCATCTATGGGATACTCTCTCTTGATGTTTTCCTTCTTGGATTGCTCTTCAAAAGGATGCAAATCATATTCTTAGCTTTGCAACTATCTTTCTAAGGATTGATCTCATACCATGTTTACCTCTTTGTAATGGATGGGGGATCCTCTATGGGTTGTTCCTTGTTGATGGATTCTTCCTTAGATAATTTTTTTGTTACATTTACGACCTCTTGACTTGTAGGTGTTTGAATAACTTCCTTCTTATTTTTAAATGTCTCTTCCTTCTTGAAATTTACCTTCCAATTATTTGGGTAAATTTGTGGATGACATTTCTAACATTTTACATGCCAATGCCCACTTGTGTTGTAATGAGTGCAATAATTCTTACCCATGTACTTGTAGAATATTTTCCTCTTCTTTACCCTTTCCTCATACTGATTTGTAGAGTGGTCTTTACAACTTGCATCATTTTCACTTCTTACACCTTGATCTCTTCTTTGGCTTATAAAAATAACAAATGTCATTACTTAGCATGGGTTTTTTAGTTAAGCTAGTGGCTTGGGTGCTATCCCTTTTC
The DNA here is from genome assembly GCA_037957365.1 of Torreya grandis. NCBI lineage: Eukaryota > Viridiplantae > Streptophyta > Pinopsida > Cupressales > Taxaceae > Torreya > Torreya grandis. The sequence goes on along the minus strand of JARHVA010000731.1, from coordinate 1,096,491 downwards.
AAGTTTGTTTTGCTTTAGTTATTTTAAGGAATTATCCAACTTCCTCCTAGCCATAAAAATATCCCAAACTTGCATATTGATACCTTTCCTCAACCTTGATGGAACTTGTCATTCATTGGCCATTATTTTCAAGCCCTTTTCCATCATAATTGATCTTGAATAACAACTTAGAGCCAATTCCCTTATAACAAGCTTCTCAATTTTACCAAAGGACTCGTCTAGATCTTGATAGGAGGAAAAAGCATATGGTGGAGTACATATTTTGCATACCTCAGCCATGGTTTGTGCATCTTTGGTGGTGGATGTTCTCTTTTGTATGGTAGACTCTTCTCTTCTCTTCACTCCACCTTCATCTTCAAACTTTGCCAACAACTATTCATTTTTTTTAAATCCTCAATGACAATTGTGGGGAAGTCTTCATGGCTCATCAATATAGCTTGCAACTCTTGAGTCTCGTCTTCCAAGTGTTGCAACTTATTTCTTTCTTATATGATTTCCATTTGGATTTGATAATATAAATGTTCAGGGCTCTTGAAGCCCTTCTCTCTTCAAAGGTCTGTCCATGGTTGGAATATGCATCCAAAATTTTGCAATTATCAATGAATAAGTATGTAGGAAAATACAAAAAAATCAGGAAATGTGTTTACAAACCCTTTCAAAATAGAAGGAAAACCTACTCTAATAACATCTAATCTGTAATTGACATGGATATTTGATTGTGTGATTCATGAACACATTTACTTTCCATAGTGGTTGTTCCCAAGTTTCATGTTATTGAAACAACACTCAAATAGTCATGTTTTCTACAATTCTATGACTGTCATCTACATCATACATTTCATCTTGCAATACTTCACATGCTCTCATAAATGACTCGTACATTGCATATCATGCTTCATATTCCACCCATGCTACTACCAAACATGTGACTGTTATCAAATCCACAAAATAGTAGTGAACAATGAGTATGGTGTTCTTAAGCTTCATGACAGAATAAAGTAAATTATTATTTGTTGTTGGAATAGTTTCAATGCATATGTTCATACATTAAAATGATTTATTATGCCTTCTTAAGTGTTTGAGTAGTGATTTAGTTTTAAGATATAAAAGTAAGCAAAAATGAATCAAACTCACAAGTAAAGAAAAGATAGACACAAGAAGATACCTTGAAGAAACCCAAAGTGGGAAAACTCTAGAAGAGTGAAGCCATGCTTCATCATCTACACTATTTTCTTTGTAGTTTCACAAGTTCTCTACCTTATTTAGGATTTCAAGGACATGAACATCAATCAACAACATCCTACACATGCAAATGCTCTCTGCAATCTATTGTGGATTACATACTTCCTCAAAAAACTCAACTACTTACCTTAGCCATGTCAATTATGTAGTCTTCTACATTTAGTCTACACCATGCATCAGAGCATTCAAGAATCTAATGAGAAACCTTCTCTTACATCATTTATTCTTATGATGCATTGCACTATGATGAAAATGCCACTCAAAACAAGGAAAAATTGTTGTAGTAGTTTCAAAACCAACACTAAGTAAGATATCAATTATAAAAATATTGCATAAGGCTGTAAAAACATCACTTTAAGCAAATTGCTAATTACATAACTTCCACCTTCTTAACCCATTTATTATGTCAACCATCTCAATTGTGTAGTCTCCTTCATTAAGTCTACACCATGCATTTGAACATTCAAAAATCTGAATAGAAGCAGTCTCTCCGTCATTTGGTCTTCCTATGAGTTGCATTGTGGTAAATTTGGTGCTCAAAACAAGGCAAAACCACCTTGACGATTATGAAACCACCCCTAAGTAAACTAATGATTGTCAAACTAATGCATAAGGTTGAGAAACCTCTTATTTAAGTAGACTAATAGTTACATAACCACTACCTACTTTAATCAACAGTTTCATAGCAACACAAAGTCTTACAACTTGTGGAGCCCATAACTTATGCATATAGACTCAAAATCAACTGTGGTTTTTTTTGAAGTTCATATATTTTCGAGAGTAATCCAAATATGTAATCAAAAATCACTTTGGATGTTTCTCCTATGATGTTTTTTATTTTGCACCAAAACCTATGTTTATTAGGTCTTATCATGTCACAACCACTTATTGAATCTTATTAACAATCAATTAACTCAACCAATTGTTTTGGACTATGTACATGTTCCAATTTCAGAACAAGAATGCATTGAACTCCCCCACCATAAATATTTTGACTAATTCAATCTGCTCAAAGTCAGACTAAAATGATTCCCATGTTTCTCTTTACTCTCTAGATTTTGTAGGGTAGTACACATTTGTTAAAAACAAATAGGTAATTGACAATATAAATGTCGACCCAGTTTAGTTTGCTTCAAATTTATGACTAATCCCCTTGGGGAGGGTGTAATATGAAACAATACTCAGTCTACCTGACTCCCTATTTGAGCAAACTATTTAATCATCAAAAAAATTATATATATATATATATATATATATATATATATATATATATATATATATATATATCAAATGAGAGCTTACTTTAATGCAAAAGGATTAAAAACCCATATTCATTTTTATTCTAGTCAATATTTTAATGGCTTTATTCTTAATAGAGCAACCATCTCAATAACATTCAAAAATAAAATATTGAACTTACCAAAAGAGTTCGTGTGAGATGGTGAATCTTCATAAACTTTTGAAGAACAACACCTTTCTCTAAAAAGTTGAATGACTTCAACACAAATAACTACTTGATAGACCCCTTATTTCTCCCTCTAGTTGGCATCCAAGGTTTCCAGCATGTAGAAGTTCTTGGGGATTTCTATTGAGTTTATATCTAGTAGATTAGAGTGGGCCAATAATGGTGCCATTTTTTGGTCTTCTCACCTGAAGGATTTATACTTGGGTTAGGTTCCAAGGAAATGACTTAAGCCCTATCCATAGATATTTGTTATAAATAATCAGGGTATTCAGATGTCTCACTTTCACTATGACCCTAAGCATTCTCAAATGGAACTTATTCATCTAAATTTGGAAAATCATACCTATAGGCTACCATACTGTTAAGCACAGGGTTATATTGAACAAGGGGGCATGAATCAGTATAAAATAATCTCTTAAAATTTAATCAATCACAACAATCATAAACATTCAAGATCTAGAAATTAATAACACAAGAGAACACATGATTTACGTGGAAACCCTTTTGGGAGAAAACCATGGAAAAATATTGCTTATATATACATACATATATATATATATATATATATATATATATATATATATATATATATATATATAAGCAATATTTTTCCATGGTTTTCTCCCAAAAGGGTTTCCACGTAAATCCTGTGTTCTCTTGTGTTATTAATTTCTAGATCTTGAATGTTTATGATTGTTGTTATATATATATATATATATATATATATATATATATATATATATAACTCTTTTACAATGTTTGGAGGCACCAACCCACTAGAGACACCAATCCCCTTCCCAAGCACCAACCTGGCCAATTCGTGAGCATCGACCCACAAGACCACCAACCCCTAGACTATGAGGCACCAACCCTAAGCCAAATTGATTCCACCGTCTATGATTGCTTCTTCAATCAAATGATGGCTTTGTTTCTCTTACACACTCTCTCTCTCATTGATTTTCTTATATACTTTCTACTCTCCTCTCTTTCAGAATTCTCAAATGATATTTTTCATTAAAATAAATCTACCTTTCACACTTCCTTTATTAAGAGATTCTATTTCATTTTATGTTTTTCTCTTCTTCTCTTCCCTCTTCTCTTCCTTAGACTAGAATGATGTATTTTCTCAATTCCATTCTATTTTATTTCAATCCTTTCTACTCCCTTTTATATCCAATCCATGTCCTTGGGGGAAGAGGGGAGGGGAGGTGAGTCAGTATAAGATAATCTCTTAAAATTTAATCAACCACAACAACCATAAACATTCAAGAACTAGAAATTAGTAACACAAAATAACACGTGCTTTATGTGGAAACCCTTTTGGGAGAAAACCATGGCAAAATATTACTTTTATTTATGTAATTCCTTTACAATGTTTTCAGGCACCAACCCACTAGAGACATGGATCCCCTTCCCAAGCACCAACCCAGATAATTTGTGAGCACCGACCCACAAAAGCACTGACCCACAAGAGCACCAACCCTAGACTATGAGGCACCGACCCTAAACCAAATTGATTCCACCGTATGTGATTGCTCCTTCAATCAAATGATAGCTTTGTTTCTCTTACACTTTCTCTCTCACCGATTTTCTTATATACTTTCTGCTCTCCTCTCTTTCAAAATTCTCAAATGATATTCTTTATTAAAATAAATCTACTTTTCACACTTCCTTTATCAAGAGATATTCTATTTCATTTTATATTCTTCTCTTTTTCTCTTCCTTAGACTTGAATGATGTATTTTCTCAATTCCATTCTATTTTATTTCAATTCTTTCTACTCCCTTTTATATCCACTCCATGTCCTTGGGGGATGAGGGAATGAATCAATATAAGATAATATTTCAAAATTTATCAACCACAACAACCATAAACATTCAAGATCTAAAAATTAATAACACAAAAGAACATAGGATTTACGTGGAAACCCTTTCGAGAGAAAACCATGACAAAATATTGATTTTATTTATGTAACTCCTTTACAATGTTTGCAACACCAACCCATTAGAGATAAGGATCCCCTTCTCAAGCACTAACCCAACCAATTCATGAGCATCAACCCACAAAGAACCAACCCCTAGACTATGAGGCACCGACCCCAAGCCAAATCGATTCCATCGTCTGTCATTGTTTCTTTAATCGAATGATGGCTTTGTTTCTCTTACACTTTCTCTCTCACTGATTTTCTTATATACTTTTTGGTCTCCTCTCTTTCATAATTCTCAAATGATATTCTTCATTAAAATAAATCTACCTTTCACACTTCTTTTATTAAGAGATATTCTATTTCAGCTTATGTTCTTTTCTTATTCTCTTCCTTAGACTCAAATGATGTATTTTCTCAATTACATTCTATTTTATTTCAATCCTTTCTACTCCCTTTTATATCCACTCCATGTCTTTTCAAAGAGAGACACATCTTTTAAATTTCACATCCTTTCATTTAATTAACACACTTAATTAAATCATTATAAACATATGCCCATACACTTAATTAATTAATGTTGCCCCACAAACATAAGCATTTACCTCTAATGTAAATCATAGGCCACCTTATCCAAAGCATGGCCCCTCTAATGAAATATTTGGTCCTTTAATTCAGCAATAACTACTCTTCACACTCAGTGAGTCTAGAGCTATTGACTGGATGAGTCCAAAGATATTGAGTGAGTTCAAAGCTCTAGGCAAGTCCAAAAGCTACTGAGTGAGTTTGGAGCTCTAGATGAATCCAAAGATATTGAGTGAGTCCAAAGCTCTAGGCAAGTCCAAAGCTACTGAGTGAGTTTGAAGCTCTTGTAGCTTGCCCTTCACTTTGCCTTTGACTTCGATGACAATATTCCAACAATCTATCCCTTAATTATTGATGACAACCCTTCAAAGAATTACTCATCTATAGACATAAAACTCTCTCTTGTTGTAGCGTTCCCCTTTTGTTTCTCTCTCCCCCTTTGACATCAATGGAAAAGGGTTATACACCTTACTTCCCCTGATTTGATGCTTCCTCTCATACTCACTAAATGAAAAATATATTATCTTCTTTTGTTGTCTTTGTTACAATCTCAAATTTATTTTATACCACTTACTGTAATATCTTCTTCTATTGTTCCTCTTTGTAGCATCTTTCCACTGTGCACATCATATCTCTCTTGCTTCAACATGGCCTTTATTTCCATTTCTCCTTGTGATTTGTGCTCCATCATGTCTTCCCTACCATTGCTCCTTGTGCCTTTTACACAAGCACATATTACTCATTTTAATTGTCTAGCTACTGCATCCACTTCCAAACTTGCACAAAATCTCTTTTCATCTTGGTTCGGGCATCCTCTTTCTTGTTCCAGTCTATAGGATTACTTCCACATTATCTCGTTATATGTCCATACTTATTACAGTTATAACACACAATGTCTTTTCACAATGGAATAAATGAATTTCTACCTGAGAAACCATATGAATCTTTGTTTTCATTCCAACCACGCCCATTTCTCTCACATTGCTATGTACTTAGAGATATGATATATTAAGTGATATGAGTTGATGGAAATGATGACATGTGGCACACATCCACTTTAGTTAGTTATATGGGTCTAATATATTATGATAATGGAGTAACTTGTGGAATTAGTGCATTGGGTAATGATCAGCCTATATTGGAATTAGGTGGTTACCCATCTATTGTTAGTTAGATAGATGTCTATATAAATGAGATGATTATCATTGTAAAAGGAGGTAAGCATTGAGTCTTCTATTGTAATCGGATATTGGAGGTTGTCCCCTCAAAGAGACATTGTGCAATTATTACTTCCTAAAGGAGTATTGTATGGTGTTGCCCTACCTTAAAGGTGATTATTCTATTTATGAATATATTTAATATTTGGGTATCTTGGTCCACCTTTATCTTTTGTGTTGTATTAATCTAAATTATATTTTGCATATTTCCAATTGTTGTAAGTGTGGATCATAACAAGTGGTAACAAAGCTTCGATTTGGGTAATTTATGTGTGGTGAAACCCTAGTTTTATGGAATCATCAATATATTTCAATTGGTTGTGAATTTATGCACAATTTTCTTATTGGAGTTGAATAATATTTTAAGGAAGTCTCAGTAAAAAATTTGAGACCTTATGATCAGTTTTGAGAGAGTTAATGATATTTTAGGGTTTGTACTTATTTTGTCATATCTTTTGAAATATACGAAAATTTTCTATGAAATGTTTACTGATGTTGTATCATAATACAATAAAGCTAAAGACAAGTTTTAAAATTTGGTTGAAATGTTTGGAGTGAGTTATTGCAAGTTTATGTTTTTTCATATATTCGCTCTATAGGGTGAAATTGGTGGAATTGTTTCACAAAATTTTTACTGAAGTTCCAATATCATAAAGGAAGTTATAGTCAAAATTTGGGATTGTTTTGATCAATTTTTAATGAGTTATTGACATTCTAAGGTATTTCATTAACCCTAATTTTTTTTGTGGATCATGAAGTTGTAAATGTTTTCAGGGGAGAATGATATTGATGTTAGAGAATGGTGGCTCCTTTTTAAGGAGAATAATACTCAAACAATTTTGTGGCAAACATGTTTGTCTCTTTCTTTGTCTAGGCCTCCACAACATAGGTTTAAACAGTTGAGTTTCACACAAACGTATTCCTCATGAGAAGAAATGGAATAGGTCTTCCTAGATCGATGGGATATAAAAGAAAAAAAGGATGAAAAAAAGGAAGAAAATAATGATGAAGAGAATGGAGATGAAGAAGAAAAATCAATGGAAGAAAATAATGACAATGAGGAAAAACATGCAAGTGATGAAGAAGAAGAAGAAATCGAGCATAAGGATAATGAGGAGAGTATAGATGGTGCAGAAGAAGAGGGAGAGGATCTCAAAGAAGAAGAGAAATTGGATGATAAGGGTCCAACTAATTTGGCTCCAAAGAAATCTAAATCAATTTTTCAATTTCATGGATGCATTCAAAAGAAAAAGGTTGTTGTGTCCATAAACCCTACCAGCAAGTCTAACTTCAACATGAATGTAGCCAATCATCTACATGTTCAAACAAAGAATATCAAAGAGGTTCAAGTAGATGGTAAAAATATTCCAGTGTTTGAAGCTTTAAAGCTCATTATGAAAAAATATAATTTGCATTCAGATTTTTATGCTTTTGGATATGGATGATGTGGATATGGTTCTTGGTTATCCACAGTTAGACACTTTGGGAACAATCAATATTAGTGTTTAAAAGAAGTTCATGAAGTTTTACTATAGGAAAAAAAAGGTCACTTTACAAGATATCATATTTGAAAAGGCACAAAGAACAATTGATGTAGATCATGAAGATGAGATTAAAGCATGTGAAAGATTTAGATGAAGACATAGATGAAGAAACAATACAAGTAAAAAAAACACTTCATCTACTTAAGAGACAAAAGAACCACCAAAACAAAAGGTGGAAAAGGTAGAAGAAAAGGTTGATAAGGTCAAAGTATCAGAAAAAGATTAGGGATATAGACACCCATATCATCATGAGAGGAAACAATCATGGAACCATGTGAAGGAGTGTCATAATAACATATACTTTGACTATATAGGAAATTAGAGTTCCAATAATTATGGCTATGTATGGAAGCCAAAGAAGGACTACTATGGTCAGGTATGGAATTAGTGTAGCAAAGCGACCTATGGAACATGGCATTAGTGGGAAAATCATTATTATTATGCATGGAATAATAACTACTATGGTCATGAATGGAATCAGAGTTGTGCAGTGGAATATGGTATATGAAATCAAAGGAGGAATAATTATTCATGGACACCAAGGTGATATAGTTATGATCACGAATGGAATCAGAGTAACACATTGGCATTTGAAAATAAGGTTGGAAAGCTATCACCTACTAAGATCACATATGGGTGGTTGGATGATCAAACTTAAAGACAAGTGTGCAATGATTTGAAGCACACTCATTATTTAGTTGCTTCCTATGTTTCAAGGATAAAACAGTCAAAGAAGGAAGGAATGTTATGTACCTAGGGATATGATATATTAATGTATATGGGTTGATGGAGATGTTAACATGTGGCACACATCCCCCTTAGTTAGTTATATGGGTCTAATTTATTAAGATAATGGAGTAACTTGTGGAATTAGTGCATTGGGCAATGGTCACCCTACATTGGGATTAGGAGGTTACACATCCATTGTTAGTTAGATATAGGTCCATATAAATGAGATTAGTATCATTGTAAAGGAAGGAGGTAAGCATTAAGTATTTTATTGTAAGAGGATATTGTTGTCTTCTCAAAGAGACATTGTGGATTTATTCCTTCTTAAAGGAGTATTGTATGGTGTTTCCCTACTTTAAGGATGATTATTCTATTTTTGCATATATTGAATATTTAGGTATCTTGGTCTACCTATATCTTTTGTGTTGAGTTGATCTAATTATATTATTCATATTTCCAATTGTTATAAGTGTGGATCATAACACACGTCCTTCACTTGTGTCATAGTTCCATGCATACTCATTTCTTGCATGCCCATTGCACTTATCTATGTCTCTGCCACTATTCCATGCATATCCATTTCTCACATGTCTCTTATACTCCTTTGCTCTGACCAAAAATGTTGCAATTAAAGCAATAGCCATAAAATGATCCTTGATATCTGTCAGACTATTTTGGCAAGAATGATCTATCATGTCAATAGTTCTTTCCTTTGTCTTCTACTACAAAACTTCATTTTTTGAGGAAGTCTTCTCTTCTATCTTCACAGGGTTAGCAATTTTGACATCTTCCTTGGTAACCTTTTGTTCATCTCCATAGACAAGATACGACTTATCAAATAAAGATCTCTGATGATCTAGAACCTCGGTGCTCTTCTCAAATCTTACGATGCTTGTCAATTTAGCGTTCACCTTTTCTAAATCCTTTCTCAAGGCAACAATCTCAGTGTCTAGCTTCTCACATTCTACATTCTTTGTCTTCAGTTTAATTTTAGTCTTTTCCTTTATTTTATTTGCCTCTTCAACTTGAGCATTTAGACTCATGACGACCATTTCCAACTCCTCTCAAATTTTTTATAACTCTTTTTATTTATCTTGATCATCTTAGTTTTCTCATATTTCTTTGATTTTGTAGTTTTTCTTACTCTTATGATACTATTATTCTCATCATGTTCCTCTTCGTCATTACTACTCTCTTCTTTTAAATGGGGACATTTATTTGCAAAGTGTCTTATTTTTCCACAATTGAAACACTTAAAAGATAGCTTACCTTTATATCTCTCATATCCCTTTTTGAGATTTCTCACAAATAGGGATTCTTCTTTATTTGACTCTTCACTGGTGCTATAGCTAGATTCATGTTTCTCCTTTTTCACTTTCTTTGATACTTTGAAAGTTTCTTCATGTTTTGTTGGCTTTTCTACTTCCATCCTCATTTCGTATGATGTGTGAATTCCATTTAATTCATCCATCTTCAATGTGTCCAAGTCCTTCATTTCTTCAATAGTCGAGGCTTTCACATCATACCACATAGGAAATGACCATAGTACTTTCTGTACTATCATCGATTCTTTCATTTTCTCACATATCCCTTTGATGGTGTTGACTATATCATCCACACAGAGAAGATAGGCTACAACATTTTCTTCATCTTTCCTCTTAAGACTTTCAAATTGCCTTCTATGTGTTTGAATCTTCACCTTCTTGACCTTGTCATCACCTTCATTGATATTCTGAAGTTTGTTCCATATATATTTTACTGACACACAATGCATTACTTTTACGAGCTTTGATTCTAATAAGCCACATAAAATAACATTCATCGCTTTCACATTATCCTCACATGCCTTCTTTCCAACCTGATCCATTCACTGATTTGTTGGTGCTATGTACCGCGTCACTATTGATAACCAAATATCAAATATATTCTCATATTTATACTCCAAAAAACATAATTCATTCCATCAAACAATGGTGCTTTGTTTGTTGAGAAATCGTCCTAACCTTGATGACTAACCATGTGTGCTCTTGAGATCTACCTTCTAGCAGTTTGGCTGATTCTGAAGGAACTACTCTAATACCAATTATTAAGCACAGGGTTAAACTGAGAGGGGGGATGAATCAGTATAAGATAATCTTTTAAAATTTAATCAACCACAACAACCATAAACATTCAAGATCTAGCAATTAATAACACAAGAGAACATAAGATTTATGTGAAAACCCTTTCAGGGTGGTAAAATTTTGTTTATATATATATATATATATATATATTACAATGTTTGCAAGCACTAACCCACTAGAGACACCAATCCCCTTCCAAAGCACCAACCTAGCCAATTCATGAGCATCGACCCACAAGAACACCAACCCCTAAACTATAAGGCACCGACCCCAAGCAAATTGATTCCACCCTCTGTGATTGCTTCTTTAATAAAATAATGGCTTTGTTTCTCTTACACTTTCTCTCTCACTGATTTTCTTATATATTTTCTACTCTCGTCTCCTTCACAATTCACAAATAATATTCTTCATCAAAATAAATCAACCCTTCACACTTCTTTTCTTAAGAGATATTTTATTTCATTTTCTACTCTTCCTTAGACTCGAATGATGTAGTTTCTCAATTCTATTATATTTTATTTCAATCATTTCTACTCCTTTTTATATACACTTCATGTCCTTTCAAAGAGAGACACACCTTTTAGACTTCACACCCTTTCATTTAATTAACACACTTAATTAAATCATTATAAACATATGAGTCAACCCATATTAAATATTATTGGGTGAATATTTTGTCGTCAACTAACTGAAGGCAAAATGGGTATATCAGCGACAGTGTAATGAAATAAATCTTTCCTCTCAGCAAGGGGAGGTTCCCTATAAACTATTATAAACTAATTTAAACTAAAAGTAAACTCAGGGGTGAGATCATACCATCCATTTCTCTTTTTTCAAAAATGATATTTACAAAGTGAAGTAAAACTTCCTTGATATTAACTGAATCCACAAGAAACCCACGAGAGTATAAAGACTATCATTGCTTCTTTTACTGATTTATAACTTATATAATAGTAGAATGAAGTGCAGCCTAAAGTCTCCACTAAAAATTACAACAAAGTATATGATCACAAAGGATAAAAGTAGTTCAAAGCCTTTCCAATACCCTTCATACTAAAACATAAAAATATGAACTCAAGATAATTATAGTAACACAAAGTCTCTATAATCAACTTTAGAACATCTTCCAGATTATTTCCATTCACTCTACATATTTAATCAAATAGATGAGATGGTATTAGGAAAAGGACATAAGAACTATTTTTTAAATAACACAAGTTATTCCAATACAAAGTTTGAAAATTCACTTACTTTCTCATTCATTTAATAAAATATGATTTACAATCTGAGCTCAAAGTCTCAAAAGGCATCTCAAATTGGGTAGAGTTTTTGCTTTCAATCACTAGAAGATGAACAAGCATTACAAAAGAGGCTCTCTTTATTTATAGGGAGAGGCCTTGAGGATTTAGAAAAGACTTAATTACTTTGACCTAGTCAAAGATAGGAGTCCTTGTTGACTTTGGACTTTCTATATTTTTACATGTAATTACACATGACAAAAGTACATATAAAAATGTCCAAAGTGGTTACAAAAGTGCATTTGAAAAATAAAAATTAAAGCAAAGAAGAATAGTTTCAATTTCAATCCCTATTTTTCTTCATGTGAGCATCGTACATGGTGATAGTTGCTTGCATCTCGATACTATCTGGATTAACAGTGTTCTTGAAGATTATCTTAGCTATGACTATGGCATCTCTCACTACTGTAATTGATTTTGCATGACTAGTTAACATGGTTTTTATATTATCCAAAGTTAATTGATTATCCAGGATATTGTCTACAGAGGCTACTAAAAATGCCTTTTTTAATTATTTTCAGAACATACCTTCAAATTCTTGAATCATTTTTTTTGCTACAAGGAAATAGTTGTCTTGTGATGTAAGTTTGCAAGGCATCTCCTCCAATTTATGCAAAAGACTGATATCACTTTGTTCACTTAGGTCTCTTGAAGATTCGAGGTCACTGATCAATTCTTTAATCACTCGACTCCTATATGTTAATGCCTCTTTAATTTCAGTGTAAGAGTCTCTATCGATAATGACACCAATTGATATCAGAGTGATTATTTTTAGTTTCCTCATATCTGTCCATTTGTTAAGTTATTATTCTATGCTTTCAACATCCTGAGAGATAACATTAATGAGATCATCAAGTTTTGCTCTTATTTTTCTCATTTTACCTATTTTCTCAGACAACTTTGTGAGCAAGGAAACTCCTTGTGTATGCATCTTATCCAAGTACTCTTCAAGTACTTTTTCTTTAAATAGGTCTTTTTCACTTTTTGAATCATGGGGTCTTCTATGGAAATGGCTTTTGGAGTTACTATTTCTGGAGTGAAAGTAATTATCCTTACCACTGCAATCAATTATTCCACCATTACTTTATAATGATCCTTCATCTCTTTCTCTCTGTCAAATTTCTCAATTAAGATGTCCATGACTGACTGCATATCACTCTTAGCACTTTCATGAGTTATCTTACCTAACTCAACTCTAGAGATAGAGTAGTCACTTACATCAAAATTTTCAATAGTTGCATCCTATGGAGGTTTTTCTATTTCCAAAAATTTGTGTACCCTATCCCCAATCATCTTTGAAAGAATCTTTGGCTTCTTAGGAGTCTTGACTTTTATTGGCACCATTTTATTGAAGTCAAAGTCATCTAGAGAGATGGATTGTTTTTTCTTTTTGGGCATATAAGCTGACAACCAAGGTGGGAGCACATAATTACTTACATTAAGAGAAATCTCCATTATTGGCATTATTGGAGTTGCACTTGCACTGATAGTAGAAATAATAGGTGGAGTATTAGTAAAAATTGCACCTTCTATTGAATGATCGAAAGCAGAACTATCTTCAAAATCAAAAGATGGGGATGAAAATTTGGGAATTGATCTTGAGGAATGAAGAATATTTCCAAAAGTGCCTTGAAGATTGTCAAAAATTATTTTGGAAGGAGAGGGAGGTCTAGAAGAGGGAACACTAATCATAAAAATAGGTGAAGGAGCTACAACAGGTGTGCCAGGTGGGGAAGAAGAAATTCTTGTTTCTTACTGCACATTCTCTTACAGAAATAGAGTTTCCTTCTCTTGTTGATCTATGGGCCTATCATCAGTCTCCATCTGTTCTACCATTGGTTCTTCAACGCTTTGTTTCTCAACTTCCATATCTATTGTTTCTTGCTCTTTTTCTATAACTTTCAACTTCTTCATCACAAATACGATCTTAGGCTTATGTGGCTTGGAAGAAGAAGGGACATCACTTTTGTTCTTCGTTCTATTTTCCACTCTTCTTCTTGTTTTATCTTGAAATTCAACTTCTGATTCTATGATAAATTCTTTCAAAGTGATTCCTTTATTTATTAAACAATCATTGGTGTTTGCCATTATTGGTTCAAATCTTTTTCTTAAGAAAGTCAGTTCCTTTTATGACCATTGGATTGAGGGAAGAGGGGCATTAGCAACATTTTCAGCATGGTATCTATCATTAATCAAATCTCTGTCATCCACTAAATTCTCAGGGATATCAACAAGTCCCAAATATTCTATCTACTCAAGAGATAATCTATTGTAGTCCATTTTCCTAACATCTTTCGCTATCCTCAAATCTACCCAAACATCTTCAATCATGGGTTCATGAAATTGGATTTTTCTCTTGATTATGTCTTTTATGCCCCTATAATCAAAATTTCATCTTCTTTTGAACTGTTTCATGGTCACGAGCTATATTTCAATTTCCATAACTCTAGCTTTCCCAGCAGTTAACACTAAAAATCTGCCAATTTCAATTGGAAATCTAAAGTTAGGTTTCTTGAGTTCCATCTGTTTATTATGTACGATAATTATTTGTCTGCATAGCTCCATCAAGACCAATTTGTTTGAAGAGAATCTTGGAAGCATAAAGGATGACCTTGGAAAAATCCAACCCACAAGAATGAAAAAAAAAATTGCAAAAACATACATCAAAAATCATTCACAATTGTCTAGGCTTCATCTGACACTCTTTTTTGTTCTAATTGAGGATTAAAGAGACATAAAAATACTACAAAAAAAGTGTCATTTACTCTCCTGAAATGATGAATAGAACCCTTTAATGTCAACTGAGAATAATATTGATACACTGGGGTTACTCTCCTATCTCCTTCTGATGTTAACCCTGAAAAGGTTCTCATCGAAGCTACAATATCTATCAGGGATGAAGTTATGTAGAACTTGAAGGTAGTGGATAATTTAATCAATTGTTCATGTAGAGCATTGCTGATTTGTTCTCCCCAGAAGATGACTTGTTCGCCTTGGAGAATTATCTTAATGAAGGGATACATCCATTTATGAAACTGTGAGGAAGAAGGTAAATCTCTTACCTTGTTGAGAAGAGTGATCAGGTCATTGACTTCTTCCATGAAGTCACTTCTTGGAAAGCTCCGTGGCCATCTTGACAAATTTGCTCTTGGAGCTTGAGCTATTTATTGTTGATTACTTTCTTCGCTCTTTCAGGATCTTTGTCATATTCTTTGTGCTTTGACAAAATTAAGATTTAATACTTCGATAGCAGGACGCATGAACACTTTATCGATGAACTCAAGATCCAGTCTAATCACCACATTACCACTAGCATCTAACACAGTCTTAGTATCCTTATTGTAGAACTGAGTGCACTAAAAAATAAATTTTGTGTTGTGAGCCACTACAAGAAAAGAAGACACCAAATAAATATTACTATCAATTATCTTCTTCATTTCATGGCTGGAATTGCTTGATTTAGTTCTTTCCATGAAATCAGCCATATCCACATGACCGATCTCTATATCTTTAATTTCGTCAACATTGGAAGTAGTCGAGGTGATTGAAAAAATACCTTGATATTTGTACTTTATTATCTTCAACTTCTTCAGAGAAACCTCAATCATCTGGAAGAGCTTTCATCAAAAAGACATCGATGAAGAAGGATCCACAAGAGAAATTGTAACAAAAGTCATGATCATGCAATTAGAGAAAACACTGACAATCCAAGAAAACTACATGTCAATGATCATGACCATGGGGATGCGCTTGAAATGGCTAAAGTGCGAGCAGATCAAAAAATTAAAAAAAGGGCTCAGAAAAGCAAAAATTTAAAATTTCTCAGAGTTAAGAAATCTGAGAGAAAGTTTACATAGGCGACAAAAATTGCCGCTCTTACAAATGGGGGTATGTTGTATCGATGGCAAAAATTGTCGCTTCTGCAGGTTGAAGTAAAAACATGCATGGTCAGCAAAAATCACTATCGTAGCATGCGAAGGTAAAATCCATACTTATGTAGGGGCAGTGATTTTTGCCACCATTGCAGGTCAGGTTTATGTAAGGGCGGTAAAAATCACCGCTTCTGCATATAGCTAAGTTTAAAATTGGTTAAGACGGCTAAAATCACTGACCTTGTAGGTCGATGCATGTAGGGAATGTTTAGGTGGTAAAATGTACCGCTCTTGCAGGGAAAAATTCACTTTGTGCGACAGAATTTGATTTTTTAGGCTATTTGCATAGTAGGTTTATTTGGAGAAGTGAGGGAGACAAACCTCAGAAAACAAAACCTAAAAAGAAAGAAAAAAAATAAAACAAAAACTGACCTCAATGAAAAAGAAAATCAAAAATAAAAATCCAAAAGCAAAAAGATCAAAAAGCAAAACTCACCTGATAATTATGAAATCCTACGCTCGAAGTCAAGAAATTTGCAATCCCACTCGTTCAAGCAGTTGAATGATTGTAGGGAAGAGGAGCAGACAACTTAAAATAATCAAAATGATCAATCAATTGACATTTAAATGCCCCAAAACCAATGTCAACCGCTCAGTGTGTATGGTCATAAATGCCACATATGAAAACTGAGATCATGCATTGATGGTGATTTTGGCCGCTCATGCATGATGTGGGGGAGATCATGCATCAACGAAAAAAATCGTCAGCCATGCATGAGGTGAAGAAAGATGCAAGTGCAGTGATTTTTACCGCTCTTGCATAAAAAAGGGGGGAAGAAATATGCAAGGGCGGCAAAAATCGTCGCTCCTGCATGAAAATAAAAAAAACTTGCAAGGATGGTGATTTTTGATGCTATTAGACTAGAAAGACTGAAAACATGCAAGAGCATCAAAAATCATCGCTCTTGCATGGAAAAATCAAAAATTGTCTAACATATTGAAAAACTATCAAAATTTGACACCTGATCAAATCGACACTACAAAGAGTTTTACGTTTTCTGATAAATCGTGATGAGGGAGCATTGTAAACTTTTCTAAGATGTTAGCCAACTTCACCTGAGAATAAGAGAAACATGCTTTAAACAATAAAATTAGAGTGAAGATCACAAAATGGATAAGTTTCGTAGGGGTTGTCCACCAAAATAAATGTAGCTAATTTTAGAAACATTAGCGGGCTCCAGCTGGGGAACTTCTATCGATTGAACTTTGCAACGATCGAAGGGAGTAAAATTCAGCCTCTAAGTGCCTTCATCCATGCCATTGGGCCACAGAGTCAAGCTACCAAAAAGAAAAAAATAAATAAATAAAACAAAATAAATAAATAAAAACATAAAACTATACAAATGTACAAATGAATTTATCTGATACTTCAAGGATTGAAGTGTTTCAAATGTTGTCCACTATGAGGAAGTGAAAATGGTGTTCCATCTTGATATTCTAGCAAGAAACTATTTTCACCATAGAATTGATGAATGGTGAATAGACCTCTCCACAAAGAATCAAATTTTCTATGCATTCTTTTTGGTTCTCTCCTCTTGTCCCACAACAAGGCTTGATCTCTAATTTAAAAATCATGAATCCTTGCTCTCTTTTCAAAGAATTTCTTTACTTGATTTTGATGTGTCATAATACGGTCCACTACCATAGTTCATTGCTCTTCTAGTTTAGTTAAGCACATGATCCTTTTATCAATTTTTTTTTTTAAAGTTTGATCTTTGACTGCGTTTACCAACTTCAGTGCTAGTAGTTAGAAGGTGATTGGTATCTCCGCATTCAAACCATACAAAAGTTGAAATGGTGACATACATATTTCCCTCTTAGGTGTAATCATGTCTGCCCATAAAATATCAAACAATGATTTATGCCAAGTTCTCTAATTGTCATCTACCAGTTTTCTGATAATAGTAACCACATTTTTGTTACTTGATTTTGATTGACCATTTCCTTGCGAATAATAATCAGAGGAGTGGGAGAGAATCATCTCACAATAGTATCAAAACTTAGTAACCTCATGAGAAGAGAAACAAGTAGCATTGTATGTTACAATCTTGGTTGGGACTTCAAATCGAAAAATAATATTTTCTATAAGAAAATTACATACCACTTCTGAAGTAGCATGCTTAGCTGGAATGGCTTCCACCCACTTGGTAAAATAGTCTGTCATAGTGAGAACATAGTCATGTCCAACACTCGAGGATGGGTTCATAGCACCAATGAAATCAATACCCCATTGTTGAAAAGGTTCTTCAATCACCACCAGCTTGAGAGGTAATGTGGCCAACTTGAGTTTTCTAACGAACTATTGACACAACTCACACATACATACCTAATTGTATGCATCTTGAAATAGTGTAGGCCAATAGTATCTGGCTCATAAAATCTTGTGAGCTGTCACAGGGGTAGAAAAATGTCCTCCAAAAACTAAATTATAAAAAGACTCCAAAAGTTTACCTTGTTGCGCCTTCTCCACGCAACGAAGAAATACCTCATCAAAGCTTCTTTTGTACAAACTATTGTCCCACAAGACATAGCAGTTTTCAATTTAACATTCCTTTTTTATTTATAAGACATATGGGTAGGACACTCACCATAGGTAAGAAAATGAGTGATATTAGAATATCACTCATCAGTGGTAGTGACAAAGAGAACTGTAGGTATGTCTTCAACCTCTGTTTCTTCATGTCTTATTTTTTTGGTATGTTATCAACAATTAATTGGCAGATACCTCTTCCTCGCATAAGATTAATAAGTTTGATATCAAGATAACACTCTTGAATTCTAGCAATCCAATTACCCATTTTAGTACCAAAATCTTAGAGTTAAAATAGACTTTACTGTTGTATCAGGTACTAGAACAACAGTATGTGAATTCAGGATATAGAATCAAAAATGTTTTACCACCTTAACCATGGCATAAGCATGCTTCTCCATGTTTGAATATTTTAATTCATGAGTTTTGAGAGGATAAATCATAAATGATATGAGAGATTCCACACTTTTTTTGTTTTACTGAAACAAAATCGCTGAAAGTGTATGTTCAAAAACATAGCTGTATACTATGAAGTCTTTAGTATAATCTAGACAAAATAGGATTGGGGCATGGATGATAACTTTCTTGATATCTTTGAATGTTGCTTTGCCTTCCGCACTCCAACAAAAAGTGGCCTTACCCTTCATCATGTCAACAATGTGGCGAGTTTTCTCTACGAATTCAGGAATGAACCTTCGTAGAAAATTCACCTTTCAAAAGAAGGAATGAACTACAGTCTTACTAGCAAGAAGAGTAAGATTTTGGATAGATTTGACTCTTTTTGAGTCAATTTTCATGCCTTCTCGGGATACAGTGTGACTGAGAAGTTTACCTTCTATAACCCCAAAAATTGACTTCTTAAGATTGAGATAAATACCATTTTACCGACAACGTTCCAACACTTGTAAATGATGCACATGATCAGGATGATGTTTGAAAAAAATGGTCAAGTCATTAAGATATACCACAATAAACTTCCCTATTTCATCTCTGAACGCAAGATCCATTGGTCTCTAGAAGGTGGCACTAGCATTGATCAGACCAAAAGGTATTCTGTGATATGCAAATGTGCCCCAAGGTGTAGTGAAAGTAGTTTTATATTGATCTGCTTCATTGACTTTCACTTGATTATACCTAGAAAAACTATTTAACATTGATAACATTTATGAGCCAGTGACTATTTGCAATACTTGATCCATGATGGGTAGGGGGTAGTTATCCTTTAGAGAAGATTGATTTAGGTTTCTAAAATCAACACAGATACAAATTTTTCTATTATTTTCTTACAGGAACTATGTTCGTGATCTAGGTAGAATTATGGATTAGAAAAATTATCATTGCATTTAACATCTTCTAGATCTCAGAAAGGATAGTGCCTGATATTTTAAAGTTGTATTGCCTTTGTTTCTTCTTGTGAGGCAATGACCCAACCTTAAGAGGAATTTCATATCAAATTTCTTTAGCCCTGAGAGATTTTAAATCATTATAAGAATATGCCAAAACATCAATGTAACGATAAAGAAGAGTAATGAATTTGAGCTTTTCATCAGAAGTGCAACAATTCTCAATGTTGACCATTTTGAGATTTTCTTTCGTACTCAAATTTATTTGATCAAACTCCTTGGAGGAACTTGAATCTATTTGTCATTGTTTGATATACCTGTCATGCTTATCAAATAACTTTTCAAGAGAAACCAAACCTTTTGGATTTTTATTTCCTTTGAGTTGAAGGAACTCTTCACTAGTTTTTGAATCTATTTTGAGCATTGATTCATGTGGTGGAGATTCACTACCTTCAAAATAAAGCTCCTCAAAGTTATCTATCTTTTTCAAAAAAATAATGATTTGATTGTCACCATTAAATACCTGCCAAAGGTTGGCATTATTAAATATACTTAGTCGAAAGACCATCTTAATAGTGTACTTATTTTCTTTGAAATATTTATGAGGAACCATGAGGGTTGCGGAGATGACCAATAAATTTGCACTATTATTAAACTCTCTTGGCAACGCAAAATTATTGAAAGCATCAACACTTTCAATGTAATCCCATACAAGATTGCGATAATGTCACAATCTTTCATTTTTGATTTGATACAAATTCTTTATCTAACAAACCACTAATTCAACATCTTCTCAGGCATAAAGAATCTTAACACCTCTAGCATGAGTAGCTTTCAATCTAAGCAACAAAGATTCATACTCAACGGTGTTGTTGGTATTGTTGAACTGCAACTTATATAAATAAGAAAAATTTTCTCTTTGAGGGGATATCAAAATAATTTTGACTCTAGAACTGATAGAAGATCAACTATCATCAAATTTTAAAATCCAAACATAATTAGAATTTGATCTTCTTAAAGATTTCTCTTCGTTAGGGAGAGAAGATTCTTTTTTGCCTGAACTTTGCTCTAATAATTTTTCTAATTTTCTGTTTGAACTTTCTGAATTGTCACCTAATAAACTTTCATCTGATGAGCTAAAAATATCTTCAGTGGTTGGAAAATAATTACTCATTTCTGATGATTCAAATAAAATTTGAGCTTCAAGGTCTGACGTTTGGGTGACAATATATTTTGACTCTTTCTTGAGAAGCAACTTTTGCATAACACTTTTAACAGGTATCCTTGCTTCAGAGATATCCATATTCAACTCTCCACCTATATCTTTACAAATATTACGTTTGAATAGAATGTCATAAGAGGGTGGAACATCAACCACTAAGACTTTCATTTTAATCTTCTTATTTAGAAAAGCCACAAATACAAATTAAGCATCTATGATTTGACCCAAAAGTAGTACTTGTTTTCCATAGAGAAACATCTCCAAAAAGTCTTAGTTAAGGTAAGACTGAGAGAATCTGCTACCTTGACAGGCATAACATTATCAAAAGCTCCAGAGTCTATTATACATTTGCTCAACTTATGACCATTTATCAATAGAGAAACATAGAAAGGTTATATTTTTTCGAGAGCAACAAGATTATTTTGGGTGGATTTGTTCTTTGAGAGATCATGAGTCACTTTTAAAAAATCTTGACCTATAGGGATGGTTTTGTTTTTTATGTATTTAACGAACCTATCAAACTGTTCAGGGTTGGCTTGTAGGTACTCAACTTCAGACATTTGGATCTTGGTCTTCCTAGCATGCTCAATTATATTGAATAACTAAAATAAACTAGAAACAGAGGAAGAAAGTCCATCATTTTGATTTTTATTTGATGTGGTACTGGTCTGAAAAAATGAAATAGAAGGTACAAGATTGTTTGAGGTACTTATTTTCTTATTGGTCTATGGGTCCTTTGATTGAAAAAGCAGTGAAGTCCCCCATTTAGCAATTGAGATTACTTGTTGAGGTTCTTCTACTATTTTTTCTTTATCAGCTTGTTGATTTGATTGATTTTGGCACCTAATAAAAATAACATATGATCCATCAAACACTTCTCCCTTTTTTCTAGCTTCATCCTGATAATTCAGAAAACTAATGTTGGAGTCGCCAGCTAATTCTTTTTCTCCTTCTGCAAAGAGATTAGCGTCATCTTCTTGGTCCAACTCAGGTTGAAAAGAGAAATCATGTTCGGCTTCATGATAACCAACTACTGAGTTGACTGATGTTGATTCAATGGTAAACTTCCCCTGCGTGGGAAGAAGACGATTGAATTGCCCTTGATTTTTGACAATATTATCTTGATATGAATGGTTGGGAAATATCCTTCTTGGTATATCTCGATAAAGAGCAGACATACGTTGAGACATTTGCCTTTTCAGAGCTAGCAATTCATTTGCTAAATTTTACACCATGGGATCAGTGGTGCTTGTGGAAAAACTTTTAGCAGATGAGAAAAAATTATTTTTATTAGAATCTTTCATTATCTTCCATGTCAAGATAAGATCATCTTTGACCTCAGTTGCTAAAATCTGAGCTGTAGAAAGATCTATAGAGCCAGCCTGCCTCAACAGAAAACTCACTTCGAGAAGTTGAGAATTGATGAAGAAGCACTTAAGATTTTTTGGTGTTGGCTGAGCAATTGCAGGGATCCTATTCTTCAACTTATTGAATTTAGCAATGAAGTCTCACATAGGCTCATGAGGTTCCTTCTTCATTTACTTAAGTTGAGCCAATAAGGCATGTGCATCTTCTACAAGTTTGAACCTAGCCTCAAACTTGGCCTTGAGAGTGTTCCAATCTGTTATAATCTAAGCTTAGAGATGATAAAACTAATCTGCAGCAGCGCTTTGCAATGTTTCTAAAAATAGTGTTACCACTATATCTTCATATTTAACTCTTATCACACCACATGATATACAGAAAGCTACAATATGCTCATCAAGATGAACTTTTCCATCACCATAGAATTTGAAATTTAAAAAAAAAAAAACTACGAGGTAGTTTATGTAAAAGTGGAGTTAGATTGAGAGGGCTAAAAGTGTTACCCCAAGGGCCTTAGGCTATCATGATGTGACAATTAAAAAGAAAAATAACAAACCTTTGTAGAGTGTGAATAGATAAAACTTTTTTAGCACTAAGACTAGGAGCTTTACTTGGTATTGAAGATCTGACATTGGTAGGAGGAAAACCCCTGGTTCATTGAAGGCAAAATTGTGGAGGAAAAAAATCAAAATTATTTTGTTGCACTAACTCAAATACAAGATCAACAATACCTTAAGCTCTTTGGCTTCATGTATACTGTGGATCTGATAGAGTGTAGAATGAAAAAGAACTAGAAATACTTCAATTTGAAACTTGAGGCTTCAAAGTGCGCATTCATTTTTCCATCAAAGTCATCAAAAACTATTGGGTGAATATTTTATCGTCAACTAATCGAAGACAAAATGAGTATATCAGCCATAGCGTAATGAGATAAATCTCTCCTCTCAGCAAGAGGAGGTTCCCTATAAACCAATCTAAATTAAAAATAAACTTAGGGGTGAGATCATACCATCCATTTCTCTTGTTTTAGAAATAATGTTTACAAAGTGAAGGAAAACTTTTTTGATATTAACTGAATCCACAAGAAACCCACGAGAGTACAAAGCCTATCGTTGTTGCTTTTACTGATTTATAACTTATATAATAGTAGAATGAAGTGCAACCCAAAGTCTCCACTGAAAACTACAACAAAGTATATGATCACAAAGGATAAAATTAGTTCAAAGTCTTTCCAATACCCTTCGTAATAAAACACAAAAATACGAACTCAAAATAATTATAATAGCACAAAGTCTCTATAATCAACTTCAGAATATTTTTCAGATTATTTTCACTCACTCTACTTATTTAATCAAATAGATGAGATGGTATTAGGAAAATGACATAAGAACTATTTCTTAAATAAGATTAGTTATTCCAATACAAAGTTTGAAAAGTCACTTGCTTTCTCATTTATTTAAGAAAATATGATCTACAATCTGAGCTCAAAAACATCTCAATTTAGGCAAAGTTTTTGTTTTCAATCACTAAAAGATGAAGAAGCATTACAAAAGAGGCTCTCTTTATTTATAGGGAGAGGCCTTGAGGATTTAGAAAAGACTTAATTACTTTGACCTAGTCAAAGATAGGAGTCCTTGTTGACTTTGAACTTTTCATATTTTTACATGTAATTACACATGATAAAAGTACATGTGAAAATGTCCAAAGTGGTTACAAAAGTGCATTTAAAAAATAGAAATTAAAACAAGGAAGAACGGTTTCAATTTCTATCCCCATTTTTTTATGTGAGCATCGTACATGGCGATAGTTGTTTGCATCCCGATACTATCTGGGATAACAGTGTTTTTGAAGATTATCTTAGTTCTGACTATGACATCTCTCACTACTGTAACTGATTTTGCATGACTAATTAACTTAGTTTTCAGATTATCTAGAGTTAACTGATTATCTAGGATATTATCCACAGAAGCTACTAAAAATGCCTTTTCTTCAAAAAAATTTAGAACATACCTTCAAATACCTAAATCATTTCTTCTGTTGAAAGGAATTAGTTGTCTTGTGATGTAAGTTTGCAAGGTAGCTCCTCCAATTTATGCAAAACACTGATATCACTTTGTTCACTGAGCTCTCTTGAAGATTCGAGGTCACTGATCAATTCTTTAAGCCCCTGACTTCTATATGTCAATGCCTCTTTAATTTCAGTGTGAGAGTCTCTATCGATAATGACACTGATTGATATCAGAGTGCTTATTTTTAGTTTCCTCATATCCGTCCATTTGTCAAGATATTGTTCTATGCTTTCAACATCTTGAGATATAACATTAATGAGATCATCAAGTTCTGCTCTTATTTATCTTATTTATCTTATTTTCTCAGACAACTCTATGAACAAGGAAACTCCTTGTGTATGCATCTTATCCAAGTACTCTTTAAATACTTTTCCTTTAAGATAGGGATTTTTCACTTTCTGAATCATGGGGTCTTCTATGGAAATGGTCTCTGAAGTTACTATTTCTGGAGTGAAGGTAATTCTCCTTACCACTGCAATCAATTGTTCCACCATTGCTTTATAATGATCTTTCATCTCTTTCTCTCTGTCAAATTTCTGAATTAAGATGTCCATGGCTGACTACATATCACTCTTAGTACTTTCATGAGTTATCTTACCTAGCTCAACTCTAGAGATAGAGTAGTCACTTACATCAAAATTTTCAATAGTTGCATCTTGTGGAGGTTTTGTTATTTTCAGAAATTTGTGTCCCTTATCCCCAATCATCTTTGAAAGAATCTTTGGCTTCTTAGGAGCCTTGACTTTTACTGGCACCATTTTATTGAAATCAAAGTCATCTAGAGAGATGGCTTGTTTTTTCCTTTTGGGCATATAAGCTAACAACCAAAGTGAGAGCGCAGAAGTACTTACATTAGGAGCAATCTCCATTATTGGCGTTACTGGAGTTGCACTTGCACTGGTAGTAGAAACAATATGTGGAGTATCAGTAAAAATTGCACCTTCTGTTGAATGATCGAAAGCAGAATTATCTTCAAAAATAAAAGATGGGGATAATAAATTGGGAATTGATCCTTAGGAATGAAGAATATCTCTAAAAGTGCCTTGAGAATTGTTAAAATTTATTTTGGAATGAGACGGAGGTCCAGAAGAGGGAACACTAATCGGAGAAACAGGTGAAGGCACTGCAACAGGTGTGTCAGGCGGGAAAGAAGAAATTCTTGTTTCTTGTTGCACATTCTCTTGCGGAGACATAATTTCCTTCTCTTGTTAATCTATAGGCCTATCATCAATCTCTATCTATTCTACCATTGGTTCTTCACCGCTTTGTTTCTCAATTTCCATATCTGTTGTTTCTTGCTTTTTTTCCATAACTTTCAACTTCTTCATCATAAATACAATCTTAGACTTATGTGGCTTGGAAGAAGAAGGGACATCACTTTTGTTCTTCATTCTATTTTTCGCTCTTCTTCTTGTTTCCTCTTAAAATTCATCTTCTAATCCTGTGATGAATTCTTTCAAAGTGATTCTTTTATTTGCTAACCAATCATTAGTGTTTGTCAATAATAGTTCAAATCTTTTCCTTAAGGAAGTCAGTTCTTTTTGTGACCATTGGATTGGGGGAAGAGGGGCATTGGCGACCTTTTCAGCATGGTATCTATCATTAATCAAATCTCTGTCATCCACTAAATTCTCAAAGATATCAGTAAGTCCCAGATATTCTATCTACTCAAGAGATAACCTACTGTAGTCCATTTTCTTGACATCTTCCGCTATCCTCAAATCTACCCAAACATCTTCAATCATGGGTTCATGAAATTAATTTTTTCTCCTGATTATGTCCTTTACGCCCATGTAATAAAAATTTGGTCTTCTTTTGAACTGCTTCATGGTCACGAGCTGCATTTCAGTTTCCATAACTCTAGCTTTCTCAGCGGTTAACACTGAAAACCTACCAATTTTAATTGGGAACCTGAAGCTGGATTTCTTTAGTTTCATCTATTTATTATGTACGATAATTATTTTCCTGCATAGCTCCATCAAGATTAATCTATCCAAAGGTAATCTAGGAAGCATATAAGGATGACCTTGGAAAAAGTCAACCCGCAGGTATAAAAAAAGAAATTATAAGAACATACATCCAAAATCATTCACAACTGTCCAGGCTTCATTTGACACTCTTTTTTTTTCTAATTGAGGATCAAAGAGATACAAAAATACTGCAAAGAAAGCGTCATTTACTCTCCTAAAATGATGAATAAAACCCTTCAATATCAACTGAGAGTAATATTGATACATTGGGGTTACTCTCCTATCTCCTTCTGATGTTAAACCTGAAAAAGTTCTCATAGAAGCTGCAATATACACTAGGTATGAAGTCATGTATAACTTGGAAGTAGTGGATACCTTCATCAATTGCTCGTGCAGAGCATTGTTGATTTATTCTCCTCAGAAGATGACTTGTTTGCTTTGGAAAATTATCTTAATGAAGGGATACATCTATTCATGAAACTGTGACGAAGAAGGTAAACCTCTTACCCTACTGAAAAGAGTGATCAGGTCACTGACTTCTTCCATAAAGTCACTTCTTGGAAAGCTCCATGACCATCTTGACAAATTTGTCCTTGGAGTCTTGAGCCATTTATTGTTGATTACTTTCTTCACTCTTTCAAGATATGTCATATTCTCTTTGTGCTTCGACAAAATCAAGCTTTAATACTTCGGTAGCAGGAGGACACAAACACTTTATCGATGAACTCAAGATCCAGTCTAATCACTACATTACCACTAGCATCTAATACAGCCCTGGTATCCTTATTGTAGAACTGAGCGCACTAGAGAATAAATTCTATGTTATGAGCCGCTACAGGGAAAGAAGACACCAAATAAATATTGCTATCGATTATCTTCTTCATTTCATGGCTGGGATTGCTCGATTTAGTTCTTTCCATGAACTCGGCCATATCCACATGACCGATCTCTGTATCTCTAATGTTGTTGACATTAGAAGTAACCAAGGTGATTGGAAAAATGCTTTGATATTTGTACTTCATTGTCTTCAACTTCTTTAGAGAAACTTCAGTCATCTAGAAGAGCTTTCGTCAAAAGGACGTCGATGAAGAAGGATCCACAAGAGAAACTGCAACAAAAGTCATGATCATGCAATTAGGGAAAATACTTGCAATCTGAAAAAATTGCATGTCGATGATCATGACCATGGGGATGCATTTGAAAGGGATAAAGTGCGAGCAGGACAAAAAACCAAAGAAAAGTGGGCTCGAAAAAGTGAAAATTCAAAATTTTCTAGAGTTAAAAAATCTGAGAGAAAGTTTGAATAGGCGGCAAAAATTACCGCCCTTACAAATGGGGGGTATGTTGTATCGGCGACAAAAATCACTGCTTCTGCAGGTTGAGGTAAAAACATGCACGATTGACAAAAATCACTGCCGTACCATGTGAAGGTAAAATCCATACTTATCCAGTGGCGGCGATTTTTGCCGCCATAGCAAGTCGGGTTTATGCAGGGGTGGCAAAAAATGTTGTTTCTGTATATAGCTAGATTTAAAATTGGTTAAGGCGGCTAAAATCGCTAACTTTGTAGGTCGATGCGTGTAGGGAATGTTTAGGCGGTAAAATCCACCACTCTTGCAAAGAAAAATTCACTGTGCGATGGAATTTGATTGTCTAGGCTATTTGCATAGTAGGCTTGTTTGGAGAAGTGAGGGTGATGGAGAAGTGAGAGAGACAAACCTCAAAAAACAAAACCTAAAAAGAAATAAAACAAACAAAAATCGACCTCAACGGAAAAGAAAAAAAAAACCCAGAAGTAAAAAGACCAAAAAGCAAAACTTACCCAGTAATTACGAAATCTTACGCTTGAAGTCAGCGAATTCACAATCCCACTCGTTCAAGCAATCGAATGATTGCAGGGAGGAGCAGACAACTTAAAATAATCAAAATGAGTAATCAATTGACATTTAAATGCCCCAAAACCAACGCCAACCACTCGGTGCGCGTGGTCATAAATGTCGTGCATGAAAATTGAGATCATGCATTGGCAACGATTTTTGCACCCATGCATGATGTGAGGGAGATCATGCATTATCGGCAAAAATTGCCGCCCATGCATGAGGTGAAGAAAGATGCAAGGGCGGCGATTTTCGCCGCTCTTGCATGAAAAAAGGGGAAGAAATATGCAAGGACGGTGAAAATCGCCGCTCCTGCATGAAAACAAAAAAAAACTTGCAAGGACAGTGATTTTCCTTGCCATTACACTGGAAAGACTAAAAATGTGGAAGAGCATCGAAAATCGCCACTCTTGCATGGAAAAACCAAAAAAATTCTAACACCTTGAAAAACTGTCAAAATCTGACCCCTGATCGGATCGACACTACAATGAGTTTCACGTTTTTAATAAATCGTGACGAGGGAGCATTGTGAACTTTTTCAAGATATTAGCTAACTTCACCTGAGAACAAGAGAAACCTGCTTCGAACAACAACTTAGAGTGAAGATCATAAAATAGACAAGTTTCGTAGGGGTTGTCCACCAAAATAAGCATAGCTAATTTTGGGAACAACAAATATAATGTTGCCCATACACTTAATTAATCTATAATTAATTAATGTTGCCCCACAAACATAAGTATTGACCCTCTAAGGTAAATCATAGGCCTCCTTAGCCAAATCGTGGCCCCTCTAATGAAACCATTGGTCCTTTAATTCAACAATCATTGCTCTTCACATTGGGTGAGTCTTGCGCTGTTGATTGGGTGAGTCGGAAGCTACTGAGTGAGTCTGAAACTCTAAGCGAGTCTGAAGCTACTGAGTGAGTCCAAAACTCTGGGGGAATCAGAAACTCTTGTAGCTTTCCCTTCACTTTGTCGTTGACATCAATGAAAATATTCCAACAGCTTTAGTTTACAGTTTGAGACGTGGCACAAATTTTTTTTGCTCTCTTCGTAGTCTTCTTAGGTTTTTAAAATTATGCAAACTCAATACTATAGCTCTTATAATACATGTCTTTTGCATCCTCTTCACCCTAGTGGTAGTTCTTGAGATTGTTTCCATATTCATGTCACTTGGAACGTCTAAAACCCATATGTTCATAATCAATTTTTTGAAGATAAATCCAATCAACCACCTTAATCACAACAACTAGGTAAACCTTCTTTAAGCTCGACTTGACAACAATCCTAGGATAGTGCATAAAATCTTTCTTGATATTGTACTTAAAAGAAAACATGTACTTAACAGTGGTTCCAATTCTTTTGAAGGTAGCTATGTTTTACAAGCATTGCAGAAGAAAGGGCAACTTTATCTAAAATTGTAGGAACCTCATCTTGCAGGTCAAATTTTGATATTCATAAATCTAAACATAATTCACTCTCTCTCAAACATCAGGGCTTGGATTCAATGATGCCTTTCTTGAAAGCAACCAACAGAAGTATAGCAAAGAAAAACCTATTCAAAGGTAATATATTTCAATGTCCTTAAATCTTAGCTTCCCAATCGATCCAAATGCGTAGAACTCTTTGAGAAAAGCTAAATGTTTTCCCCCAGTCTTCTAGTGACCACCTTCTCCACATCGGCGGCAACTTCTTCAATACTCAACCTAGAAATGGGAGTATTATCCTCTTCTTTAATGACATGTTGAGCTGAAAGGAGGAGAATAATAATGTGGAATGAAATCCCATCATGATATGCCATTGTAATGCAGCATGTAAATTATAGACATCAAATAGAAAACAACCACAAGGTAGAGAGTGCCCACAAAACATGAGAAAAGAGGAGGAAGGTTTGCTCTTCTTCCCCATAATTGATTTGACCATGTCAAAGTTAGCAACATTTCTCCTTTCCCAAAATAGCAGCATCAAACATGTTTTCTTTTGAACTAACAACAATAGGCATGCTTCAATTCTGAAAAGCTTCGAGACGAGCATTCAGGTCGATACAGGGAAAATCTAGAATATTAACAGCAATAGTAGGAGATGAAAATAGATCATGCCTCAAACTCCTCCTTGTGGTTTTCATTGTATCTGTCTCAAACATTATTTAACATAAATAGAGGGTACTTTTTCAGGATTCTCCAAATCTTTCATCTGTGTTCTTGTTTGTTTTAAAATATTGTATATCTTATTCATAATTTTATATTTCAGTTTCAAGTTTCAGCTATAGCTTTTCAGTAACAACAAAAACCAGAAATGTTTGTTGACTATTATCTGGGTAAAATATAAGACCGTAAACAGATACAATAATCAAATCATATGGAAACCTTTTTTTTCCGTGATGCATGATAATATCACATCATGTGCAATGTAGGCGGTATCTTTATGAAGATGCAAGTTAAACAAAGGTTTTGTAAAAATTGGAGAAATTAGTAGACATACACATAACAGTTGAAGTCTTTTCATGTAAAAGAGAGGATTTTGAAACGTTAGGCTATGATCAAGAGCTTGGGTCTCAGACAGTTAACCATATTTCCAAGAAAATTTATAGTCTAATTATACACCCTCCCACATATCCTCATTAATTACAGTTAGTCCAATGTCGTTGTCTTGCTCTGCAAGGAGCCGAGATGTTGAAGACAATATCAAGTTGCAGCCTACGAGAGATTTTATCATTTGTTTGGAGCCTTGGGCATAAAGGCATCAAAATCTTGTTAAAAGCTTCAGGGGTATTCATCTCATGAGGAGTATTAAATTATGCCATTTTTTTGGTTAAATTGTGTTTTGCTAAAGGTTGAAGTTAAATAGTTCAAGTCTTCAAAACATGCTTGAGACACCTAATTATTATGTACAAAAAAAACTTGAAAACGGTTGAGTATGACTATTATTTTTGTGTGATCGGTAAGTGCATTAAATACAAACTTGATCTATTATGAATAGTAAGCAATAGCTAAAGTATTACTTTTTATCGGCTCTTTTATTTAATGTAAAGTACTTGTATTGAGTTCAAAGTCAAATGCAAACAGTGAAACACTATAATTTAGGACAGTATAGGCTTCAGATATAAATCCATTAGTGAGAATCATA
Organism: Torreya grandis; assembly: GCA_037957365.1. Lineage (NCBI taxonomy): Eukaryota > Viridiplantae > Streptophyta > Pinopsida > Cupressales > Taxaceae > Torreya > Torreya grandis. Next base: position 1,064,931 of record JARHVA010000731.1, on the reverse strand, counting down.
ATAACTGCCCATTAGCTATATCCTAAGGATATTAGATATACCACTTAAATTACAACACATAAAACACATTAAAACCATCACTAGTTACCTGGCCCAAGAGAATTTTGTCTATATCACCATCTTATGATGCTTGATAACTACAATCATTTAGTTTTGGCTATCATATTAGAACTTCCATATGGATTTGAGTGAAGATCTAAAGACTAACACATCAGTAGGCATTGCACTCGGATGCACCAGAGGTTTCCCTGCCAAAGACCCCAAGCCCAAGGATTGACCTTTCCAGTGCCTTTTAATGGATGTTGTCCATTCATATCACTATTTGATAGACTAATCAACCTCTACTAGTATACTTGTAGAAATATGGTATCATCATAATGCTGATATATGACGGTAAAGTTAAGCCTTATTTTAAAGGTAAATTTCAGAGTTGTTATACTTGACACTTAGGAAGGTGATGCTAAAGAAGGATTAATCAATTCTAGATTTCGATGGGCAGAGTAATTGGGTATATTTTATGACATAGAGGGATTATTCAATTCCAAATTTTGATGGCCAGGGTAATTGGGCATATTTTGTGTCACAGTTAAACATTGTTAAATTGTTCTCTAAACTTTTAATATAGAAAGATAAAGACAACATTTTCATAGCAAAATACACTTTTAATGGACCAAGTAGTCAATAGTGCTTGGGTAATGAAACAAAAACCCATGCCAAAGCATATCAAAACATGGAAAGCAGTAAAAGAGGTATTGTTCGACAACAGGGCACAACAAATCAACAAGATGAAAGCCAACAAAAGGTTGTAAAACAGAATATTTTAGCTACAAGAGAAGTTCAATACATGTGAAAATATCTATTTGTGAATAAAATATAAGCAAATTGAGTTTGTCAAAGAATTAACGACTCGTATTAAATAGCCAACACCTGTTACTAGACTAAGTACTATGCAATTTGTTGGCTCAATGCCTAATAAGCAAGTCATCAAAAGGCCAATATTTTAAAAATGGAATAAAATTGCACGAATCACTTGACAAACTAAAAAGCAAACCCCTTTGTCATAAGGCTTCTTTCCAAACGAATTATAAGGAAGAAAACAAAACATTATAAAACCATTAGAGAGACCACCAATGAAAATTTATTAATAGGTGCCTATGTTAAAGCACAGTTGTGTGCGGAAAAGAGCCTACCATTGACAATAGAGTTTCCATGTAAATGAGAGAAATTGCAAAGATAATTTAGATTGACTTCAGAGCAACAACTAAAAGGAGTCCTATCAATGAAATGTTATGATAGGAAGACCTCAAGTGAAAAATTGATGAGACGATTACAACTTATTCTGTTAAATGTCAATAAATTTCCATCTATTGTGCAATTTGTGAGAAGCCCTCTAGAAACTCCTTGGCTTTTGATAAAACATATTAACATTGGGGTTGAGAATGACTCTCATGAATTTTGTTAGAATGAATTGCATTCATTTGATAATATTTGAAGCAAAAAAATTTCATTGAGAATTTATCTTCACTCAATGGCAAATTCATACCAAAAAAAAGTATATTGACATAGACTTGAAAATTGTCCAACTGTAGACACCAAAATTTGGTACAAGTTCCCTTTTGCCATAGCATATTTTACCCATTTTTGCCCACTTGGTCCACTTGTCTATGTTTGGCTATTTTTAGGGCAATTCCTACCCTACATTACTCTCTCTCTAGTCTCCAGCGTTCTAGATGTCTTCCGTGTTCATCCAATTCAACTCTTAAGCCTTATTTGCATATATTCTGAGTTGCTTGCACCCTTCTTGAGAATCTCTCCCCTGGGATGGATTTGTTGGCCACAATCTGCTACCAAATTTGTCCCCTTTGTTTTTGTGGGTCCTCCCGCCTTGCCCTGATTTCCCTCGCCGTATATTTCACATATCACTACTTTTTATGGTCAGTCATTGCGTGTGTCATGTCCTAAGGAGTTCTATATATATACAAATCATTCCTAGTTATTTCAAAAAAGAAGAGTCTAAGTAAGAAGCAAACGGTGAGCCTTCCAAAAGTAAGAGCTTTATATTGATCAAAATCCTTTGTTGCACTTGAGGAAGGGCCTTATTACACCACCCTTGGCCTTTCTTTACTTCAAGCTATTGTGATATCATCTACTTCTACCAAAAGAGGGTCAGGAAAATGTTCATGCAGTTGCATCATCATTTTAATCGACATTCCATTTACACACACAATAACTATGTGGGGTTTGATTATAGCATGTGAGATACGTAGCTGCAACTCCTCTTGAGGTTTCCAGACCCAATTATTTTTATCGCTTCTCCTTTGCATATGTGTTGTGGCGAATCAGGTCAAGAGAAGAAGACATCATTTCAAATATTCTACCCACCAATTTAGAGAAGCACAAATACAGGGTTGTACAACATCAAGAAGTGAATCTATAAAAAAAATTATAGCATTTAGAGAGGTGTGCAGTACATATCCATCGCCCAAGATTATACTCATCATCACAAAGGCACAACGCCAAATCTGTGCCTACACAATGCATAATCTAAATTTCACATAGAGCTCATTCATTCCTTCCAAACCAAGGTTGCACTTCTAGTATTCCAAAGTTTTGTCAAGGTGCGACTATTCCATCTCTTTTCTTTTCATATTGTCCACTGTTTGTTAAATCAATTTCAATTACACTTCAACCACTAGAGTAAATCTAATTTACTATTTTATATTGCTACATTCTAGATCTACCTTATGCAAACAATTTTACCATTCTAATAATATCATTATATCCTAGTGTCACATTTGTTTAAAACAACAATAAAAGGCCGGCCCAACATTCTCATGAATAGACAAACCCAAACAAAGAATGTGCCGGAGATGGAAATATCTGGTTAGATACGAAGATGCTTCATGCTTGACAACATAGAAAGGTCATGAACCAATGCAATGGATTTAGTGTAGTCTATTATGCTTTGAACAATGTATTTAATTGTCACATTTATAATTAAAGAACCTTTTCTTTGATTAAGATATAGATAATAATAAATTTAAGTTGCATACATTTTAATTGAGCAGTATTTGATCCAATCCTCAAGTTGCACATGGTCTTACACATTCATTTGATTTGAATTAGTCGTGAAGATGCATCTATGGCTATGAGCAAGCACTTATTTATCCATTTCTCCTGTGTCTTTCAGTCCATTATTAGACTCGGAATCGTGTGGTAACTGTGATCATAAGGCTCTTCATTTGGGCTTGCATATACTCCACGTGAGAGTATTGATATAATTTCATTCCTTGAATTTTGCTAAACAATTAATACTTTTATATTCTAGTCTTTCAACCAAGTCCTTATGAACTATGGATAAAGCACATTACCTCGTTATTTGAATTCAAATTGTTGTACATCATGAGCCAAGGAAAAAATATCTAGGGTAAATTATTTGGTTGCACACATTGTGAAAAATTAAAATGGAATAATCGCACAATGGGAACCTCGCTGGTCGAAGGGGGCAAGGATCCATTTTTAATCAATACCCACATAATTGGGCTAAGTCTCTGCAATTATGTGGATGTTTCAAAGAATATTCAACCGTTGCCCTCATTTTCCACATGTCTAGGTCATGGGAAATCAATTTGGGAAGATATCTTGTGCTATCTCTAGTTGTGTAGTAAAAGGGCTCTAAGGTCTTGCAGTGATATCTTGTGCTTGTAGCTATGTTGTGACAAGTTTGAATCACATGAGAGCAACTTATCTATTTAAAGGGATTATAATCCTTGTGTGGTACTAGCCATCATAGATGGTCCTAATACAATACTTAGTTACTTACATGCAACTCCTCTATGCAAACAATTTAACACTTAATCATCTCATTTGCATAGTTGACTGAGTACATTTGCATTTCATATTAAAATTATAATTCCAGTCTTTTTCTCCCTGTTTTTCAAGCGTGGTGAAGTTAGTCCTAATAGTAGTATCATAGCCTTTCTTGATTTTGACTCGTTGAGGCTTGAGACTTATTCACTAGGCCATGCTTATTGAGATGTCCAAGTTCAAACCTGGCTACATATGAATTGAAAGCCATGATGGTAACTTCCCCAGTTGGAAATAATGCATGGAGATTGTGTTCGTTAAGGGAAAAAAATATTGAGAAGCCAAGCAAGTGACAAAATGCCATATCCATAATCACTACATGGCATTAGCAGAAGATATTCTACATTCAATTAAAGTTATCTAAACCTTAATATATAAGAGTCCTCTTGAAGACCAGTATCTTCAAGAATGGCATTAAAAAAAAATTGGAATCCCAATGGAAATTATTCATTGGAAAGGGGTGGGCTTCTAGGCATTCCTCATTCTGCATTTGACCTATTGCAAACATGGTATTGAAACTCTGCGAGTTTCCGAGCTGAGTAGGGGCCCGCAAGTTTTGAAGGCTAGACTCGGCCAACATATTTTTGTTAAATATTTTGAGAGTTTGTTAAAAAAAATCGACCGACTAACCTGAGACACACTAACAAATGGTATTTAAACATTCAATTATTGTCATTTACTTCAGCTTATCAATCTGTTTACCTAGCCCTGATTGATTTGGTCACGCAAAAGAACTAGGCTGTTTTTTGGTCTCCATACTCCTGCAAATTAAATAAAACAGCCACCGTATTTGGCAGTGCCACAGCCTGTACTGTTTTTCTGTTTGGTAAGGCTCATTTAAATTAAATATAAGGGCCACTATGGCGCTGGGCTGTAACAGCTTTAATATAAGTTATTTTCCCACCGTGGGCATCTCTTTATATTAACTTTACACACTTGCAATAGCTGTCGTGAGTGGTCCTCAATCCATGGTTGGTAAATAAAAAGACACCGAATTCTTTCACGGGTTTCAATTGCCTTGCTGAAGTCGTCTTGGAAAGGGATGAATCTCATCAAGAAATGCACTGCCGATGGCATTTAGGCAAACCCATTTTGTAACACACCCCAAAATGCAATCAGTGTCACCCACTCCAAAACACACACCATTTTTTTTTCTTTTTTTTTAATAGAAGATAATTAAATCTCTTATCAATCGGTTGAGGGTTGCATAAGACAACCACCCTGTAGATAAGGTTGGATAACGAGGGTAACACTTAGCTCGGTAAAAATAGTTTAATAATCACGTTTATAACCCTTTTTCAAACCAAGGCGGGTTAATTTCTCAATGCAAAAAAAAAATCGACTCAACAATACCTTAATGCGGCACTAAATGGTCCCTAAAATCTGATATTAACCATTATAGGGATATAATTATTGACTTCCGGATGTGTTTGCGAACTGGTAAAGGAGAGTATCTCATGTTTGACATAAGGTTCGGGACTTATTACATTATTTTATTCCAACATCAATCACCATAAGAAGTATAACTATACATTTCAGATATGTTTACTGACAGACAAGATAAAGTAACTCATTTCCAAGCTCAAGGTTAAAGGATTGTTGTAGCTCATCTAGAATCAATAGGGATCCAACATCACATTTTAGGCAACTATATCATATTGCACAACCTTTGTCTTGCCCAAAAACTTTTATTGACAAGGCATTTCAATTTTATCGAACAGAGGAGCTGTAATGTTCACCTCCAAACCATTGACCTAGAGAACTAGCTTATTCTTCAGTGCAAGTGTATTGTGGTCACATAATTGTGATCATGGAAAAATTCAAGTCTGCGCATACTACTGATTTCTATAGTAAATAAACCAAATTGGTCTTAGCAACTGTTAACGAACTCGGATATCAACACAAGGTTATACATCTTTTTGTAAGTGAACTTAAATATAACATCACTTAAATTTCAAACATACGCTTCATCTTTAAATATTCACTGTTCTAAGGGAAGATTGACTTCTTTCCTCAAACAATATCATTACAACAAGATAGCAATAACAGATTCTAAAATGACCCAATCATAAAAAGTAAATGTTTTCTACAATCTGAAGAACCGTTATTCTTCTATAAATATGGATTTTAGTTTCAATCCATCCTTTTTAGCAAGGAGAAGAAGGTATCATTACAAGCCAAAGAAATCAATTCTTACAACTATCAATTCTGCTACTTAAAAAGGCAAGGTTCAACATCTCGAATTCCTAACATAGCACAGGAGGTCATGTTAAGCCTTTAAGCTCAGAATTAACAATGCTTAAATAGTACTAATCAACTTCCCAAAACCTGAGACTTATGGAAGCAGCTACATAGATTAAGGTCACGATTATCTAACTCTTGGAAGGGATGAGACTACGTTTATTCAAGGTCTTAAACCCATTTATGCGAGACCCTTGTGTAACCAAGCACTGGCCACATCCTGGCAGGTCTAGTGATAGTAGCACAAATATATTATAGTTCAAATCTCATATGTAAGAATTATTAATATCCTAAAATTATCATAGTTAAATACAAGGCTAGATCTAAGTATCAGGGTTTAAAACTTACATGGAAACAATCAATTTAGAATATAGTCTAGATTCAACACACGATACTGCAACATAACTTCCTTATGATCATACCAGGTCCATATCCCCACTATCAAGTTCAAAGTTTCGTTTGTTCTAGGAGACATGCCATTGAATAAATTCATGGTACAATAGTACAAGCGTAGGAATCATTTTATCATCAATCTAGATCATTATAATATAGAATTGAATAAGGCCCAAAACAATAAAGAATTATACAAGCTAACTTCTTAAGATGAGCTAAAAGCTTCAACATATCAATTCTTTATTCCCATTAAAAGGAATTTTTCCAGTTGCCACAAACTACAACAAAAAGTGATTGTACAGTTTTTGTAATAATGATGTATAAACAGAAGTTAAGCAGCAAGATACATGTTTTTGGAACTTCCTAATACAAATATAATTGTACACAACTTTTCTTAGAGAGAATGGCACCCAAAGGTACAAAAATGAGTTTTATACGACCAGAGTAACCTACAATTCCAGCCAGCAGCCTCCTAAAAGAGGGATAAGAGTTCTAAAAAACTTTAATAACCTCTAGAATTAATACCAAGAAATAGCTGTCTATACAATCTATGATTAGAACAACCCTAACAGGCTCAAGGTGGCCAATGTGCTGGAATAATACTTTGTAACAGAATGAATTCCTTAGTTGCGGGGATAAGAATGGTTCACATGTTGTCAACCTGCATAAAAGATGGGGTCAGCATAAAAGTTGGCAATGCCTTCTATCTCAATTAGCTGAACAATTGTTATAAAAAACACTAGCACCTTAAGAACAATAGTTCAGTAATGTCACCATCAAGAAGAAAACATCCTTGGTTAAAAGGACAGAAACCCATTGTACAGATCTATATTATTTCAAAGTACCTAAGAAATACAGATCCTTTCAGCTAATTAAATGAAGCAATTTCCACAATATTATTGTTATAGAATCAAATCAGAGAATAAAACTAGTCCTCAATGCATACCAATGTGCTTCTAGATAAAACTAGATATTAATATAATTTAACATAGAACCAAAATTTAACATTTCTTGTACTAAATCATCTATCTATAAATATAGAACCAAGATTAATGTGTTCCCTACTAGGGTCAGTTATCTATGTGTTTAAATAAAACGTGTCTTCCAATTAAACCCAACTATCTATGCATTCTAGATAGAACAAGTATTTCAGATAAAACCAGCTGCGCATGAAAAACAATGCATCTTATTTCAAGCACCTCAAATTAGACCAGCTATGCATGATTTTTAAGTAAAATAACGCATCATAAATAACCAGCTGTATATAAGTTTTTATACCATCTGTGTGTTTCAAGCACCTCAATTTAGACCAGCTGTGTATGCATTTCAAAGTAAATTAATGCATCATAAATAACCAGGTGTATATGAATTTTTGTAAAATATATATAATATTTTTAACACATATGTTCCATGAATACTTTCCTTAATTCTTTTTGGAGTTCAATGCCATAGTTGCTACAAGAAGTGGGATATCAAACAACAATTTTATTTGACAGTCCCATAAGCAAATGGGAGAACAAAATTATGGTATAAAACGTGGAAAACAAAGGACCAATGAAGTGGCTTTCCATTCAATGATGGTAGTCCCAACAAGCCTTATGATTTGCATTTTCCGACAGGAGAACAAACATCTAAATCATTAAATTGATGTGTTTTTAGAAACTCATCAATTTATAAGATAGATATAAATTTTATCCAAAATACCATGTTTACTATCACGTTTCCAGCAGATATACAGCTGTTGTTTTTGACTTTTCTCCCTAACAGTGAACTGGGTTTTGCTAAAATTTTCACAGTGAATTCCTGGCTTGCAGCTTAACAAACCCAAAAAAAATCTAGAAGACCAGATTGGAAATAAAAATTTATGGCCATTTTCTCAAACGGGTTTCAGTGAACAACAGTATTTTAGAGAGTTATTATTCATGGCTGCTGTTTTTTACATACATCCCTAACTGTGAACTGGGTTACGCTAATATTTGTACAGTTCATACATGGCTTGTGGCTTAACAAACCCCCCAAAAAAACTAAAAGACTCAGAATGGGAATAAAAATATATGGCCATTTTCGCAGATGGGGTTTGGTGAAGAACAACATTTTAGAGGGTTATTATTCATGGTTATTTTTTTTCTCTTTTATCCCTAACAGTGAATTGGGTATGCTAAAATTTTCACAGTTCATCTCTAGTTTGCAGTTTAACAAACCCCACAAAAATCTAAAAGAGCCAGATTGCGAATAAAAATATATGGTCATTTTTTCAGACGGATTTCAGTGAAGAATCTAAATTCATTCATGACTCCTCTGTTATCCTTTCATTCTTTCTTCTCCTTGTCCTCCTCTTTCTTTCCTCCTATTTATTTATATATTATTACCTCTTCCAAGGATGTGCATTAAGAACAAGAATTTCAAATTTGCACACATTTAACATTCTCATGGGTTCCACTACCAAGGGGGCCTCTTTTTACCAATAAAACACAAGGGTATCTTTTGAAAATTTTCAAATTTGGCTCACATAGAAATCCGAAAATTGCTAAGCAAAAAAGAGTTCCCTAAAAGTTTATTTGTCTAGGTGTTATATGTTTGGGGGTCATGTAGGAAGGCATAAAAGAATAAGGTGTCCACATATAATTCCAAGTTTAATGAAAGTATCACAAAGAGACATACACAAGGAGGTGGAACATGGACACATACATTGAGGTATCCACGCATTCAACTATCACATAATGTTTTTTAATCACATATCACACTTCAATATATCATATGCACCTCATTTACACTTTATAATACCATGGTCAGCTTATTATAAAGATGTATTATACAAAGTAACTTATGCTTGGCCCTCAATATTCTATATTTAATATGTTATAGACCTTCATCACAATATATTATCATGCCTTCCAACTATTAATGAACCATTGACCAACAGGCCGTCACGAGATGTCTAGCTCTTTAAGGATCCTACATCCTTTATAACACTGTTTATTTGTCTTGAATTCCCTCGTTCTTGGCCTTAACCATTGGAAGTCAACATTTGTGTCGTTAGGCAATCAATTCAACTCTCCTCACCGTTAAGCTCCTTCAAGCATTTATTGAATATTAAGTATTCTATTGCTGAGCACTTTCAAGAGAAACTTGTTACGCACTTCTAATTTATCGATTATCAAATTAATCGTGCATAAGAGATTTGACAAGATTGAAAGGTCTTTTGGTAATCACACCTATACCCAGTCAACTGGAAGAAGACCAGTGATGAACTACCACGGAGGGTCACAAAGTGTACCTAACAAGGAGCAAAGGCTACTCTGAGTTCACACCGCATGCGCGAAGATCAACGAAAGCAAGGATTAAGTCCAATATATCTTAAGAAGGCTGCTGCAAGAACACGAGTGGCATCACACATTTTCTACAAGTCATGATGAGGAAATAATAATGGTAGAATGGAAGGGATTCAACTCCCAATGCAGCCTTGAATTTGTTTTTCATAATCTGGAGCTCTTTCAATTGAAGGTAAATTTAAAAAAAATGTATGTCATATTATTTAATATATGTAATTTGTGATGAGGTCACAGCAATGGTTTATTCTCTAGGATTTAGAGTTAAACTACAACTTGAAAGAAAATTTATTTGTTGATATAATTTGGATTGTCATGACAGGCAGGCGATGCATTGTGGAAAAGTTATTTGGTGAGTGGGGGTCCAGTTAATCAGATGTTATTATTCATTGATACCATTATTCTTTAGAATGCATAAGAATCACTTTTATCAAGAAATTGATGTTAAAATTTACAATTTTTTATTTTTCCGGGTCATGCATAGCATTTGTCAGGTTTTTTTACCCGAGTCTGAGTCTGAAACTAAAATGTGATTGCTGAGTCTAATTTGAGTCCATGTCTCAATACTGTGATTGTAAATTGGGTCTCAATTGTTTCCCTTGTCTGCTTGCGTAAATTACACTTGATATCCTTACATAAATTTGTACCAATCTTAAGGAATATGATGAAGTGAGCCAATACATACCAGCTTATGTGTCTTTTGCATCCTGCGGAGGCTTTATAAATTTGGTCAATAATGTTTTTAAGAGAAATAAATATTGTCGATGTCCTCGCTGTCTAGATTTTGTTACTGCACATATGCACTAGCTGCAAGAGCCATGTAAATATTATAAATATTATCATGACTCTAGTTTCTTTAAAAATAAAAAAAAATAAAAAACAGCTTAAAGAATACATATATGCTTGAGCTGGGTGTATGAAAATTTCAGCTCAAGCTTAAAAAATACATAAAGATGTGAGTTGAAGCTTAAAGAAATCAAGACAATTTGTGTATTTCTCTTTAAGAGGACCAAACAAAGATTAAAATACTTGAAGGGCAGAAATATTTTAGTAGCAATTTAACACATGAAGATTTAAATCAAAGCTTGAATAGCATATAAAGATTGTTTTAAACTCTTAAAGCTTAAAAAATACATGAAGGTTTAGATCAAAGTTTGAACCTTGCAATTATGAAATTTGGTCAACATGATTTTCGTTAAAGCTTGATGAATACATACATATTTAAGATGAAGCTTAACGAATGAATAAATATTTGAATTGAAGCTTAATGAATAAACAAAATTTAAGTAAAAAGCTTAAAGAATACAATGAAAATTTAAAGTGTTTCTGAATTTTAAATGTAAGAACCTGAGATTTTTATCAGCTTGTAAGGGAACAAAGAATGCTTTGATTAGCTTTCTCTGGCAATCCTGTGTGTGAGCCAATTGGTAATATCTTTGCGCACAATTGCAATATTATCATCGGTCTCCCCAAACAAAAGTGAATGCCACATCCCCTCATAAATCTTGAGAGTCTTGTCCTTGCTCTTCGCCTTCTCATACAACTCTCTGCTAACAGACGGATCCGTCACCACATCAGCATCACCATGGACAACAATAAACGACAAACCCACATCAGGAAACCGTCTATTAACGTAATCTGTCACTCTCAAAGGCTCCAAAACAGTTCCCAGCCTGGGCTTCCCAATGTACCTGCCCAGAAAAACAAGAATAAATGTTGGCGAATCTTTATAAAATGGCTGACAAATTCTTTTTCAAAAACTTATAAGTTATAGGCTAATTCCAAGGAAGTGAATATTTTTCTGAATTTTTTCTTTTGGATTTGGAGTAAAGTGCGTCTTCATTCGGTGACTTGAACTAACAAAGCTGATTGAACCTGCTCCTCTTTGTTGAGTGGTTGTGGTAAATGCTCTTCTTTGTGGTCATAAAAATTTTGCTTTCAATTGTTGGTGCAGACTGGCAAGTGAATGAATAAAGGTTAATGTCTACCATGTTCTCATTTATCTTCCGTGTAACTGTTGTGGCACTCAAAGGTGTAAGGCTTGTCTGAACTTCTCTCTGTCTAAGCCAACTCTAAACCCACTACTTCTGCTTCTTGATTTTATTATGTGAATGGCTTGAATAGCACTTTGATGTCAAGAAAAAGTAATGATTTGAGTTAATGGGTGGATGTAAAGTTGCCTGCACATTTTTTATACGATTTGTGTGAAAGATGTGTCAATAATCAGAACTGGGACATGCACAAAATGGTGATAATGGCATGCTTAGTTGTAAGTCACAGCATACACAAAATAGGTACAAAGGGCACCTCTCGAAAGAGCATGGATTTTTTTAAGAAAATGAAATAGGTAGTTATTATGATTTCATTTGCAATCTTTGCTTTCTTATCAGTGTGTTCCGAAATGGAAGGTTCAGAACAGGACACAGGAAATGGTGGGCAGATAAAGTGCAAAAATAAAATGTTCCATTTAAATTTTGTATCAGCAGGTAGAGCGAACAGAGGTAATAATGGAATAACTGGGGTAGCTTCGGTGAATGAAGTGGGGATTTTAATTGGGAAACAATAGTTTTGAAGAAATAATGTACAACATTAATGGAGAGATGGGGAAACAGATAAGTGTCCCTGTGCATGTCAACACATAATGTTCAACAACTGGATGGAATCAGCCTTGACATTCTTGGTCACATAATAAAGTTTTAATGATCACCAAGCTATTGATGAACAGAAAGAAAGAAAGTACATGAACCACTGCAAATGACCAACTACATCAATGGGACTCTGAAAGTACAGCTAGATTAGACTGCATAGAATGAGCATTCAACACATCTCCAATGTGCTACAAAAGAAAAAGAGAACCGAAAACTGTTCACATACATGGAAAAATAGCAAGCTAGAAAATTACAACACAATGTTGATCATACACCACCGCAAATGACCAACTACATCAATGGGACTGTGAAAGTACAGCTAGATTAGACTACATAGAAGGAGCATTCAACACATCTCCAATGTGCTACAAAAGAAAAAGAAAATCGAAAACTGTTCACATACATGGAAAAATAGCTAGCTAGGAAACTATAACACAATGTTGATCAGTCACAAGTCGAGTCAGAAGAATCAATCACACTACCAAATTGAAGTATGTCTCCAAGACAAAGTTGAAGGATGGCTTGGGCTAAAGGGAGCCATTGATGCTATCCGTGGATGTTGGGTATTCCTTTTCCTGAGAGAACTATTTAGGTCAATCAAAGTTTTAGTGGCCCCAAACTTCTTTATCTTGGCCACTGGCAGTTTTATTTACTGTATATGAGTGGTCTGCAGTATTATTAGCCAATGTGCATGAAAATGTCAGAATTGATCAAGACAACGGCTACTGATCAGAGTGTAGCCTGCATCACTTACAGTTTGTGAGATTGGACTCTGGAAAAAAAATTAAAAAATGATTTTTTTTATTATTACGGAACACTAGGAAAATCTTTTCAGTCCAAAAAATAATAAATATATGTATTTTAGGAAAATTATGAGAAAAAACATAACATTTACTGCTAATAAATGTATATTTTAGAAAATCTAACAACTTTGTGTATAGGAAAACTTGGTAAATAGTTTCTAAAAAAATTGCTAATCGGAAAATCTAATTTACGGAGATTTTGTGAACAAATAGCCAAATGGCAAAAAGTAGCCAATAAAAAATAGAGTAAAAGTGTGTAAATTTTTTTTTTTTTTTTAAGTGATTGTTCAAAATATGTCAAAGTATGAGTTTTCTGGACCCATCTGAGTTATTATATTATTTTCTGACATTTTTGCCTTTCTACTGAACCCCTAATCAGGGAATAGCTTGAAGCCAATGCTTGAGCGAATGAAAGGGATACCATTCTCATAAATAGGTTTGTGACAGTGTGAGGGTTAGGAGGTCAACCAAGCAAAAGTATAAAGTGAAAAGGAGGAGGATGAAAGGAATTAGGAAAGGAAATATAGAGGATGGTGTGGAGTAACGTGTGGGGTTAGGATGGATTAATTGATTTTTTTGTTAGTTGATGGATTCATTATAATGTTAATCGATTTAACTAATTAATTAAGAACTCAACATAATTTTTGTCTAACTTTATGTATAAAAGGCTTCCAAGATTGATTGAGCTTCCAACCATCATCCATATTGAGATTTCTATGGAATCCCTAATTCTTGTGCTTCAACAACTCTTTAGAGGCAGCATTTTTGAACCTCCAATGCAGATCAAATGATCTGTGTGTTTCTCATGTTCAGTCAACACCGACTGATTCACCCTACATTGTTGGATATCCAAAGCATGTCCCTTGATTCTCGTTTGAATGAATTGACCTGTCTCGCCAATGTAGCGATTGCTGCATGTGGGAGGAAACTCATATACACCTTTAGCTTTGGGTCCCAATGTTTTTGGCACTTCTAAGGCTGTTTCATAGGGTTTTTAATGGTTTAAAGCAAAAGTTCTTATGACCCTTTTCTTGGGAATCTTAACAAGTTTTTCTGTAGCACCCTGAATGCAAGGTAAAAAATCCTTCTTCTCTGAATTGTCATTGATGGCCTTAGGAACGCTTCTACACTTTTAAGCTCTTTTTGGTCCTTTTTTGATTTGCCAGTCTATGTAACTATGTCTTTAGGGGAATGGCATTTCTTTTCCAGTATTTATATGTAGGTGAATATTTTCATATCGAAAAATGGAAAATATACATATGGTAAGCGAATTCTAAGAAAAATATAGAATTTACTACTATAAACATGTATATTTTTTAGAATTAAATAACTTTATGTATATGTAATTTTGGTGAATATGTTTTCAAAAATTTATTCATTGGGGATCTAAAATTTGTTAAAAATAAGTCAATCGGGAAAAAAATAGTCCATAAAAAATACCTCATTTAGAGGTATCAGTCAAAGATTCTAAGAGCTATGGCAAACAGCGTTGCACTACCAAGTTTATTTCATGAGCCAGTTAAAGTGAGCCCACAGTTGAGTTGCGGGGAGCTTTCTGAATAGTGATGTGGGGGCATGGATGTAGTGCAGAAATAGAGATAGTGGAGTTGGTATAGAAATGCTTGACCATTCGTGTGGTTTGTGCATGTCAGAGTATTTTTTAAGAACAAATGGCTAGTTTTAAGGGGTTATTTTTTTGCCATTCTTTTATATTTCTCAAATTTTAGATTTGAGAATAAACAAATTTTTGAAAAATATTAATTAAATTCTCCTATTAAATGTTCATAAAGTTGTTATATTTGCTTATATATATATATATAATAAATTCTATATTTTTCTCCAAATTCACCCACCATTAATATGTTTAAAGGGCTTTTTCTTTTTTTAAATACCTTGTGCGTGTATTAAAAAATATTTCAATCTATGGGGTTTTATTGTAATAATACGAATATTGCCATAAATTCATCTCCGTATTGAATTTTGGTTTTCTTTGGCCAAAGAACGTAAGAAAATCACTCATTTATTTATTAAAACAAACTGAAAAATAGCAAATCAATTAAAAAAAATAGATCATACCTGTGCGGATTGTTTCTGCCTATAATTCTCTTTGACGGAACCTTGACGGACTTTTCGATCAAGTCTTCCGTCGGAACAATTGCCAGTGTGGGCACAAACGTCGCTAATAATGTCAGGAATTTAGCGACGGGCCACGACGGCTTCACTTTGTCGGAGATTTTAGTTGGTGGCGCCGCTCCAGTTTCTAGAAGGCTCGGCTAAATGTATGAGAAGGCAAATGGCGGCGCCCATGGACTCGCCAAACAGAAAACGGGGGATATTTTTGTATTCGTAAAGGGAATCAAAGAAGGCAATGAAGTCATTAACCGCGTGGTCGACGTTGGGGACGAAGGCTTTGAGGCCGTCGGATTGGCTGTGGCCTGGTAGATCGATGGCTGCGGCTGCCCAGCCCATTTGCGCAAAATGAATGGCGGTGTCCTGAAATGTCCAGCTGATGTCATTGCCGTAGCCGTGAAGCATGCATATTAAGGCGGTTGGAGGGGAATTTAGGGGCAGCCATGTACGCGTGAAAAGGAAGATGCCTCGCAGGGATTCGAACCTGGATTGGGTGCCTCTAATGCCTTTGCTGGCGTAGTATTCCTCTTCTGTAATATCTCCCCAAGGGGTTGGAGTTGCCATCATTTCTCGCCCGCCTAGTATTTTTCTGACACCCTTACAATTCAAAGGTTATTATTACTTTTTAAACCTTTATTATTTATCATCTATAACCATCCTAGTTTGCCTTTCCAACAAGTGCGGTTGGGTTGAGATTTGATGGGTATTAAAGTAACTCACAATTAAATTGATATGTGTTCTCCAATGTTCGAGTTGGTGTGGGTGGTGGTGGAGTGAAATGTTTGAGTTGTTAATAATTAATGGTTATATTAAATTTGATATCAATTTGATTATCATATTGAACGTAGAGAATGTTTTTGGTAATAATTGTGTGAATATTTTTGGATCAATGTTTGGAATCATATTCGTCGATCCATCATCACGGAAGAGAATAGAATCAAATGATTGATTACTAAATGTGATCTTAAAATTTTCTTCTATAGTTCCTCAAAGCATTCTCTACATTCGACATGCATTATGGAAATACTATTGCTTTGTCATATTGAAGTTTTATGTTTTCTTTTACTTAGAGAAGTCAATTTAAAAAGTCATAGTATCTTAGGTATACACTGGAGTTTGGAGCCACCTTTTTTCCCCCAGATTTTGAGGCCAACAAGGTGGTGCAACTAGATTGAGACCATCTATTACCACTCAATAGAATTTTTTTAATAAGGTAACATAATCTTTTTTTTAAATCCATAGGGGAATCAATTATAATCCTTCATTATCTTCGTCTAGGTCTGGATTTCTACTCTGGTGGCTTGTACCCACTTTCATGCTTCGTCCTGCTTAGCTCTCGCCATGTCTAGGCTCCCGACTCAGGTTTGCAGCCACTGTAACATCTGTCTTGCCTCGATAAACACGGCCCAAAGTGAGGGAGACGTCTAGTGGCTCAATTTGGCACTGTCATCTTCAGGTTGGGGCACACTCAACGAAATCGGGTCAGTGTACTCCCATTATCCTAACATGGCTTGCCGCCAAGGTTTTGAGTTTGGGTCTCTTCTTGATAAACGCTAAGAACGTATCAATCCACCCAACCCTTGGGACTTAATCATTAATCAATGTGGTATGTGACAAATACAAGATATGTGCCTCAAGATTGATATATCCAAGGATTTTTCAAATAGATATATTTAAGTGCAATAACCCGTTTAGACAGACTTTGAATAATATGTTTGTTGTATTAATTTAGTGAGCCATTTTGCTATTATGATTTTGGTATTTGATCTAATTTGTATTTACTTTATGAGCTTATATTTAAATTCATGTTGTAGTGGGTTATATTTCATTCATTATTTGATTTTTATAATGAGTATACAATGTCGGTGGTGTTGATGTCATTTATGATTGCAAGTAACAACCAAATGATTGAGTTAGGTTTGGAACTAGAGGGCTTCGTTGAACTGTCGCATCAGTGTTATGCAAGGAAAAAGAAAGAAATCAAGTCAATTATCTACCATTTCCTTATGTGACGTCTTGTATTATGTTACCCAGTATTGTGTGTAATCCTTAATATTTTTTATTCAGAGGCCATCATTAGCTTATAGTCAATTGTGCTCACTATATTTACATGAATATTTAATTACAAACACAAGGCCTTGAATTGTTAGCTTGAGTAACATAACCCTCCAACCACTGCCAAAGTCCATAAACTTGCATTTGTTGTTTATAAAAGCTTATAAGCTTTGTTGGTGTTTTGGCATGTATTAACAATAGCGCCAAGTCCCTACAGGAGTTAAAGTGGAATTGAAATTGTTCTAAACATCGTATAAAAGAAAATTGATGTGGCACATTTTTGAAGAGAAAATATTTATACAACGATATCATATACAAGGTAGAAAAAGGAAAGAAATTGTGTATATAATTAGCAAAGTTTCTTTACTAACAAAAAAACATTATGTCATTATTTTAGTGCTAATAATAATTTCAATTGACATTAACGTCTCTTGAGTCCAAAAATTGTGGCTTCTTCCCTCTGCAATAACAAAAAATTGAATAATTTAATGACTCATACCACTATATACAATAATAGATATAGAACACAATGTATTAAGAAAAATTTCAATGCCATGTGCATCTATTTGCACTAATAGATTTGGAACACAGTAGATTAAAAGGAAATTGAACTTACTAAGGGATGATGCACTCCAAATTCAACTCGAGGAAAATACCATCGCAATATATGATGATGGTATTTTCCTCGAGTTGAATTTGGAGTGCATCATCCCCTAGTAAGTTCAATTTCCGAAAAAAAATCAATTCACTGCTCAGCATGACCTTGAAATAACCCAATTCATTAGACACTAAGCCTTGTTGTGTGAATGGTAAATAAACATATAAATTACATTCACATATCAAGGTACTTACATAATCAACTAGGAAAGACCCAAGGAGAGAGTTATTGAATTTCAATCATGCCACTATAAAAAAAATGAACAAGTAACAATTATATTAAAAATCGGTTCATTTAGTAGAAAATAACATCTAATAAGTTTAAAACAAGTTTTTCTCAGCATATAGTGCAATGGCATTGCTCTGTAAGATTAAACCATCATGGGTTTTCAAAATCAGAACCTGTAAAAACAAGCAATAATTGGTGGCACAAAAAGCATTGCTAGTAACAACATAAATAGTATAGCATAGCATCCCTTGCCAATAGGGTTTATCTTGAGAAACTCTGGGATTTTATTTGTTACACCCATCTCATAATTTGGAGCTTGGTTAATTTATACACCAACATACTTTGTAGCATTGAATGCCTTAGTTACATTTTTATTACTTTTAAATGATCAAAACGGGGAAACTAAAACATAAGTATTATGGGAATTATAAGTTAATAATATTATCCGTCAGCGTGCTAGAGCCAATTTGTGATCTGAGAATGGAGGTGACTCTAGGTTTTTTGCTAGTTCAGATGCAGGTGTAGAGTGAGGTTGGGACACTGAGTGGTTCCTAAAATGGCAGTGTCGGGAGGGAGGCTCAATTCATAACAAACAATCGATTAGGCCAAGCATAGACATTCAAAATAAATGGAGAAAATGTGGTCCTATTTTGAACAAACTCATATTTACCTTGGGGATTTATGACAATGATGGAGGCCATAAATCCGCCCAATATGATCCCTTATGGGTAGATCTGGGCTTTCCCTACACATCTATGAGTCGTATTACCTTGTGACCTTTCCACTTTCAGGATCTGGGGTATAAATTGTTGTAGGCAAATATTGATAATATACTTTGTAGGAGTTGAAGACTGAGGGTTTATTTGACATGATCAGGGATTAGTAGCAGGTTTGATAAGGGGCACATCCTTGACAAGAGCAACAAGAGACGACATAACCAGAGAAGGGCTTTTACACAAGGCAGATCCTGATGGCAATTAAAACATGTCCCGAGCCTCACCGTGAAGGGGGGATTTCAGAGCTGAGAGCAGACTATGAAGAATGACTTTGCCAAAAAGCTTATAGGACTGCATTGTGAGAAGCATGTGAACATGGGCAGGGCCACCATCAAAATGGCTATGTTAACCTTTCAAGTTTTTTCAATGATATTGGTGAAAAACTAACAAGCAAACCAGCTAGATTGGCTAGGTTTAACAAGAAGCCCATGATCACATCAC
The DNA here is from genome assembly GCA_037957365.1 of Torreya grandis. NCBI lineage: Eukaryota > Viridiplantae > Streptophyta > Pinopsida > Cupressales > Taxaceae > Torreya > Torreya grandis. The sequence continues at coordinate 1,045,362 of JARHVA010000731.1, read as the reverse complement.
GTGAGACTTAGAAGGTTATGAAATTGGTTCTTTCTGGGGAGCTTGTAAAGCATGTCATTTTTGAGGAGATGATGTCACTAGGGTTTGAAAGTGACAATAGTGTCACACAGCAGGTTGAGGAAGCAATTGTAGAGTCTTCAGGCCTGCCAAAGAGCACTGCACAGGGAGAATTGGACAAGAAGGATCTGATAGTGCATAAGGAAAATCCTAGAGGATCGGTTGAGTCATCTGTAGGGAAGAAAATGGTTGTTGGGAAATTGGTAGAGAATTCAAACAACTAAGAGGCAGAGGATGTGGTGATACAGATTTTTGTTAAGCCTTCTGATGGGCAAAAAGCCAAGCAATTTTTTAGTCCAAATCTAAGACAGAGGTTGCCACATCACCTATATGGACCGACTAAAATAATGATGACAAAGGATGATGGTAAAGTGTTTGACAAAATGCTTGAACAGAAGAATCCTAAAATTAAGCAAACAGGGAATAAATTAATATTGTGCTCTCTTTTAGGAATAACAAAATGTTTTTGGGTGAAAGGGACAAATGTTGTGTTTGATTTAAAATAGAGATCGGAGGCCTCTTTAGATGTTCCAGCTGACTTTCAGTGTTTGGTATGTTAAGGCAAGGAACTGCTTATTTTTTTACCATTGTCTTGCTATACTGTAGGAAAAGACTTTGTCATCTCCATGACTTCCAGATTGTGGGGAGGGATGGATGGGTTAAAACAAACATCTAATCTCAAACCTACATCCTTCAAAGATGCGATCAGAAATGTTGCTTCCAATCCAAATTCAGTGAAATGTTCTCCTCCTCCTCAAGTCTATATTGTTGATCAAGCGAAGGAGGTTCCTTCTGTGGAGATTTCGAATGGGGATGTGGATGATTATTTCATTCTCTAGCTAAGGATGCAATTATATGTAGATTTAATGGTGTATGGTCTTCTTCGATTGCTTTATATAAATGGGTTCATAAGACATGGTCAAATCAATGTGAAATTTCTTTATGATCTAAAGGTTTTTTTGGTGTCCACTTCTATAACCAACAAGATTATTATAAATGTCTTTTAGAAGGCCCTTGGTTTTGGGGCAATACGGGCTTGTTTATCACTCCCTGATTTTTGGATTTTAACCCTCTCACTCTTTTAGTCACTAAGATACCAATTTGGGTTCATCTCCCTAATTTACCTCTACTTTTTTGGCATGCTTATAAGGAAATAGCTAATGCTTTAGGGTCATTTTTAAAGAGTGATCATGAGAGAATTGTTACAGGCTTATCCACTTATGCCAGAATTTATGTAGAGATTGATTTAAGCAAAGGGGTCCCAGAAAAAAGTCATGTTTTAAAATATGGTAAAGTTCAACATGTTCAAGTTCTAGATTATGAGAATACCACTTTTAGATAATACAATTGCAAAGTACCATCTCATCTTCATGCATCTTGTCCTCAGGGGCATCCACAAGTGGTTAAAAAGAAGGGAGAAAAGTCCAAATCAAATAAATAGAGTGCGCCAGATCCATAGCTAGTGGCTGAAGATTGTTTTAGAGGTTTAGAAACACAAGAAAATATAGATTTGGGAGACAATAAGAGAGGAGAAAAATTTGCTTCTACTAAAGAAGCAGTACCCAATGAAGGGGTGATAAAAATTGTTTAAAATCCTCCTTTGAAGGAGTCAGTTAGGGGAGTGAAGAGAGGACATGAGTCTAAAAAATTGGACTCAAACAAGAAATTATCTGAAAATGAAAATTCAGAAGCTTAGAATCCAGATAAAAAACTAGTTGTGGTGAATCTCGATCAATAAATGTGGTAGGAGGTAAAAAGAAAAAAGGTAAAAAAGGCAAGACAACTAATCTTTAAGACTACTTTCCCACAAATCGATGTTTGATACCGGCTATTGGGTGGTAGATAGGTATGTTGTTTTATTGCTCTTAGCATTGTGGTTGTTTGGTGTAATTGGTTCTTTTTGGCTATGGCGTTTTAGCCTAGTCTGCTGTGTAATCTCTTTATTAATATAGGGTATGGATCCCATCAAAACCAATAATTATCAAAAAAACATTACCTGTGGGTGTTGCAAAATTATCACACACAAAGACAGAAAGATAACAGTGGACACATATAGAGGCTTTTGGTGTAGTAGTTGTTGATGCCTAATTCCATTTTACATAAACTATTAGATCATAAGGGATGGAAAGCCTCTTGGTTCACTAGCTATTAGTGGATAGCTCCATCTTGACATAAGCTATACTAATATTCTAAAAATGGAATGTAAATATAGATAAATAAAAGCACATAACAAGGGGTACCATATTACAACATCTAAAACAATTATATGTTAGGTTGTAGAGCTAAAAGCTTCACTGATGCAGACATGGAGAAGGCCATTGGAGGGGTTGCTGAAGGTTGCTGAGTGTCAGAGCAATCGGCGTCGGTCTGATCAACCGACGTCGACAGGATAGTGAAGAGAAGCAACCGACGTCGGTCAGGGATCGGCTGACGTCGGTCACCTCCAGGCAGACAGGGACCGACATCGGTCGCCTGTGTGGTTTGACTGCGAGCTTATTACGGGCAGTTAGCTAACGAACCAAGTGTTTGCATGATGAGAGCTATTTTTAGACTCATAACTGCGGATCTAATTATTGTAATTAGATGTCTAATTATTGTTTGGATGAAATCTATATAATAGACTCATGGTTGTATTGGAAAGGTGTTCTAGTTTGAGTTGAGCAAAGTTAGCTCCTTCTGTGTGTGAGGTGAGCAAGGGTGTTCCTCCTAGTTCCACAACAGTACCAAGGTGGGTGCTGGTTTTGGAGAGTCAGCAAGATTCTTCAGGGGTGTAGGATCTTGGTCAGCAGGTGTGCATGGCCTATATAGGAGATCTGCATGGTAAGTAAGATCGTTGATTCGCAGGTGAATGTGTGTGCAAGGTCAAGGTTCACAGGTGTGCAGAACTAGGTTGATTTGCAGGTGTGCAAGATCAGATAGGACAGCAACACAACAGGGAGCAGAATCAGGCAGGATCTACTTGGAGTACAGGTGTGTACTCGGATAGAGCAAAGAGGAAGGCAAGGGAGTTTCTTCCATAAGTATGGTCTGTTGAGGTGTAGGTTATTGTAGGTTCATGGGAGATCTACTTGAAGTACGTTGAGTACTTGTGGAGTGCGTGGAGCACTTGTAGTGTGCGTGGAGCACAGGAGGTGAACACCAACTCTGTGTTTGAGTTGTGTGTTGGGACCTGAGAGAGAGAGCTTTGAGGAGAGAATTACTGTTCACTTGAGGTGTGGGAAGCCTCTGAAGAGGTGGTGGAGAAGAAGTGGCATCTTCTTTATTGTATTCTTTTCTGTATAAGTATTAATACAAGTTGTGTATTGTCTCTCATATCATGTGTTATTCTGAATTCTAGTTACTTGTGATTCTGGTTAAATATTAAGTTGCTTGGTTTGGTAATCAATTGTGTGCTTTCGGTGTTCACGTATCCTAACAAGTGGTATCAGAGCTAAGGTTGCAGGAAGCAGGTTTTGTGTTTGGTTACAGGTCACTCTCGGGGGTTTCTGATTGAGTGGGAGTAGAGCAATGACAGATCAAAGTAAGCTAAGAATGGAGGAGTTAAAAAGCACAGATGGTCACTTACGGTCCCATGGAAAGAAAGAGCAGGTAAAAGAATATTGTTGGTTGGTAGCAGATCAGCATGAAGAAACTGAAGAAGCAGATGTAGCAGGTGTTGTTGCACAGGATGCTCTGGGAGGTTTCTTGGATAAAGTTGAATCTTGGATAATAGATTCGGTTGCCTCTTTCCATGCAGCCCCAGGTAGAGGAGCTGGTGAGCCTTGCCAAAGAATTGGCAAAGGGGAAGTGAAGCTGAAATTGTAGGCGACCAACACACAGGTGTTGATGAAGGTCATGCAGGTCCCAGGTTTGGAGATATGGCTAATTTCTTCAGAAAGATTGGGTGATGAGAGATGCACAAGAACTCTCACAGCGAATGCACTTGAATTAGCTGGTGGTAAGAAAACAGGTACTCTTTATCTACTTATTTATATTACTGATTCTTCTTCTATTGCGGAGACGCGGCTTCGTAGGCTTGGTCACATGAACAGGAAGGAGATGCATGTTCTTAAGTGGAAGACAGATATATTTGACAGGCTTAAGAACTGGAAAGCCTTGGTGTACTTGGAGGAGATGGCGAACAGAGACCAGTGGATGGTGTTGGATACTTCTGAGCAGGGCAATTTGAACATGGGTATTGATTCAAAGGAGCTCGCAGGTAAAAAATCATCGCTCACAGGCGAACACAGATACCGATGTCAGTCAGGAGGAACCGGCGTCGAATAGACAGGTGCCGATGTCGGTCATGTGCAGACCGAAGCCGGTGATGTCGGGCAGGGTAAGACCGACGTCGGTCAGGAAGACCGACGTCGACAGTAGGTAAGACCAATGTCGGTCAAGAGGGCTGACGTCGGCAGAAGGGACACCGACGTTGGTAGGGTCGGTAGTCAGGGACAAACGCATGGGAACTGACATAGGTCGGATGCAGACTGTGGGGTGACCGAGGTCGGTTACTGTAACGGATTTTGGGTGGACAGCATGCTGTCAAAGAGTCTCAAACACCCATATGAAGGACTGAAGACGTAAGTAGGCCCTTAAATTCGTTGTTCCTTTTTTTTATACTCGTTGCTGATTATAGAGCAGGAAGGATCTAGGAAACAGGTGGGAGCATGGCAGGGATATGATGCAAAACCAATCGAGAGTTTTGGTAGGGTTGTCAGCCGGTAAGAAAGCACAGAGATGAATGGATTCCTTAGTTGAAGAATAGAGTGAACGGACACGTGAGACGGAAGACCAGGTATATGGTCTTGAGGAGCTGCAAGACAGTGGTACAGGTTTTGATAGGTGGAAGACGAAGCATGGCTTCAGTCAATGTCAGGGTAACTACTGTGGTTTGCCTTACCAGGTGGATGATGAGTCATGACATCATTCTGTTGCTGTATGTGGATGGTATGTTTACTAGCAGGATTGTACATACAGGGTTTTGCTGAGCTAAGGGTAAGGTTAGTTCAGTGGCATGTCATGAAGAATTTGGAGCAGCGAAATTCTTTGACATGGGAGACATGGAGATCACAGGTTGATTTTGTCTCCAGTGGGAGCTGATGTGAATCAGGTGTTGGTGAGGTTTAAGATGCAGAGCCGGAGCACACTAAGGGCTGGATAGGTACAGTGTCTGAAATCACATGAGGTCTGGTATAGACCTGAGTATTCCCATGCAGTGGGAGCTGTCAGAGAGTTAGGAGCCAATTCGAGAAAGTGGATTCTCAGGTATTTGAGAGGGACCAGCAACAGGGATTCATGCTATGCAGGGTCAGGACTTCACTACATGGATTTGTAGGTTCGGATGTGGCAGGGTACTCGGATGACAGGAGGTACATCACAGGTTGTGTGGTGGGTTATCTTCAGGATTGATCTTGAAGAGGGATACAAACCAGGAAACAGATTAGATGGAGTACAAGTACAGGTATAGTGCAACTGTTTATCTCTTAGTGGGAGATTGTTAGGTTGTGGAGCTAAAAGCTTCACTGATGCAGACATGGAGAAGGCCATTGGAGGGGTTGCTGAAGGTTGCTGAGTGTCAGAGCAACCGGCGTCGGTCTGATCAGCCGATGTCGGTAAGATAGTGAAGAGAAGCAACCAACGTCGGTCAGGGATCGGCCGACGTCGGTCACCTCTAGGCAGACAGGGATCGACGTCGGTCGCCTGTGTGGTTCGACTGCGAGCTTATTACGGGCAGTTAGCTAACGAACCAAGTGTTTGCATGATGAGAGCTATTTTTAGACTCATAGTTGCAGATCTAATTATTGTAATTAGATGTCTAATTATTGTTTGGATGAGATCTATATAATAGACTCATGGTTGTATTGGAAAGGTGTTCTAGTTTGAGTTGAGCAAAGTTAGCTCCTTCTGTGTGTGAGGTGAGCAAGGGTGTTCCTCCTAGTTCCACAACAGTACCAAGGTGGGTGCTGGTTTTAGAGAGTCAGCAAGATTCTTCAGGGGTGTAGGATCTTGGTCAGCAGGTGTGCATGGCCTATATAGGAGATCTGCATGGTAAGTAAGATCGTTGATCCGCAGGTGAATGTGTGTGCAAGGTCAAGGTTCACAGGTGTGAAGAACCAGGTCGATTTGCAGGTGTGCAAGATCAGATAGGACAGCAACACAACAGGGAGCAGAATCAGGCAGGATCTACTTGGAGTATAGGTGTGTACTCGGATAGAGGAAAGAGGAAGGCAAGGGAGTTTCTTCCATAAGTATGGTCTGTTGAGGTGCAGGTTATTGCAAGTTCATGGAAGATCTACTTGAAGTACGTTGAGTACTTATGGAGTGCGTGGAGCACTTGTGGTGTGCGTGGAGCACAGGAGGTGAACACCAACTCTGTGTTTGAGTTGTGTGTTGGGACCTGAGAGAGAGAGCTTTGAGGAGAGAATTACTGTTCACTTGAGGTGTGGAAAGCCTCTGAAGAGGTGGTGGAGAAGAAGTGGCATCTTCTTTATTGTATTTTTTTCTGTATAAGTATTAATACAAGTTGTGTATTGTCTCTCATATCATGTGTTATTCTGAATTCTAGTTACTTGTGATTCTGGTTAATTTCCGCATATTAAGTTGCTTGGTTTGGTAATCAATTGTGTGCTTTCGGTGTTTCTCGCATCCTAACATTATATATGCACAACACAACATGGGACTCGTAGTTAGGTACATGTTATAATTATATCACAAACATGGGACTTAAGGATTTGTGATATGTACTTTAGGTACGAGTGGATTGGCAAGTTTGCAATTAGTAGGTTCAAAGCCAAACTTCAGACATTTTTTAGCATCCTCTTACCCTTTGACACAATAGGAGCTTTGGAATTGGGTATGCACATCAACCAAACAATTATTAAAAGCATATATTATTTAGATGGCATACTTGTGAATGTTGTGATATACAAAATATGGAAGTATACTTAAGACAAATGAACCCAATTGTTTGACAAAATGTAAATAAATCCATTCTCATCACATGGTGAAATATCCCAAAAAAAAGGGATATATTCTGAAATCTAGAATGTATTGAAAACCCAAACAAAAATATTAATTTTCAGATTTAGGACAATAAACCCTAGCTACAATTAACCCTTCACAATTAGTGTAAAAATATGACAAAATCAATGACACAAGTAGGCAGTCTTACAAGCAAGTTAATCTCCCCAAAAATAGAGATTTTTCTATAAACTCTAGATGCCACCAATGGAGACAAATACAAAATCAATCCCTATCTTTACAATGTTAAAAATAGTACTTTCACTCCTTGATATAACCCAATAGTTATGAAAGGGATTTTTGAATTTATTATCCAATAAATTTGCCAAATTAGAACTCAATTTCAGATCTGAATATTTGATGAAATATTGAATTCCTTTAAACTACAAATGCTAGAAATATTCCTAAAAATTAGGGAATTAATATATAAAATTTATCGATAATATTGAGGCCCAATGACCCTCCAAAATACCTCAAAAATTCATAAAAAAATAGCAAAAATATATCTATATAAAAATTAGAATATTGCTTTGGCTCAAAAATATCCCCAAAACCCCACGGACCAGCTCGACAACCCAGTCACGAATGTTGGAAATGATCAATTTTAGCCCTAAATCCCTACAACCCTACAAGTAGGGGTCTTTAACTTGCCCAAACAACTCCTTAGGGCTTCTAACCCTAGTCGCCCCTCTCACAAACCAATCAGCTCCTCCCAAAAGCAAGTTGTCAGCCATCAAATGTTGTTTTTATCTTTTTTTGAATAATAGGCTCCATTAAAACCTCAAAATGAAGCTACCCTAATTGATAAATGAGTTTTTGAGTCCCCACTCCTTTTTATCTTGAAGGTTTTCATCTCCAAGCCAATAACATAAGCTTTTCATGCTTAAAACTTTAATTTCAAAATATATTTTTTCATCCCCCTTCAAATGAGCCCTACTTTGCTTTTATAATCCTCCCACAAGGGGTATGCCCAAAATGGAGGGAAATACCTTTTTTTTGTTCCTTTTTCCAATTATAAAAAGAATTCTTATTATAATCCACTTAAGTGGATTGGGTACCAAACCCCTCAAAGGGCCCCAACTTAAGTGAATTTATAAAAATAAAGTGCTTTTACAAGTGCTCTTAAAAAAGCCAAATGTTCCCCTTTTCCTTTTTTCCCTTAGCCCTTGAGAAATTAAATAAGACTAAAGGTCTCCAATAGTATCATGATCAAAAGGGGGATATGACAATCCTCCCCACCCAAAATTACATGTCCTCAAGCAATTATAACAACCAATGGGTTGTCCCAACCATGGGCCTTATGTAATTCTTGATCCTTGATTCTTTCTATGAAAGGGAGACCTCTTGATGAAGCTCCTCATTGTTGTATTTGAATTTTTTTGGCTGCTTATACAATATAGAAATGATATAACAACAACTTCTAATCTTCCTCTCCCATCTCATGGAGGCCCTATACCTTGGATGTACCAAAAAGATGATAAGAAAAGAAAAGTTCTTTGAAATGGCAACATTGTGCTGGTTGGAAAAGTGTATTCCAACAAGGTGATCTTCCAAATTTTGGGCCTTGATTGCCCTTATATCAACACCTACACAAGACACAAACACATTAGTCAAAACAAAAGTTCTCTCCTTCTCTTCAATGTTTGCACTCTTGACAATGTCCTCCATATGTGAAGTGGTTGGAAGTATGTGTGTGGTTGCTCTTGAGGCAATATGAGGGAGGACGACATTGCTTCCACACTCAAAATTGGCCTCCAAATTTAGAATTCTTCCAATTAAAAGAGCTAGAAATTTTATCGCAATGTTTGAATTCCACCTTTCGCTATTTGGCCACCAACAAGCGTCCATATACTTGAAAGGGAGGGGAGGATTAGTCACTTCCCTCTTGATTAGTTGGTTGTGTATGCATATTCCAAACCTCTTGTGACCCCTCCAAAATGAATTGGTCACCCCCAATTCAACCTTGTGGGGTATCATTATGAAATCAACACCCTCCAAGCATTTTGGGGTCCTCAAACTCACCAAAAGTGGGCTGGGATTGTCATGGAAAACATGGTGGAAAGAATTACCTGGCTATCCCTCATGTTCATTCTATTCTTCATATGCATCTTTCGGTAATCCAAAGTCCCTTTACAGTGTTGTGACTAGCCTTGCCTTGGTTCACTCACCCAAACTCTTTGCCTTCTCTCTCCTTATTCTACTTAAGTAACTAGAGGCTGAAATGAATCAACATTTCCAAATCTTTTTGAGCATGATCAATTCTGATTTTTCATGAAAAAATTATAATTTTTTGAGCGCACCCTAGGTCTATTCTCTATGTAAAATTCAAAACTTCTTATTTTCTCCCCAAACTAAAAATCAATCTCTTCATAAACTTGTTTGGAAACTTCATTTTCAGAATTCATTAAGCTCAAAAAATAAATAATTAATTATTCTTTTGCATACCTTAGTGGTTTTCCTTTGGCCACTTTAAAGACCTCTTTTGAAGGGCAGGATTTCCACATCTTTGACTCTTTCACCAAACCACGTGAATGATCAAATTCCATAAGCAGAGCTCGTTGCTCCAATTCAAAAGAAAAAAAAAACCTTCTTCCTTGTTTTCTACTACCAAATTTCTATCATGGAAGATTCTTTCCATTGCTTTTGAGGTCACCTCTAGGGGTGAATTTTCACTTAAGCCATGTAAGATTACCTCTTTCTGATCCACATCAAACTTGAGCTCCATAGTTTGGTAATTTTATGTGTACTCTCCAAGAGAGTGCAACCATTGGATGCCTAAGACAATGTTGGTCTCTCCATGGAGTAATCCTCAATGGGGTGTGTTCCCAACACAATTCTAAGCTTGAGAACCTTGGTGGTACAAAGGATGGTGAAGCCATCCACCACGGTCACATAGAATCCCTTGAATTTGATAAGTTGAAGTCCACATGTAGCAATCAAACTCTTATCAATGAAATTGTGGGTGGCCCCATTATCAATGAGAATAGTAACGCTCTTACCTTTCAATATTCCCTTTACATGAAAGGGGTAGTATCTAGGAGTCCTTGGTAATGAAGAAAAAGTGCCACTCATGTCCTTTCCTCCAAGGATATTCAAATACTCCTCCTCATAGGTGGTTTCCCCTTCCTCTTATTCCTCTTCTTCTCCATTCAAATGCACCTCAATGTAGTGTAATTGCCCCTTCCCATGACAATGATGACTCTGCATCCAATGATCTTTGCAATCAAAATAAAGTTTTTTCCTTCTTAGCTTGTTTCTTGTCTCATTGCTCCATCTTGGCCCCTTTATTGCCCCAAACCCTGCTAGCTTAGTCTACCAAGTTTTCCCAAAGGAGTTGGTTTTGTGGCTCAGAAGAGTTGCCCCTTTGCTTCCCCCATCTATTATGTCTTTGTTATCCAAAAGGCCCAAAATAATTAGTTTTTTGCTGATCAAAGGGCATAATTTTACCTTGGAGAATTAAAGACTCAAGATCAAGGGCCTTTTGAATGTCTCTTTGAAGAGAAGGTTGGTCAAAAGATTTGACCAAACCCCAAATGGAATCAACAAGCCCTTTCATAAACAAAACCACCAATCTCATCTCTAAAACATCTGTTACCATGACTAACAGCCTCTGAAATTTTGTCACATATTCCTCTACTATCCCTTTTGCATCAATTGAGTGAACTCTCTGAAATGAAGCTCTAGATCATCCCTATCAAATCTCTCAATGATCCATTTGTTGAACTCTTTATAAGAATGAATGAGTTGGTGTCCTTGGGTGATTAAGCCATGATACCGCTACTCATGGGCAACTTCCTCTAAGTGTAATGTGGCAAACTAAATAGCATACTTCTCCACCATGGGTCTAAGTGAAATATATGTATCTACCTTCTGAATCCAAGCCCTAACTAAGCTCTCAAAAGGTCCATCAAAATTAGTAAGCAAAAGCTTTCTCGAAGCATGATTGAGTTATGCTTAGTTGCCCCTAATTCTTTGGCCAAGCTAATTACCTCCATGTTACCCATACTTCCAAGATGTGAACTTAGAAAAACTAATTTTACCTATGAAATGAGAAGGATATGTCATGCACTCATCATAATCCCTCATTAATTAATCTCGTGAGATGGGTTGTTCCTTGCTTTCTGGAATGGCTAATTATTTTTGTAAAAAAATAGGCTAGTTAGGCATATGTGTGGTTCCTCCATTCTCCTTTGGGGGTTGATCTATGACGTTGTGACTTCCAGAAGCACTACCATCCACATTGGATGGCTTGTCATCCCTCATCTCTCTCATAGTGTAGACAAATTTTGCCATAACTGCTATCATCTATTTTTGGGCTTGTGTGTACCTATCAAGCCTTTCCTCCTCTCTGGGTTCACCATCATTCCTCGATTGATCCAAGTGAGACATTACTTCTTCTAGCTAATTTTTCTCAACCTTATTCTTACTTCTAAGATATGACCTTAGCTCTTTTTCACCATTATGCATGAATTACTATGGAAACCCCACGACTAGCCAAGATATGGCTCTGACACCACTGAAATATCTCAAAAAAGGGATATATTCTGAAATCTAAAATTTACTGAAAACCCAAACAAAAATATTAATTTTCATATTTATGATAGCAAACCCTAGCTACAATTAACCCTCCAAAATTAGTGTAAAAATATGGCAAACTTAATGACACAAGTAGGCAGTCCTACAAGCAAATTAATCTCCCAAAAAATAGATATTTTTCTACAAACTTTAGATGCCACTAATGGAGACAACTATATAATTAATCCTTGCCTTTACAATGCTAAAAAATAGTTCTTTCACTTCTTGATACAACTCAATAATTATGAAGGGATTTATGAATTTATTATCCAATAAGTTTACCAAATTAGAACTCAATTTTAGATCTAAATATTGGATGAAATACTAAATTCCTTCAAACTACAAATGCTAAAAATATTCCCAAAATTTAGGGAATTAATATAGAAAAATTACCAATAATATTGAGGCCTAATGACCCTCTAAAATACCTCATAAATTTAGAAAAATAGCAAAATATATTTATATAATAAATTAGAATATTGTTTTAGCTCAAAAATAGCCCCAAAACCCCACGACCCAGCTCCACAACCTAGTCACCAATGCTAGAAATGTTTAATTTAGCCTTATATCCATGAAACCCTAAAAGTAGGGGTATTAAACCTACCTAAATAGTTCCTTAGGTCTTCCAACCCTGGTCATCCCTCTCACAAACCAATCATCTCCTCCCAAAATCAAGTTGTCAATCATCAAATGTTGTTTTTTATCTTTTTTTGAATAATAAGCTCGATTACAACCTCAAGATGAAGCTGCCCTAGATGAGAAATGAGGGTTTGCATCACTACTCTTTTTTGGATTGAAGGTTTTTGTCTCCAAGTTAATAGCTTAAGATTTTCATGCTTAAAACTTTAATTTCAAAATATATCTTTTCACCCGCTTCAAATGAGCCCTCTTTTACTTTTATAATCCCCCTCAAGGGGTACACCCAAAATGGAGGGAAATACCTTTTTTGTTTTTTTTTCAAATTATAAAAAAAAACCTCTTATAATCCACTTAAGTGGTTTGGGCACCCATGAACTTCAAAGGGCCCCAACTTAAGTGAATTTATAACAATAAAGTGTTTTTACAAGTGCTCTTAAGAAAACCAAATGTTTCCCTTTTTTCCCTTAACCCTTGGGAAATTAAATGAGGCTAAAGGTCTCTAATAGTATCATGATCAAAAGGGGGACATAACACATGGCATTCAAAATTTGCTCATGTATGTCAACACCATGAATACATTTAAATTTTAACTGTAAATGTCAACAGTTTGGATATTTTAAGGAAACACTCATGTTATTTTAAAGGCAAGAAGCCCTAGTGATATTTATGCAATACTAACGTCTAAAGAATAAATAACATAGACAAGACTAAGCTATGTAGAGACAAGAACTTCAAAAATAATTAAGAAACGATGATTGGTTTAAACAAAATTAATGAATACACTACCAACACTACAATAAACACGTTTTGCTCTCATTGGGTCCAAAGAGGTCACGGTAAAAAACAACTGCATTTCCTATTTTCTTATGAGTTTTATTCAAAAGTCTAGGGAATGAAATGAAATGAAAGGAAAGATTTTAATAACATCCACAAGATCAAGGAATCCATGGGACCATGAGCTGAAACAAAGTTTTTTTTGCTAAGACATCCACTTGACCTAAGGGTTGTTATATTGATATTGAAAAAAATTGTAGTCCCTTTTAGAAGCTAACTCTTCTACTATGGATTTTGATTTAAAAAATTACTATTTATTTAAAGTTGCCTCTTCAAACAAATTAGTTAAATTGTCAATAGTTAGTTAAGTTGATTCTTGATTATAATGCTTTAAAAAAATTAATATTTTGCCAAAAAAAGTCCAAAATAGACACAAAATAATAGGATGAATTAATTTGAATAATGAGAAGCTTCGTAGCCTAAGGAGTGAAACATATCCTTACCTACACTCATATGCTCTATATCATCCACTCCTCTTCATACTAAAAACTTACAATGGAGGATTATAGTTGAAAAATAAATAAACCCTAAATCAAGGGTTGTTAATTAATAGACTAGCGAGTTTACCTAACATGCATTCTAATTGAGATTTTTCTAATAGTTGTGAAGATTATTTGCAAAGCCAGAGTGTAGTGAAATTATACAAGTCATAAACAGACTAAAATTGCATTTTTGGCCACGTTGTGAAGTTGTATCTTAACATTAAAGAATAAGCACAACCAAACATTCCTCAAAAATATAATTTAAATTATTGCACTTTTTGTTGAATTAAAAAGAACCTATAATAACATATCCGTAATTGGTTCAGAACCTTACCTTCAAATGGAAAAATCAAAAGTATAATCAGAGCATATCTTTTTCTTTTCTAAAAACCCTACAAAGTCTAGTCAAACACTTACTGGCAGGTGGTGTATCATTGTTATGGCTTTGTATTCCTTTATGTAGTTGAAAAATTTGAAACAAACATTAAAAAGTAGGGAAATAGGCAAGCCTATTAATACACATAACATAGAGGCAAGGTAGAGTATACAAGAAAAAAACTCTATAAACATGTAACAAAAATAAATTTAAAAAAAAATACATTGAAGATAAGATTAATACATAGGCCTCTTCTTGTGTTCAAAATTACATGAGACAAATTGTAATTTTCCTTAACAAAATTTAGAAAAATTGAAAAAAGTTTAATCGTAAGTGCCAAAATAAAAGCCATGCAGAGTAGCAGATATGTAGAAAAATCTATAGATTGCATCAAACTACAATTTGTGGAAGACTTTGAGCCATTGGAGCCATACATAAATATCTCTAAATTTTTTGCTAAGTCATAATCTATCAATGCATTCCATAATCTCCTGTCGGTTATATTCTGACTCGTGTAGGTAAAATTACCAGCTTTAGAGTAATAATTTGTAAAAGTTCACACTTCCCACCTATCAAATGTAATAGCAAATAAATTAGGTAACTTGTCAAGTTCATCTCCAAGAATACCATAGAATCCTCCATGTTTGAATTGAAAAACAATGTTAGCATTGCCCTTGGACATAATAAAGAAAGTTATTCCATCTCCCCTAAATCATAAGAACTTCAATTAGCTAACTTCATCGCAAATTGAAAGTGGGTGTTGAAGTTAGCAACTGAGGAGAGTTGAATAGTCTTCTTATTGTAAAAATCTCTTCTATCTATTTTTTTCCCCGATATGAAATACTCGGGATCAATACCATTTGTTAGGTGAGTTTCACCACCAGACATTGTAACATCAATTACACAATCGATTCATTCAATATCACAAGAAGCACACATGAGGATTTAGATTTTATGTGATATGGATTCAATATCATAGCAATATTTTCTACCATATGTATTAAATATCATAGCAAGTGCACAGGTAGTGACATCACTCCTTTTCTCTATAATAATACGTCCATAATCTCAACCAATCATAACATAGATAAATGATCTTTTTCATATTTTTTGTTAAAAAATGCACAAATTAACTATAGAAAAACTACAAATATTTCTATGCATAGAAAATAATGAATTTCATTAGCTCAGAAGGTAGAGTTTAATCAGAAGTTAAATCAAATTCATTCCTTTAGTTATCAGGACAAATAAGGGTTTATTGATTGTTTTAATGTCTTGAAGACTTGGTAGTATTTTGATTTAATGATTATGTTGTGGCATGTTTACTTATTTATAAAAAAAAGTCTTTTGACACATGGTGGGGTCACGAGCTTGTCAAGGCTTTAGAATTTAGTTTTGGGACAAAATCATTAATTTGGGGGTTTTGTTTGATTGGCTATTATTTTGGACAATCATTCCAATTGTTGACTTCGAAGGTAAAAAAGTAGTGAAGAAAGGATGGAGAAAATATAGGGTTTCAGGTATGTGTTTTGGTCACAACAATGATGGTGGCAAAAAATATTTTTTGAATCCATACCTTGAAGCATTAATGCTTTGATGATGTCCATTGAGTTTGGGGGAAAGATACAAGGCAATTTGGAATTGTACCGAAACTCATAGAGAAGAACATGTTGGTTTTGGAAGAAGAAAATGGAAGAAGAAAAGCGCAAAAAAGAAGGGCATTCTACGAGTAAGTTCTTTACTTATTTATTTCAAATATAAGCACACTTAACTATTATTGTTTCATATTTTTGAAATAAACCATAGTATATGAAGGGCTCTCACCTTCCCTAAAATTCACACATTCTCCTTATTAACATTTCCAATTTGTTGTAGTTTCTATTGCATTCAAATTTGAGTAGTGTTATTGTTGAAAGGGTAATGTGAGTTTGTTTATTAAAACCTTGTGGGTAGGCTTTGGCCTAGTTCATCTCACCCTTAGACGACATATAATATAAATTAATGCTACTAGTACAATCATGAAGGCTTTCTATGTCGATTTGGCATAATGTATTGTGTATCTCTATTTATTCGTATGTCTGTTACCTATATCTTGTTGTATATTGGTTGACTTTGTGCGGAAATCCTAATTCTGATGGATATTTGTATGTTGGTTGACTTTGTGTGGAAACCTTAATTTTTGTGAAAATTTAATCTCTTTTTGAACCCTTGCTTTCATTTACCTTTATAACCCTAGGCTTCATCCAGTGACCTCTTCAAACCCCAAATTGATGATTGGGGTGGGTAGGACTTACCACCATATGGATGGGCTCAACTTTCACATTTTTGTTGTTGTTAATGTTCAAGTACAAGGAATATATTAGGGATTCATAAAATAATTGGGTGATTTACTATAAGTTGTTGACTAGTTTTGTAATGGTGTCAATGATCTTTGAGGCACTAGGGCATATTGTACTCTTATTAACATTATATTATAAACTATATATACTAGTTGTTGATGCTAAACAAGGATTATGTATTCAGTTGATAATTTTACATATATAAGAAATTGTTTTAATATTACAATGTATTATTTGGTGATCGTGAGAAAACCTTTGTCAAGGAATACTTGACAATTGTTTAGGTTTCACTGCTTGACACAATGCAATACGGATGGATTTGTGGTATTGGTTATTCTTATTGTATATATATTACTTACGAGAATATGATTTGTGTTCATTCATGGTTGTTTCATAGTTGCACTAGGAATCATTATCAGGAATAATATTAAATGGAGAGTCATTGTTACTAAACTATTAATTAATAATGTACTCTTCTACATTTGAGTAATGGATTTTTATATGGTGTTAGTTTGATTGTGTTTTTCATTGTAGTGTTGGTTTATTGGTTTATTATTTGGCATAATGAAGAATAGGGATCTTATAGTAGCATAACTTAAGATTGGTGTATCAATCCTACAATCTTGTGTGTGACTTAGTCATTCACAATACTTAAACCCAATGTGGTAATCTAGGAGCAAGTGTCTTGTTATTAATTTTTTGCTCTTGTAGTTTCTAAGTAGAGATATGTCTTGAATCTATAACAAGTAATGTTAGGTTCAATCCTTACTATGTTAGGGTTGGCATTTATTTTCATGTTTTGACTAAAGGGTAATATGTATATAATATGCACTATGAAGGAAATCTAGTCTTTAATATGTTTGACAGTATGATTATGTACAATTGATAGATTTGGTATTCTCCTTGTATGGCCAAGCATGGATCCTTGTTCAAATCGTTGTCATCTACATTGGCTGTTATTAAAGTAATAGGGAATGGTTTAGACTATATTAATATGGTTATACTTTCTTTGTTATATTTGCTTCTTAGATTTTTATTAAAACTGGTAAATTAGAATGGTTAATGAGTAAGTTTATTGGTTGCAGAAGTCTTGGGTACTTCGTGACTTAAGAAGCAATAAATTATTGT
This sequence comes from Torreya grandis, assembly GCA_037957365.1. Lineage (NCBI taxonomy): Eukaryota > Viridiplantae > Streptophyta > Pinopsida > Cupressales > Taxaceae > Torreya > Torreya grandis. The sequence goes on along the minus strand of JARHVA010000731.1, from coordinate 1,027,930 downwards.
AGCATACTTTCATCTCAGGCATTGTGTATTGGTATATATGTATTTATTATTCAATTTTGGTTGCTACTCAGTGGAGGAGTATTAAATTAGTTGGGACATTGAAATGTTCATTGTTTGATGAAGTGACTCTTATTACTTTCTCTCTTTGTTTATTTAGTTCTAATTAAATTATAAAAGTACACATAAGTTGAATGGAAGATACACAATCCAATATTTGTATGGATAATAGACTATGCAAAATGATGTGTGGCCTACTCCATTCAAGGAGACCGAGTGAGACATGTTTGGTTTAAATATAGTTAGAATTTATGCCTTCTAAAGTAAATGGATTGAGTATTTTCTTTTAGTCTTTTATACTGAATATTAAGATCATGTAGGGTATTCATTCATGTTTGTTTCTATATGGGTTTGATGTGGCAATGAACTATAGAAATCGAAACTCAATTGATTTAGACCTCAATGTAAATAACTTGGTATCACATTTCTATGTAGTACTATATTGTGTACCTTGTATCATTATAATGAATGATTTATGTAGGAACTTAATTAGTCTATTCTATATTTTGGCTTGCAATTAATAACCCTTTTATGTTAAATTGTGATAAAAGGGTATTATTGAAATTTAAGTTTATTATTATTGCATTATTGAAATTTATTTGACTTGATTCCATTCCTTAATAAAATGGATTCTGCTATCCTCAACCGAACAATGGTGAACTTAGGGCCCAATTGTGGGAAAGTTTTAATGAAGGTTTAGTGGTTTAAGAACCTATTTGTAAATGCCAGAAGTATTGTTTATAAAATGCTTTATATAGTGCCATTAAAAGTGTATTGTATACTCTATGGAAATACCTTCCATCATGAGCATTATTACAGATATAAGACTTCATTGTAGGTCATGTGTTCAGTATGCAACCTTTGAATAGCTTTGTACTCACTAAACATGAATTAATGATATTTAGTGTTGAGTATGCATTTGTGATTTGAATACTATGAATTTGAATTTACAATCACATGATTTATAAATAGGGTGTATCGTCTATGTCCTTTATGAAAAGTTTATTAGAAGTTTTAAAGGAAAAGAGAGTTAGGAATAACATAAAATAATTGTATCTTTTTAGGTTGTTAATTGTTTTGGTTGATACTTATTATACCTTGGAAAACTTGATATGTTATGTTTTTTTAAGTCAATACTAATAACTAAATCTTATATTTGTAAATCCCTTTTTGAGCAATTAACAAATCAAATAGCAATTCATATTTAGGTGAACTGTTGGGGAATTTGTAAGGTTCTATATAGGTTTTTAAAACTATTTCCTTTTGTAGTAACATAACATTCACTCTATCAAGCCCTAAACATTGACTACACCCCTTAGATAATTTTATTAATGTTGGTTGACTACTATTATCATTTTAGAGGCTTCAATAGACTATTCTAGATTGAAACCTAGTGTTAGAAGTGTGTGCCTCATCAAGAATGAAGAGGTTAATGCTTTATAATCTCTATATGAAGCATTTGGTTGTTTAAGCTATCCTTGGGGGAAAGTGCTCAACCACTTAACATTTTGAATTTGCTTTATAGTTGTGATAAGAATACAATATCAATTAGGTATATTATATAATTAAGTTTTGGAATTAGTTTCACATGTACATAATTGAATTTTGGAATCTGGGTATCATAACTCTAAAAAATTAGAATTTTGTGGGTTGGCTTTTTGTGGTTGTGATAGTTGGTATTAAACTTTAGTTCCATTCTAGGAAATTATGGAAAATAAATGACCTGAGCATGTTTTGGTGTTTCTCAAGATGGTGAGGACACTAGCCAATAGAGGCAATGTCAGTAAAAGTGCTTGTAATGGAAATGTTGGTAGAAATGCAGATATAGAAATTCTAAAAATAATGTTGTTGACAACCATGACATTGGTGGCAATGTTGGTTCTGATGTTGGTAACCATGCTAATAATAATACTGATAGTAACAATAATGTTGGTTTCAATTCCAAAAATGATCATGTTGGGCATAATGTTTTTTTAAATGATATGTTGGTTGTGTTTCACAACATCCAAATCCAAATTAAAGCACATGGCCAATATGGAAAACCTGTAGGAAAGTGGTAAACATGATGGGATATGCGGGGATTAACAAATGGGTGAAAACCTAATACACCATTATGATGTGGATATCATCATTAAAGAGCTTAATAAACTCCCACCTCATACTTTTTTCGGTGGGGATCTCAAGTTATCATTAAGGCATGGCTAGTGAATCTGCAAAAATATTTTACCTTGCATAATATGGGCTCAATATCAAGGCATGTATAGGAGTCTACTAGTTGGTAGGTTATGTTATATTATGGTGAAACCACCTATGTGCTCTTAATGGTTATGACCAAATGTCCCACTCTTGGGAGACCCTTGAGGGGTGATTTAGGAAAAAATACATGAAAAAAACTTCAAGGAACAAAAAATCATGAAGTTCCAACTGTTGAAGTGAGGAAATATGACTATTCTAGAGTATGAGAACAAGTTTATCAAAATCTTGCATTATGTAAATTACATGCATGACAAGGAAACTAAGGTCATTAAATTCATGCTAGGCTTATGTGAGATTGTGATGCATGATGTAAACATGACAACCCCTCACACTTTGGTTGTTTCAATTGAATATGTACATCATACAGAGGACAATATCAAAGTCTTGCTAGAAGTCAAGATAAGAATACCGAAACAACAGGTTGTAGCCTAAGCCTAAAGCATCAATCCCTAATGTGAGTAAGAACTTCACCAAATCTTATCAGAAAAAAGGCTTTGTGAGAAACAAGAATATTTCTAGAAGATTCTAGAATGCAAATAGAGGTTCCAAGCCTCAAAATTTTGCAAATAAAAATAATGAGAACCACAATCAACAAGACAACTTCCTTGGCCTAACCACTAGAGCCAATACAATACATTTTCCATAAACAATAGTGGAATGTTAGAATGTAGTGATAATCATTACTAGAAAGATTGTCCCCAACTACAAGTCAATCAACCAACAAATTATCATGTGTATGTTATTGTTGATAATAGAAATGGATACCTACAATCTACTCCAATAAAGTCTAAAGTATAATTTATAATTTTACATTAGATATTTTAATTGATTTTGGTTAAACTGATAGTTTTATTTCACCTTCAATTGATTTTAATTGCAAAACTAAACCGTCTAGATTAAAATAAGGATGAGAAATTGAGTTTGACATGGAAAATGGTGGTTCTTTTAGAATGTATGAAACAAACTGAACTAGATCTCAAAGTCTTTAAGACTCAAGTAAACATGTTTTTGGCACCATTAAGGTCTTATGACCTAATTTTGGGCATGGACTGGTTACAACAATATCAAGCAAAGCTTGACTATTTTAGCAAAAAGGTACAATGTTTTGATGATGTTGGAAATCATGGTGAGATTTAGGGTGTCATGAGGCTCGTAGCTAGAAAAAATATTTTAGCCTTACAACTAAAAATAATAGTAAAAAAGCATTGTAAACTTCATTTTGTGTAGCTAAATGAATTTTCCAAGGAAAGTGAATTTGTTCTCTAAGACTACCATGTATTGAGAGAATGTAGGGATATATTACCCAAAGAGCTTCCATGTTTACATCCTCGAAGGGAGTTTGTCTTTTCTATTTTATAGTATTAGGATCTGCGCCTACATCCAAGGCCCCATATATGATCAATGTGGCATATTTGTGAGAGATCAAAGTGTAGCTACAAGAGCTGATGGAATAATAGCTGATTAGGCCATGTATTACCCTAGGGAGCCTTTGTTGTCTTCATCAAGAAGGATGACACTTTGAGACTTTTCATTGACTATAGAATCTTGAATAAAGTCACTATAAAGAACAAGTATCTCATTCTTATAATTGATGATCTTTTCAATCAAATGAAGGGTATAATTATGTTTTCCAAGATAGATCTTTGATCAGGGATATCACCAACTCAACATCAAAGATGATGATGTACATAAAACAACTTTTAAAACAAGGTATGGCCATTATGATTTTTTTGTCATGTCTTCTGGATTAACAAATGCCCCTAATGCTTTTATGAACTTGATGAATAGTGTATTCAAATATTTCTTAGATCATTTTGTGTTTGTCTTTCTATATGACATCCTGGTATACTCTAAGGATGAAATAGAGCATGACTAGTACCTACACTTGATCTTGCAAATACTAATGCAATATAATTTGTTTGGTAAATATTTTAAGTATTCTTTCTACCAAAGAAAGATTCATTACTTAGGGCATGTTATCTCTAAGGAAGGTTTTTCAGTAGACCCTACAAAAATTAAAACTATTAGGGAGTGGCTTGCTCCAAAAAATTGTGTATGAAGTGTGTAGTTTCATGGGATTATCTAGTTACCATCGGAGGTTTGTTGAAGACTTCTCAAGGATTGCTAACTCCATTACTTATTTGTAAAGGAAGGGAAAGAATTTTGTGTTGACTCTTAAATGCGAAGAAGCCTTCCAAAATTTGATAGAGATTGTCAACTTTTGCTTCAATCTTTGTTATTCTAGATCCTAATGGGAAATTAAATCTAGGTTAATGCTTGTGGTATTGGCATTAAGGTTGTTTTGACCCAAGATGATAAGGTTGTTGCCTAAAAATTTCATAAGCTCAAAGCCCATGAGAAGAACTATCTAACTCATGGTTTTGAATTGAATGTTGTGGTTCATGCTCTCAAGCAATTGAATTTTTTTGCTTTGTAAACACTTTAAGGTTAAGTCTGACCATCGCAACCTTGTAAATTTATTTGATCAAGATGGATTAAATGCAAGATAGCGTATATGGTTAGAGTTTATCAACAATTTTGATACTGGTATTGATTATGTTATATACAAATTAAATAGAGTAGTTGATGCTCTTAGTAGAAGAATATATCTTGCTGTAATTTCTATTTTAAGGTTAAATTTCAAATATTTTGTTCTTAATTAGCAGCTAACAAAGCCTAAATGAAGATTAAAATGTACTAAATTAGTAAAATAAATAATGGCTTATTATTCCTTGGACTCATATGGACTTTTGAAGTATTAAGGCAAAATTTATGTTCATAATTTTGAACATTTAAGGGAAAAAGTGTTCAAAAAAGTGCATACTGCACCTCATTTCACCCATCTATGGGTCACTAAAATGACATGTGTTTAAAAGGTGTTATTTATGGCCTAGGTTAAATAAAGATGTGGTTACTTTCATAGCAAAATGTTTGGAATGTCAGCATGTCAAAGCTGAATACTGTCATCCAAGTGGGGTGTTACCCTCATGTTATTATAGAAAGGAAGTGGGAAGTGATTTCAATGGATTTTATATCAGAAGTGATTAAGTTTTGAGGCAAACATGAAACAATTATAATTATAATTGATAAATTAACAAAGGTTGCTCACTTTATTATAGGCAATCTTATTGATGATGCCTCTACTCTTGATAAAAAAAGTTTGTGAAGGAAATTGTTCACCTTAATGGTATTTTGGAAGTCATTATCTCAGATAAAGATAAATTGTTTACTTCAAATTTTGGCAAACCTTAATTATTGCATTTGAAACAAAGCTAAACTTTAGTCCAACTTATTATTTGGAAACAAATGGCCAAACGGAGAGGCTGAACCAAGTTGTGAAAGATATGTTAAGGATGTATGTCATGGGCCAACAATCTAAATGGGAAGATTACCTCCAATTGGTTGAATTTGCATACAATAACACTTACCAATATGTTATTAAAATAATACTTTCAAAGCCTTGTATGGGCAAAATAACTTTCCTTGGTTGTGATGGTTTAGAAAATCAAGTGGTTACAGGTCTTGAGACTTTGTAAGAGTATGATGAACAAATGACTCTGATACGTTAAAGGTTGAAAACTATCTTTGATAAGCAAAAGAGATATGCTAATCTAAAATGGTCACCAAGAGATTATGATGTAATTGAGAAGGCATTTTTGAGAGTGAGACCTCAAACAAGTTCCATAAAATTTGGCAAAGCATTCAAACTAGCTCCACGCTTTATTGGTCAATTTGACATTGTGGAAAAGACTAATACTATGTCTATTGCCTAGCTATTCCTCCTCCTCTTTCTAAAACCCATGATGTGTTTCATGTGGATTTATTGAGAAAAATTATTTTTGATATGTCTAATATTTTGGATTGGAATAATAGATAGGTGGCAGAAGAGGAGATGATTTAGTGTACCCAATTACGATCTTGACCCATCATAATGTTAAAAATAGGGACATTCAGTAGGAGTTGGTCTAATGGAATCAAATTAATGAGAAAAGTGTCACTAGGGAAGATGAAAATCTTGTCAGGCATCACTATCCTCACCTTTTTATTTAGGCCTGGATGACACCTCCTTTTAACGGGAGTGGATCTCATATCCTACTAAGGAAAACCTTAAATAATGTGCCTATTGTACTATTTTAGTGAGCCATTTTTTATTATTATACTTGGCATTTGATATGATCTATATTTACTTAGATTTTCATACTTCAGTTCATGTTGTAATTGGGCATATTTCATTTAGTATTTAGTTTTTTGAAAATTATATAGAGCCATTACTACTAATGTCATTTATGCTTGCAAGTAATAGTTGGATTATTGAGCTAGGTTTGTAGCTAGAAGACTTTGTCAGATTGCAATATCAGTGGTATATAGGTAAATGGGCGTAAGGTAAAAGAAAGAGATCAAGTCAATTATCCATCATTTCTTTTTGTGATGTCTTGTATTGTGTTAACCAGCAATAAGTGTAATCCTTAGTAATGTTTGTTCAAAGTCATCATTAACTTATATCCAATTTTGCCACTATGTTTACATGAATATTTAATTATAAAGGCAGGCCCTTGAGTTGCTAGCTTAAGCAACATAAACTTGCAACTATTTCCAAATTCCATAAACTTGCATTGGTTATTAATAAATTATTGTAAGTTTTGGTAATGATTTGAAATGTTTTAGTAAGGGCTTATTGATTTTTTTAACATCTTGAAAACTTGGTGGTAAAAGGGTTTAATGATTATGTTGTGGCATGTTTCCTTATTTGTAAAAGAAAATGTCTTTTGACCCATGATGGGGTCACAAACTTGTCAAGGCATTAGACTTTAGTCTTGAGACAAAATCATTGATTTAAGTGTTTTGTTTGATTGGATATCATTTTGGACTATCACTCTATTCATTGAATTCAAAGGGAAAAGAGGAGTGAGGAAAGGATGAAGAAAATATAGGGTTTCAGGTCTGTGTTTTCATTGTAACCATGATGGTGGTGGAAAATATTTTTGGAATCCACACCTTGGAGGCATTAATGCTTTGATGGTGTCCATGAAATTCGAGGAAAGGATATAAATTATACCCAAACACACAGATAAGAATATAGTGGTTGTGGAAGAAGAAAATGAAGAAGAAAAGTAACATAAAAAAATGACATTATGAAAATAAGTTATTTGCTTATTCATTTCAAATCTAAGTAAGCTTAGCTACTACTATTTTATGTTTTTGAAGGAAACCATAGGTGATGCATGGGTTACATAGAGGGATCTCACCCTCCCTAAGACTTGTACATTATATTTATCGATGTTTTAAGGTTGTTGTAGTTGTTATTGCATTCAGATCTAAGTAAGGTGGTTATTGAGATGGTAATGATATTTTGTTTGCTAAACTATGGTGGGTAGGCTTTGGCTTGGTTAATATCACCCTTAGATGGTGTATAGATTAAATGAATCCTTCTAGTAAAATCAAAAAAGATTTTTATGTGGATTTGGTGTGATGTCTTGTGTAAATTTATTTGCTAGTATGTGTGTTTAACTATTGTGATCAACAAGCCCCATTCTCTATATTTTCAAATAGGGATCCATTTGTTTTAAAATCCTAAAAAAATAGTCTTCATCAAGATGTAAAGTGATTTTGGAAACTATAAAGTCATATGAGCATAAATCAATTATCACTCTTTATTTCATAAAGTTTAGGCTTATAAAATGTGGGCTTTAAAAAGTTAGTCTAAGATTATATTTTAATTTATCGCATGGCTTTATTGGACTAACCCAAATAACCATTCAAATACCAAGATTTATCACATTTTACAAGTCAGTGATTAGTGACAGGTGTCTCTCACTCATTCAAAATCTCTTAAGGCCACCAAAACATTTCAGGTTTCCAAAAAGACTACAATATCTTGACCATAAAAGAATGTGCCAAGTGTCATTTTCTTGATTAATCACATGCCTTTGATATAATATAGTTTGATCTCATAAGTGTTTGGTTTTCCAAGTTCTCGAGATTGCTCCATGTGTCATCATAATAGTACACCTAGAGGAATAATTAAGTTTTATACATTATAAAGACTAGTGACTAATTGACTACATAAGATTATGCAAAGTGTCATCACCTTAACACATATCAATTTTGCAGCATAAAACTAAGTTATAAAGGCCAATGATTAGTTGATGCAATGAGATTCATCTATGTATCAACATATTAGTGCACCATCAAGACATGATGGAAAATCTATGTCATGAAAACATGTGACCATGTGATTAATCGAGATCAGGCCATGTGTCATCATCTCAACTTATCTTAGATCTAGGATCAAAGTTACATTTCTTCCATACTAGTAGATAACTGATTTAATGAGATTCTCCATATGTCAACATCTCAATGCATCTAAGGCCTCGATCCATAAGTGAATTTACAAAGGCAAGTGACTAACTGGTGGAGTGAGATCATTCCATGTATCATCATCTTGTAACACAAAGGCTGATTGCTAGTATAATGCGTCATGAACATGATAATTAAGTGATGTAAAAACTATTATACAAGACTTATGAACATATAAATATTTAAATGGTGACTAAGCAATCAAGGAGTAGCTACAAAACATTGCATGTCAGATAAAGCCTTATAAAAGCTTACATCATAAAATCAAATTCAAATTTGATGGACTAGTGAGTGAGGCTATTATGTTGCAATTAATTCTCAAGCATGGAAGATTCAAGTAATGAATTCTTTGATAATTAAATTATATGCTGCGTTCTAAGCCAATTCAATCACATTATCCAGTTGTCAATTTAAGAAATACTATCCAGAGCTCTGCAATGATCAACAAGCCCTAATTTTTGAACTAGACACAAAACTTAGTTCAATCAATAATGGAGGCCCAGAACTAGGAACATGCTCTATCAATGTTTTATTTTGAAACCAATCAAAAATTTAAAAACATTGAGTTTGACCATATTACTATACACAATGCATTTTGACACTATTCACCAATCCATGCAAAGGTTGAGGTTGCTCAACCATATGACGATGAGGATAATTTACCTCTGAGAGAGATTAAAAACAAAGATAACTTGCTTGTGATCAAATCCATTGGACATCACCAAGTCATGGCTAAACCTATGACATTCCCTTGTGCCAACTTACTTTACAATTTGTTTTTTGTTAGAACATGCACAAAAGACATTTTCCATAAGAATACCAACACACAACCAATATCATATGTGGTTGTTTTAGCTTTTGAGAAATTCTATAGGTTGCCCAAACTAGACACCCCCTATAACCAACTAATAGTTAAAGAATGGTTCAAAGGGGGTAACATTAGGGACACCCTAAAGAGTTGGTCTGAGAATCCTTATAAATTTCCCATGAGGAAAAACGTCCCAATTGCCTAATTCAGGACAAGTATCAAAATTGACATGGCTCTTTTAAACTGGCTACTCAGAGCCCCATCCATAACTTATGTGGATGAAGTCTAGGTCCCCTTAATGTTAATGAATATGGAAGGCAAAAGTATTTCCCTATTAGGGTAAATCATAAGCTTTAAATTGATTAATTAAAGAGTCATGCACAACCGCTCATATGACAAATTTTATATGCTTTCTTATTTAGTAGATGTTATCTATGGAAATATTAGTTCTATCAGGGCTTCTCCATGGGAACCAAGGTGAATGAAGAGAATTTATGATGATTTTAACCACCTCCACATCCACAAGTATAGAGATCATATGTAGATAATAGTATATACTAGCTATCCCATGCTTTACAAGATAATAAATGGGCACCCAATGCTAATACTATCTACAGAGATCAAGAGATGACTCAAGTCATTGAATGACTATTGGTTCTACCCTAATCATATCATTATCAGAGTAGAAAGCATAATAATGGCCCATTTTTATTTTCCTAGGCTTGTACTAGACAAATGAGCTGAGCAAGAGATAACTTATCATCTATCTAATAATATGGATGAAAATCTGAGGAGGGCCAAATTGGCAAGTTACCATAAGATACCCCTTAGCATAAGTAGGTAACAGTTCTGGAATTGGGAATAATTGGCCAAAACATTAAGGCATAGGTGTTTTTTCAAGTTCATATTGGTCAATTTTAGATATTGAGACCCCAAGGGGGTAATATAACAACATTTAAATAAGCTCCAAAAATAGTTCAAAAGAAATTATGGGGATTGCAAACACAAACATGATTTAATATTTTTGAATCTTGAGGATAATTCTGAAGTTTATATAAGAATGAAAAAGGATGAGATGTCCATGAGGATTGATCAAAATATTAAATATGACCCATCTATTACAAGGGATGATTCAATTAGAATGGGTCAAGAATTTAGAGGAAAAGCCCATGAGCAACTTGAACAATCTCAAGAAGAGGAAGACACAAAATAAGAAACAAATGAAAAGTTAAAGGGTAAGATTCTTAGAGGTCTTCCAAATCCAAAAGATTTTGAGATGCTTACTCTTTCCATTGATACATGGGAGCCTTTAGTTCCTATAATGTCATTTTACTTGACTCCACCAACTGGTGTAATTTCACCACCTCTTTCACTAGTGGTAAGCCTTCCATTTGCTCTTCCCCTATTATACAATACAATCGGTCCTCCTATGACAGTTAAACAACATAACATTCCACCAACCCTTCTACATGATTCTAAGTTCACCCAAGAAGAACAAAGGCCATTTCATTATGTAGGGGCATCTATAGGGATTACTTGCTCAAATACAAATAAGGAGTCTACAAAAGAGGGTTATGAGGGAAATTATGAAGGAAATGATACATAATATTTTGAACAAGAGATTGATTTTGATGTATTTTGAAAGGCTCCTTCATATGTTTCCTTTGAAGCTCATAGCCTAAGTTCTCCTCATGTTGAAGATCCAGAGCAGGTAGGGATTGGAAAGGGTGATCCAAGTCCAAGTGTGGATAAAACATCAAATCAACAAGGACAATAATGGACACCCTAGTGATTACATCATCCATCACAATTATTACCCCTGTAACCATTCCAGTGGTTACTACACATGATTCCATGTAAGTCATTGCCTCTCTTTTTTCATATGTTACCCTAATTTCTCTAGGTGATCCTCTAATTACTTCAACTCCACTAGATTCAATAGGCATTTATGCTCTTAGTGTCTCTACTAATTTTGTTTCTACAATTTTGGATTTTTTAATTGACACTACTTCTCCCACTAATACTATGACTACCATATTTACTCCTATTGCCCAAATTTTGAAAACTTTGACCTAGGTTGCCATTACATATCCTATGGATGTGGCAAGCTCAATAGCCCTTGTCTCTACTTCTTTTTAGACTTTGAATTTTGAGGATTTAGTTTCTAGATCAATGTTTGCCACACTTCTTTTATAAGAAAAAATTTTCTACCCAATTGGGGTTCACAATAACACAAGATGCTCAAATAGAGTCACCAATAGTTTTGGTCTATGAGTCTCCTAGACTCACAAAGTATATATTCAAGACTCCCCCATAGACCATTATGTCAAAAAAGATAATGATCATCCCACCTTTCCCTTCACCATCCACATCTCCTAGCTTTTCTCCCTCATTATACCCCTCCACTCTCATGCCACCTCAACCTAGTCCTTTATATCCTTTTATCCCCAAATCTCAACCACAAAGCACCTTGTCCCTTGTTACTTAGACATCTTCTCAAGACTTGTTAGTGACTCCCTCATGGATACAATAGATGTAAGCAAACTAGCCAACTAGACAAGATTTGGTTATTACTAAGGAACCCAAGCTGATAATAGAGTTTGATGAGGCCTCAAATAAATTGAAGAAAGTAAGGAGGACAGTCAACACATGTAGGAAGCCAATTGAATTTATAAGAGAAAAAGATTTCTTTCGCTAATGAAGAAGAGAAAAGATAGTCCTAGGGAGGAAGATGAGATCCAAGAGTATCCTATTTTAATGGTTGATGCTATCAGAGGAGTTATAAAAAATATATTCTATGGCTGACAACAAACTAACAAAATATTATAGGCACATGTTAGAACAGAGTCCCCAAAATACATAGTGGATAATGTGTAAAGTTTGGTTAAGACCCTATAAAATATTGTATATTCTATACACTAGGTTAGATCAGAGTCACAACTATAATGGGGAAATGTGGTGAATTTTTATGAATCCATAAAGAATCTAGATGCCAAATTAGACTTCATTAATAAAGTAGTAAGACAAAAGTCATATCAACATCTCAATTTGTTACAACTTCTAGACATTACTTTGACACAAAAATTTGTGACTAATAAGAGGGATTGTCTGATGAAATGACATAATCAGATGCAAAAGTTGGTGGGACAGTTGATAAGTCAAGAACAAAAGGCTACCCAAATATTTGGGGATATGGGCATTAATAGTATATATACACCACTTGAACAATTGGCAACAATGCCTTTCTTCTACAGTTTGCTCTAAATTGCTATAAATAGTTTCAAAGCATAAGTTGATGGTATAGTTTTTAGAAGTAGCGACCACGTGATCTAATTGATCACTTTTACTAAGGACAAAGTGGCACAAGCAGAAGCATTGAATTATTCTTTTAGGACTTTAATGGTATTACATAGGAAATTGATGGACAAACTTTAATTATTATTTAAGATATTGATTATTAATATTGAAACCATAGAGATAGACTTCACAACATGTATGACTACATTCAAAAAAATAAAGGAATAAGATCAATTGGTTGCGTAGGTAGGAGTGTCATCTTCATGGGCTTGAAATTCGCTGAATGTGTCCCCTTTTCCTATGTATACCATAGTTTATACTCCAACAAGGCCTGTGCTTGTTACACTTCCTTTCATTGTAACTCCTCTGCAAGCCCATTTAGGACCAACTACATTGGTAACTGCAACTGCATTTTTTAGTACTTTAGTCATTGTAGTAGTGCATAGTCTACCCATAATGAGTTCCACGTTAGTGTCCTCTGCTTTCACCACTTCCAGTTAAACCTTGCTAATTGGAATTCATTCTAGTATTGGTACAATTTCAATTAGAAGTTATACTCAAACTTAATGAAGTCACCACTTGAGTCTAATTTTGAAATTTTTATTTACATAACTGTATATGAGCTGTAAAAGTAAATTGAGATTCATTTATTTATAAAAAAATTAAACATGCAAGACTTGAGGCTAAATTAAGAATCAATGTTATTTTAGACTTTGTAAAATTGTACAAGCTTTGAGGATGAGGTGAATCCATCCAAAGTTGTATGTGAATGTTTTTTACTCATTGTAAGAGAAGATATTTGGGTAATTAATGCAAATTTAAAAGTTTTGGTGATTGTTTTGTAAGTTTGTGTTAATGTACTATCTCTTCCGCCTTTCTGTGTTTCTTTTAGTTATTTCCCTTAAGTAGATAAAATTAATATGAGGTTGTGTGTGTTCTTTACTTTTAATGATTGGATTGAAAATTACATTAGTTTAAATCAAATTTTGATTATAGACCATGCTTAATTTTTTTTAGTGACATATGATATGCATAACAATCTAGGACTAGAAACATCTGTGATTGCAATAAAAGGGTTATATTTAAATTGTTTCCTTACACTATTTATTGTGTTTGATTGTGTTATGTGTTTACTAATCCTAAAATGAGAGGGAATTTCCTATAAGGAGTCTTTGGTGTGCATAAAACCCCCATGAACAGGGTTTTATCTGGTGCTAGAAGGAGGACCAAAACATTTAATCATTGAGTTCACATGAGCTTACATACATTAAATCAACCAACAAGGTTAACAAGGTCCAATTCAAAATCTGGTTTTCAATTATTGTTAACTTTATAAGTTCATCGAAGACCTAAATTTGATAGAGATATCCCTACGATATCCATAACACAACCAAATTCACTAATTTAATGGAATCAACCTCAACGTTTAACTATGGCTTGGCTAGCTGGTTCCATCATTGTGATAGCTAGTGTTGTCCATGTTTACCCTTAAATCCTAAGAAATATCTCCCTTCATTCTCTCTTTCTGGCATATGAACTACAAAAGAACACATTTTAAAATCCTTTAAAACTTTTTTGGGATTATTCAATGTAACTCATAATGATGTTGCATGTAGACTTTTATTTTTGACCTTGTAGGATGCTACATATGAATGGTTTCTAAACCTCCCATAAAATTCAATTGCATCATGGAATTAGTGTCATACCACATTTATTGGCCAATTAGGTCAAATCACCAACCCTAGTGTGGTCTATTGACATTTTGCCAGTATGAAAAGGGAACCTAATGAACCAATTAAAGTATTTAATGCAAGATTGTAAAAAATGTTTAGCTGCATAGACATCCTATATAGCCTTCTCAATATCCTAGCTCTAAAAATGTATAAAATTCCATAGATTTGATTATTGTGTTATTCTTATGCATTGTACACAATATTAATACCCTATTATATGCTTCTGTTGATGCTATCAATGTTGACCATCAATTGAATCTATAATTATAAGATATGGCTATAGCCAACTTTAATCCAAATTTAATAGCTTTGAGTCCTATGCCAAATGCTAATCATAATGTCATAGCCAACAATCAACATCAAGTTTTTCATCAGTTACCTCTGACCCTTGTTTCACCAAACTAGAGTCTAAGCTTTCTAAATAACTTTATACCCCTACCTAACTAGTAGAATCAGATCCAATTCTAAGTTCCAGTTAATAACTAACCACAACATGCCTCATCTCTGGTTCCAAAAAAAATGAGTTAGACACTATCCAATTCATTGTACAAAAACTTAACCATGAGTTTATAGGCATGTAGAAACAATTGGAAAACATAAGAGTTTTAGCCAATGTGATGCCCATAGGTATCTGTAAAAGGTTATGTCTAACCCCAAGTAGGTCTAAGAGAGTGGTCTTATAATTAGACAAATATTTAGTCCTAGTAGTTAGGGAGTTATTAAATTTCCACATGTATTTTGTGTTTGAAATAGGTGTCCAACAATACATTAACATTCTTGTAGTTGATATCCCTGAAGCCTATGGTTTGCTTCTAAGTTGTGATTGGTCAAAGACATTGAATGGATATATGGCAACATTTTTTTCACACATGTGGCTTCCTTGGAAAAGAGTCAATAAGATTAGAGTTAATATAGAGTCAAAGATGAAATATGTAATCGTAAAATATAATACTAAAAATGAGAAAGTCAACTTTGCTTTGTCACACATATGAGTTTACACTTTCATGACAACACCTAAAATCATGAACAAGAATTTAAAGGTACTTCACAATTGTGGACCTTATTTTTCAAAGGAGTTCAATCTAAGAAAGGCTCTGGGGTAGGCATAACTTTGATTGATTTAGATGGGAAGCAATACCTTGTTGCTTTTAGATTGCAATTTCTATGCACCAATAATCATGAAAAATATGAGGCCTTGATCTTCGGGTTATAGTTCTCTCTAAAACATGACATCAAATATATTTTGATGTATGGAGACTCATTGGATAACCAAGTTAAGAGCTTGTATCAATGTAAATTACCATACTTAAATAAATATAAGCACAAAGCTTGGGATTTGATTGAGTCATCCGAAGCTTTTAACATTCTATCAGTCTCAAGGGAACATAATCAGACTAAAAGTTCCTTCATTGCTTTTGAAACAAATTTGTCTCTATTTCGAGAATCCAAATTATAAAAATTCTCTATAGAATTAGTGCCATGCCCTTCTATTCCTGATAACATTGAAAATTTTCAAGTATTTGATGATGACCAACATATTATACAGTTCATGAATAATTGAGGTGATTTTGATGTTGAGGTATGTTCCTATTGTTGGTAATTGAAGCATTGTTGTTGTCATTGATGTCAAAGTCAAGATAGATGTCATTAATGTCAAGGTCAGAGTTGAGGCCATGCATGGTGAGATGATATGTGTCAAACAAGTCTCATGACAAGTGAAAATTGAAGGCAACCTCTTATCTCTATATTGAGAAAGAATTTGAAGGCAACCTGGTAATTCTTTTGAGGTTTATGTCATGTCAAAGTCAAGATATTGATACAAGGTAAGCTATTGTTGTGTACTAAGTGTCTTAAGAAGCCTGGTCTAGTCCTAAGAGAAGGTGTAAGCTTGAAGCATAACGAGACTTGGTGATTTATGTTAGTATAAGCATGAGAGAGTGCATGAAGTTGTGTAAACATAAGAAAGAGGAAAATAATCCTTTAGATGAGTTCAAAGGTCAAGTTTGAAGCTTAGTTTTTGCATGAAGAGACCTAATGAGTAGGCACATGTTTGGTAACATGACGAGTTGAGAAATATGAGACTTGTGTGAAGAAGTTTGGTAGTGTGTGAGCATGGTATGAGTTCATTTGACATATGAATGCATTATTATGAGTAGTGAAAGAGGTTTTAAGGTGTGATCATGGTCTAAGTATGACTAGCAGTTTAAGACCTAGTGTGCAAAGAGACTTAATATGGACTTATGAGGGGTCAAGTTCATTTCCCAAGGTGTCAAAGCTCTTGAGAACATTGACAGAGGTATGAAAGACTGTGTTAAATATGTTGAACAAGTTTGAGGTCATAGCCTAAAGGAAAAGACATGAAAATTGGTGTTAAGGTTTTCTATGTGCATAGAATGGGGTGTTGTAAACCAGAGAAGGAATTTCTTATGCTCGTTGGCACGTAAAACCTTTGCATGAGATCCTAAGTAGTTCATAGAAGTTGGGGAAGGTCACTAGATTGAATTTCTTGGAATTAGTTTTGGAGTTGAGGGGTAATCCTTTATGAACTATTGCTAAGAAGGGGATATAGACACTAAAAAACCACATGTGATGGTTCTAGATGTCAAACTAACCCCTAGACCACATCAGGACCCCTAGGGACTATCCCAAAACCTATCAAATATAAACCTAAGTCAAATTGACTAACTAATCCACCTTGACCAAAATTAACCTTTACCCTCGATCGTCGATGGTGACCCTAATTATCGATGGTTAGGCCTAACCATTGATGGTTATCCTTTAACTGCCTAAATAATTAACTCTAGTCAACTCTTGATTGTTTTTATTTAGTTTTTCTAATTCATGTGTGAGCCAATGCATCTGAAAGCTAAATTTAGACACCTTGTTAAACACCTTATTGAATTATTGTTTCACCTCTCCTTCCTATAAAAAGAGAGGAGGAAGAGGTGAAAGGGTTCATCATCTCCATCCAAAATTAGAGCCTCTTGCATTAGAATTTCATTTTTCAAGTATTCTCCTAGTGAAATGACAACTAGGCTAGATATCTGAAGTATTATAACAACTCATTGATCAATAACCAAGTACCGTTAATCTACCAAAATTGCTCTAGACTCCATCAATGAGTTCTCAGCCACACACCTCGACCCTTCTTTAGATTAGCAACCAATAAGCTAAGTATCTATTTTCATTAATTAAGTGATTTGTTCCTTTCACAACCAACCTTTGACCCAAACCCTCTTTCCATAATTCCATTTTGTAACCTTATCAGACTAATTTATTGAACCAGACCAAAACCATATTATCTGTCGATGGTCATCCTGACCATCGATAGTCTGTCCATAGTCTTTGATCATTACCAACTACCGATGGTTACCCTAACTACCAATGGTCAACCCAACCACTAATAATCACTGTGGCAAATAAAAAACAAGCTATTTTCACCCACTAGACCTTAACCAAATCCAACTTTCTACCTCTCTACCTAATCATAGAACCTCACCCTATTTTCTGGACCACACCTAATTTATTTAGCATTAATATCAATCTATTTATTACTATAATTATTCAAATTCATTTATTCATTTATCAAGTACTTCTTGTATTTCATTTTAGTATCTTTTATTATTTATGCAAGTACTTTATATTTCATTTTCAGAATTTAATTATTTAAAATTGCAGATTGACAACTTCCAAAGAAGCTTGTACTTTTTAGATCTAGCTTTCTAGGTAGTCCACCCTATTATCTAACCAATCAACCATTTCTTTAGTTCTTTCTTATTTGCATGTCATTCCTCCCAAGCCAAAGAGGAGTATCCATAACTATCTAGATCAACGTGCACATAACATATTAGGTTTTTCTACCATACCCTTCTCAAGTTTCTTCTCTCTTTCTTTCAAATAATAAAAGCAAAATTTATTTGAAATATTTTGGCATGCCTGGTGGGACCCTTGAGTCTTTCCTTGGGTTCATAGTTGCATCTAGGTGCTTCTTTTTCTTGTCTTTTTTCTCATACAACAAAATTAAAATTTCATTTTGGGCTTAAAATTGACTGCACCTATTGTTTTCTTGCTTATTTTAGATCACATAGCTTAATTAATCAAGTGAATTAATCATAATTTCACTCTTATCACACACACAAGACCAAACCACTTACACTTAATCAAGCATAAAAACATTGACATAAGGCCTGACTAGGATTTCACTACCTAGCAGTCACCTTTCTTGATTATCCTACTTGGATTTCATCACCAAGGGGAGAACCAACTTAGTTTTTTGGCTGAGTATAATCTCTAACAATCGGTATATCTTGTCTAAGCACTCGACACCCTTATTACTATAGTGTGTGAAGTGAGGGGGTAGGCCCCAATATCAAGCCATGTACTGATTTCCAATGCAAATCCCTTTGAGAGCCTAAACATAACTTGAAACTAACCATAGACTTATTTTCTAGTACCTACTCTACAAGCCAAGTTGAACCACATAATTCTTAAATCTTAAGGCATAAGCCAAAAGAGAGACTGAAAGGAATATTATGATTTACCATACTTTAGTGTGTGTTTTATTTCCTTGACTTTCTCATCTTATGTTTGTTTGAGTTGTGAGATTGCTTGTATCTTCCTCTTTTCCTTATCTACATGGTTTTAACTAGGCAACAACTAAGAAACCAAGAAAAATAGGATCCACTTCCTAATCATCCATCTTCCTCCTCTCCCTCATCCATGGAGTACATCTTCAATGCGAAGAGTTTTTCCCATCCTTCAAGAAGTCATACCATCCCTCAGATGGTTTCCAAAGGTGATGTAGATTTCACCACCTTTCTGGATAACAACCACATAACCCTCTAGCATTACCTTAACATCGAATCTCACTGTACCCCTACTTTAGTTCCATCTGTTGACCCACCCTATGGTATGCCATCCCACCTTATGGGTGACACTTCTATAGCCACAATCTCCACCCCACCTTTAGTCACCCAGGCATCATCCTCTAATAATAACCCCTCTGATACCACCATCCAAAACCAACCCACTCAACCAAGCAATACCCAAGCACCTTCTTCCCCAACTAATAACCCTCCTAGTATAGGAGTAACCCAACCTTTGACCACTGGTATTTCCCTTATTGTAGGAGTACCCTCTACTAGTGTCACCACCATTCCTTTCATTTCCAACCTAGCTACCTCCACTCCATATTAGAGCTTGGTGGTTCCCATACCCTCTACCCTTCCACTGATCAATACTAAAGTTACCACTTATCCTCTATCTACTAACCCAACCATACTTCCTACCCAACCTACATTAATCTCTCAATAGGTGCCCATTGCACAAAACCTAAGCTACATCCCTAACCCACAAGGGTATGCACCTATACCTTGCACACAACCACCTATCTCTATGTATTCATATGTGGCATCATCCCAACCACGTATGTCCACATACCAATATTCAACACCTCACCAACTATCCATATATTGAACCTACCCAAACCCAACATAATCTACCTTAAAACTATGGGGTCCACAACCATAAACCAACCTTGTTAAAATGTTAATGAACAAAATGACTACTCTAGAGTCATTCATTTCTAAAGCTCATAATATTTTATCATATGACTAGATCTGTAACAAACCAATTCATCCATCCATCCCCATTCGACCCTATCCTCCTCAATGGGAACTTCTAAAATTTTCAAAGTTTCAGAGTAAGGAAGACCCTCAACAACATCTAAGAATATTTAGGAATTTGTGTTATATGATTGCCTATGATGATGCTCTCCTCCATAACTTCCTTATGTATTTATCAAGTCTAAAACTAAATTGGTATAGTGATATTACAAATCACTCCCTCTTTTCATTTGCCCAACTAGCTCAGATTTTCTTAGATCACTTTTCCATAAACATCTCTAAGAAAGTCTCCATCACTAATCTACACTCCATTCATCAATTTGATGATAAATCCATTACTGACTTCGTATGTCATTAGAGAATCTTGATAAATCAAATCTCTTTCTCCTTGCCCCAACTTGAACTAATTGAAATCTTTGCTTGATCTTATGCCAAAAACATTTATTCTACTTTACGGGTTCAAAGCTTTAGGACCTTTGATGAAGCTTTCACCATGGTACAAAAACTAGAGAATAAAGCTATTGATAAGGGGAAACTAAAATTGTGAAACAAGAATTCCACCTTCAAATCAAATGAGACCCCCTCTTCCAAACCTACTAATCAAACCAACACTAACTCCAAAAAAAAGGAACTGTGAATGCGATTGTCTTTAAGACTGGTCCTCCACCTATTGTTAACCAACCCAACTCATCCAATTCTTACAATCAGAACATTGAAAACCCAAACTACAATAATCAAAAGCAATTTAATTTACTAGGGGAGTCATATGCTTCAGTCTTAGAGAATTTGTTGAAATCAATTATCATACAACTACCACTGATCAAACCTCCACAATAATTCAATTCCTCCCATCCTATACCCAGTTGGTATAAGGAGAACAAATTGTGCACCTTTCACCATATCATTAGACATGATGTTAGTGTGTAATAACTTTAAGAACATTATCCAAAACCTCATTGACAAGGGGGAACTTATGTTGGATAACCCTAACACACCCCTAAATCAGGCATTTGACATCTTTAGATAGTCATTTCCCAACCATGTCCCTTCCATGAATAATGAAACCAATAGAGCAGAATCCTCTCACAACCACAAAGCCCATATCATTAATGTAGTCCTTAGTCAACTCATTATATAGGAAGCAATTGATGAAACCACCTTTCCTATCCCTCAACTTATTGAGGTGGTGGACTCACCCTCCATTCTAATATAAAACAAAACCAAGGAAACAACCCCTCCATTTTCTCTACCCATTAAGGTATTTGAGTTGCCAACCCATCCTTTGGAGGACATACCAAAAGAGGTAGCCATTACCACCATGTCCTTCTCCTCTATCATAAAATATTCTACTCTTCCTTTGGAAAACACCCCTAAGGAAGTGATACCCTACCTACCTCTCCCATAGGAGATCCACCTTATCAAATCTTGGAGCCTTCGATTGAGGAAAAGGGAAAGGTAACCACTTCTTTCTCTCCACCCAAGGGTTTGACCTTTTATCTCAGTATTGCAGGGATCAAACCCATCTATAGACATATCTCTAGGTTACTTTAGAACTTGGACTACTTATCCCAAACTGACACAGATTATGCCACATTTTTTCACCATCTTGGGCTTCCTTACCAAACCAAGAAAGAACCTCCAACCACACCACTATTATCCTAACCTTCTGTTCCCACTATCAAACCCACTTTCACCATAACTGAGCCATTGAAAACCTCCACCAACCAAACCATACCTAAACTATCCAAACTGGCTCCACCCAAAATAACCAACCCACCTTCTACCATTCCAACTAATCCTACCAAAAACCTTGGCATATCCCCTACTTAGGACCTTATGTACCCCTCATTGAAATTGGAGTTAATTCCACCAAACCCATCAAATAAACCCCAAACTAAGCCAACAAATAAGGTGAAAACACCCAAGATTCCATAGACCAAAAATCTGCCTCCCCTCTCTACTTTGCCTTCTATTTTGGGACCATATCTCTCTACCTTAATTGGGAAACCAACCATCCCAATCAAAACCTAACCACCACTTTTGGTTATGCCATCACTCCTACTTTCATCCACACCTATTTTCATTGAACCACCCATAACCAAACCTCCTATCTTCCAATCATCTATAAATAAATTGCTTATATCTTAAATGTTTACCTCAAAACCTTCTAACCCCGAGCTATCAACCTCTCTACCAAAACCAAAACCATTTGCCAAGAACGCTCCTCTACCCAAAACCTCTAACACCAAGCCTACTTTTAAAAGCTTTTATTGGGGATCAACCAACAATGGATTACACTTGTGAAAGCAATAAACGTGAAAATAAATCAGATAGATAAGTAACTGAAATGATAAATAGCACAGAACAAGATATACAAGAAAACACCCTGAAAACTTGTATTAAAACTCTTTACAATAGGAATACAATTGAAGAAACTTCATTCTTCCACACCTCTCTTAGATGCACACAAGATCTCTCACTAGATCTCTATTCCTCAAGAGCTCTCTCTCAAGTACACTCAAATCCAACAACCTGGATTGATGCAACTCAGTACTGTCCTTCAAACATTCACAATGTTCTACTCATACTACACTCAATAGCTAAGAAGATCTTTCCTACATATAGAAATAGGAAACTTGAGCATGCTCTTACAACAAATAGTTAAGCCACTTCAACAAGGGCTCTAAAAATAATATTGCTAACAATAGAGACACGAGCTTAAGTCTACAACTCAAACTCATCATGCAAACACTCGCTTTTGTCCTCAGAAATCGCTTTCTGGACACACAGGTAATCGACGTCGGTTCCTGCCTGTTCGCCTGTGACCATCGCCGACCGACCATACTACCGACGTCGGTGCCTCTGCAACTGCAACTGACCGACGTCGATCGCTCCTGACCGACGCCAGTGTCTGTGTAGACTCGAACCTGTTTTGTATGCTCCTTGGTGAAGCTTTTAGCTCCACACCCTAACAGTCTCCCACTTGGAGATAAACAGCTGCACCAGTACCTGTACAGCAACATCTTCTAGCTCCTCCATCTTCAACTCAATCATGAAGACCAATAGAAGTTGAATGAAGATTCAACTTCTCCTTAGTAACCAGCTTTGTTAGCATATCAGTAGGATTCTTGTCTGTATGGATTTTCTCCAGCTTCAACTCACCATCTTCCAATACTTGCCGTATGAAGTGGTACCTTAGCTATATGTGCTTGGTTCTTGAGTGAAAAGCTGAGTTCTTAGCCAAATGGATTGCACTCTGACTGTCACTATATAATTTGCAACTCCCATGCTCCCTTCCAAGCTCTTCCATGAACCGTGTCATCCATATCATCTCCTTGCTAGCTTCTGTGGCTGCAATATACTCTGCTTCTGTAGTTGACAAGGCAACAACCTTCTGCAACTTAGATATCCAACTAACTGCCGTTCCACCTACAGTAAAAACATACCCTGTAGTGCTCCTCCTGCCATCCAAATCACCTGCCATATCTGAATCTACATAACCATGTAGAGAAGTATCTGAACCTTCATAGCACAAGTGTCTACTACTGGTTCCTCTCAGATATCTAAGGATCCATTGAACTGCTTTCCAATATTCCTTTTCTAGATTGGCCATATACTTGCTTACTACTCCCACTGCTTGGGCAATATCCGGTCTAGTACACACCATTGCATACATCAAACTTCCTACTGCGGAAGAATATGGAACCTTACTCATGTACTCTACCTCATCATGTGAATTAGGACATTGTTCTTTACTCAACTTAAAATGTCCAGCCAAAGGTGTGCTTACCGGTTTAGCATCCTGCATATTGAACCGTTTCAACACCTTGTCCACATAATCTTCTTGAGACAATATCAACCTGTGATTTTTCCTGTCTCTCTTAATGCCCATGCCAAGGATTTTCTTAGCTACTCCCAAATCCTTCATAGCAAACGTTTGAGCTAATTTCACCTTAAGCTCAGAGATATCCTGCATGTGAGATCCTGCAACCAGCATATCATCTACATACAACAATAGAATAATATATCTACCGTTATCAAATCTCTTAAAATATACACAATGGTCAGATTGACACCTACTGTAGCCATGCTCAGTCATAAACCTGTCAAATTTCAAATACCATTGCCTAGGAGCTTGCTTGAGGCCATACAAGCTTTTCTTCAACCTGCACACTAACTTCTCCTTACCCTTGACCTCAAATCCTTCTGGCTGTTCCATGTAAATTTCCTCATCCAAATCTCCATGGAGAAACGCTGTCTTAACATCTAGCTGCTCAAGATGCAAATCCTCAAAAGCAACCAAAGACAATACAACCCTTATAGAAGTCATCTTAACAACAAGAAAAAAAATCTCACCAAAGTCAATACCTAGTTTTTGTGCAAATCCTTTCACTACCAATCTGGCCTTATATCTCATCTGTCCATCCTCACCTTCCTTCAACCTGTAGGTCCATCTGTTTTTCAGTGTTCTCTTACCAGCTGGAAATTCAACCAAATCCCATGTTTGGTTCTCTCTTAATGACTCCATCTCCTCAACCATGCCACGCTCCCACTTACTCCTGGACTCCACCTGTAATGCTTCTTCAAAACTCTCTGGTTCTCCACCATCAGTTAGCAATAAATAATATAAGGAAGGAGAATATCTAATTGGAGGCTTACTTACCCTTTCTGACCTCCTGATGGGTGTCTTGGACTCGTTCTCAACACGCTGTCCACCCAAATTTTCTGACAGTGACCGACCTCGGCCACCTGTAGACCTGTTACTGGCCGACGCTGGTTCTTCCTGGCCGACATCGGTGCCTGGTCTGCCGACGTCGGTCTCTGTATGACCGACATTGGTTTCTGTACTGTCGACGCCGGTTCCTAACCTGCCGACGTCGGTCTCTGTGTTTTCCTGTAAGTGATTATTTCTTTTTCCCGCGAGCTCATTTTGGACCATAACTTCGTCCAATTCACCATTGCTCTGCCTAGATTGATCTAGCTTCCTCATCTGATCACTGTACATCACTCTTTCATTGAAAACAACATCACGGCTCCTAATTACCTTGTTAGTTCCTAGATTCCAAAATTTGAAACCAAAATCATCTGAGCCATAGCCAATAAAAGTGCACCTCATAGACTTAGCATCAAGCTTCTTTCTATTTTCCTTATCTACGTGCACAAAGGCTTCACAACCAAAAACTTTGAGATATGAGAGATCTATCTTTTTACCTGTCCATGCCTCTTCTAGAATTCCACCATTCAGAGTTGTAGAGGGTCCTCTGTTAATCAGGTACACTGCGGTGTTAACTGCTTCTGCCCAAAACTCTAAGAGCAACCCAGCATGCAATCTCATACATCTTGCACACTCCATAATTGTCTTGTTCATCCTTTCAGCAATACCATTCTGCTGAGGTGTCCTTAGAACCATCCTTTGCCTATGGATTCTATGAGTGTAACAATACCAGTTAAACTTAAGACTACAGAACTCACCGCCATTATCAGATCTCAAGCACTTTAATCTTCTACCTGTTTCATTCTCAACCATAGCTTTCCAAATCTTAAAAGTCTCAAAAACATCAGATTTCTTTTTAATACAGTAGATCCATACCTTTCTCGTGGCATCATCTATGAATGTAACATAGTACCGTGATCTGCCAATAGAGGCTACCTGAGCCGGTCCCCACACGTCTGTGTGAACAAGCTGCAACTTTTGCCTTTTCTTAGTAGACCCAGTCTTGAGAAAACTAACCCTTTTCTATTTTCCAAATACATAATGCTCACAAAATTCTAGATCCATACTTTTCAAATCTGAAAGCATACCTTTAGACTTAAGAATTGACATCCCCTTCTCACTCATGTGGCCAAGCCTTGAGTGCCACAATTTAGCATCCACATCTGAAGTAGATAAAACGAAAGGAGATTTGTTAGTAACACAATTACACAAATAGAGAGTACCTTCTCTCTTACCTCTGGCCATAACAAGTGCACCCTTGGTCACCTTCCAAGAATCTGCTGTGAGAGTTACTGTACAACCCTCATCACCTAGCTTACCTGCAGAAATCAAATTTCTCTTCAAACTAGGAACATGCATCACATCTCTCAACACCCATGTGTTGCCATTCTACATCTTTAGCTGCACTTTACCTTTGCCAATAATCTTACAAGGCTCATCATCCCCTAAGTACACTATTCCAAAATCTCCATGGATATAGTCACTGAAATATTCTCTGTTAGGGGTAGCATGGAAAGATGCACCAGAATCTAATACCCAAGATTCTATATTATTATGCAAAGAGAAAATAAGAGCATCCTATGCAATACTTGCAACCTTTGTCTCTTCCTTTCCTTCGTGCTGATTGTCCTCTTTAGGCTTTGACTAGCAATCTCTGCTTATGTGCCCCAACTTTCCACAGTTCCAGCATTATGGCCTTCTGCCATTTCTGGATTTGGATCTGCCTCTTCCCTTAGACTTAGATCTTGATCTCCTCTTGCTCCTTTCTTTTTGCCTTCCTCTGCTCTTGAGATTTAAAGCGTTCCCGAATGTCCCAGATGTCTCTTCTGTGCTTTTCCTGCGAATTTCCTCATTCAAGATAACACTAACCACATCCTCTACTTTTAAAATATTCGAAGCAGAAGCAGTATTAGAAACTGCCATTACCAAGCCATGCCAGCTTTCAGGCAAAGAACATAATATTAAAAGAGCTTTTATTTCATCTTCAAATACAATATTAACTGAACTTAACTGATTAACAATACCATGGAAATCATTCAGGTGATTTGAAACAGATCCACCTTCTTGCATATGCAAATTAAATAACTACTTCATTAAATATACCTTATTTGAAGTGGAGGGTTTTTCATACAAATTTGCTAACGTAGTCATTAACTCTACCGTAGTTTTTGCCTGTGACAAATTAGATATCACAGTGGAAGCCAGACTCAGTCTTATAGACCCCAGAGCCTTTCTATCAAGAACTTCCCATTCTTCATCCTCCATGTCCTTGGGCTTCTTTACTATCCCACCTAACGGTAAGTAAAGATCCTTCTGATACAGATAGTCCTCTATCTGCATTCTCCAGTGTTGATAGTTCTTGCCATTAAACTTTTCCATTCTCAACTTACTTTCTTCTGCCATTGCTTCTCCCACTCAAACAAAAATCCCTGCAGAAACCCCTGTGAGCAACCTATAATCCAAACACACTACACAGATCTGAACCACCTGTTAGTGAACCTGAGCTCTGATACCACTTGTTGGGAATCAACCAACAATGGATTACACTTGTGAAAGCAATAAACACGGAAATAAATCAGATAGATAAGTAACTGAAATGATAAATAGCACAGAACAAGATATACAAGAAAACACCCTGAAAACTTATATTAAAACTCTTTACAATAAGAATACAATTGAAGAAACTTCGTTCTTCCACACCTCTCTCAGATGCACACAAGATCTCTCACTAGATCTCTATTCCTCAAGAGCTTTCTCTCAAGTACACTCAAATCCAACAACTTGGATTGATGCAACTCAGTACTGTCCTTCAAATATTCACAATGTTCTACTCATACTACACTCAATAGCTAAGAAGATCTTTCCTACATATAGAAATAGGAAACTTGAGCATGCTCTTACAACAAACAGTTAAGCCACTTCAACAAGGGCTCTAAAAATAATATTGCTAACAATAGAGACGCGAGCTTAAGTCTACAACTCAAACTCATCATGCAAACACTCGCTTCTGTCCTCGAAAATCGCTTTCTGGACACACAGGTAACCGACGTCGGTTCCTGCCTGTTCGCCTGTGATCGTCACCGACCGACCATACTGCCGACGTCGGTGCCTCTGCAACTGCAACTGACCAACGTCGGTCGGTCCTGACCGACGCCGGTGTCTGTGTAGACCCGAACCTATTTTGTATGCTCCTTGGTGAAGCTTTTAGCTCCACACCCTAACAGCTTTTCCAACCCAACTACCAAACCTAAGGCCTCCACACCTTTGCCACCATTACCTGAGTCTTACCCAACCATACTGCAGAGGTTATTGTAAGCAGCTTGGTTAACTTTGCCACCTATAAGAGCATTTGACTTGCATGGTCCTTAGCCATCTTGGTATAATGACAAAGTAGTATACTCATATCATAGAACACCTAGGCATGATACTGATAACTACAAGGCCCTCTAAGTGTTATCCCATCAACTGTATCATGAGGATGACCTATTATTAGATGAACCTCCTAAGATCCCATCATTGATCCAAGAATCAAGAACCATCAATCGACATTTACCTACTTCTCCACTCTCACCTTAGAGTGAAGAAGTATCAAAGCAATCCTCTAAGCTATCTCCTCCCTAAATCCATACCATCTATGTGGTCACATGATCACAAGTTCAACTAAAGGATAAGGGAAAGGCAAAGGTGTCCATTTTATAGACATATCCCTCTTCCACCACTCAATCACCTAGCTAACACCAAACACCTTCTCCTTTAACCCAACCCAAGATGTCCATCTTGGGTCCCTATCAATCTAACCCTTCTGAATCGATCTGAAGAGTGGTTTTGAGACAGCTTCACCTAACACTAGTGAAGATGAGTTTATATAAACTGATCACTACCTCACCCCATCACCACCAAGTGATGATAGAGACCTTGCAATCCATAGAGGTCCAACTAAAAAACCCACAACCTCTAGCAACCTTTGTCAGATCTCTTCAACTTTCCAACCTTATTACCTTGAAGGATTAAAAAATGCCCTTCATCCATCTAGATGACCCAGATCCTCCCCTCTTCATTACCACGTATATTAACCCAACCCATATCAAGAGGGTTATGATTGATGGGGGATCTAGTATCAACATTATCTCCTCCCACACATATGACTAACTCAAATTACCTGAGCACATTATGTTGAAAACCTCAGCAATACTTTGATCATTCAATGATACAATGGCCATAACTTTAGGAACTGTTACCCTTCACATTTACTTAGGAACCCACATGCTTCTTGAGCTCTTTTACGTAGTAAAAAGTGATTTACAGTACAATGTTTTGATGGGATGCCCTTGGACCCATTTCATGGACTATGTGGCATCGACCCTACACTGATGCATCAAATTCAAACATGAATGTCAAGTTGTTACCATACAAGCAGATCTGAGTCCTTTCACATCATGCAACATGACATACTGACCTAATGACATTCTTCTTCCCCTATCCAACAAACCTTCACTAATGAAAGATGAAGCTCCATCTTCTTCTACCACCAAAGCATCTACCAGTTCATCCATCCCTTTTACCTAAATCCCCATAATGGACCCTTTGGAATTAACCTTTCAACATCTTTCATTGGGGGAGTATCACCTTTTAACATTAAACACTTTTCCTACTCCTTAAGAGTATGGGAATCTTGACCAACAACCTAGTTATGAGCCCAATATTAGAACCATTATTCCTTTCAAACCCTCAAGTTGTCAAACTAATTTCATCTATGGGGGACTTGACAATCCCCTTGACACTTCTATCACCTTTTTTTCACCTTGACCATTCAACTCTAGTTTTTCCTATCTAGATAAACCAGAGTTTTCCCAAACATACCTTTATAGGTGTGCTTGGAAGGGATTTGGTCTAGGTCCGTATGAACATGGACCACACAAGTTGCTTCCAATCAAAACCCAAAAATCTCATGAAAAATGTGGCTTCAGTTTCATGCCACCTAAACAACAAACCAACCCACCTCCCATTACCGTCATTGATGAGGAAATCCTATCCTCATTAACCATTCTTTAGGGGAAATGTTGGATCATCAAGATGAACAACATAAAGAGAAAGATGTCTATTATATTAGTCACACACTTGTAGAATATGAGACTTGATACACCCATACCAAGAAACTTTGCCTATCTTTGGTCTTCATGGCCTCTAAACTTCCCTACTACCTTCTCAACCACAAGACCTATGTCATAACCAATACTAACCCACTCAAGTATATGCACTCCAAGCCATTCCAAAACTAGCATATAACTAAGGGGCTCATGCTTCTAGTTGAGTTTAACTTTGAGTTTCTTCATTAGAAGTCAACTAAAGGGCAAGTCATTTCTGACCAATTCACTGAATCACCCTTAGTAGACAATCAACCTCCTCCTCTTGAGTATCCAGATGAGTCCATCACAACCCTCTCTCAGACAAATTTTACCTATCAATTGACCATGTTCTTCAATGGATCAAAGTGTCAATGTGGTGGGGGATCCAACATCATCTTTATTTCCCTTCATGGAGAACCTCTTCCTTTATCCTTAAAGCTATATTTTGAATATACCAACAATATGGCTAAGTACAAAACCCTAATGATAGGCCTCCAAACTGCATTAGCTTTGCGAGTCAAAACAATCAACATTTTTAGTGACTCTCAAATCATGGTGAATCAAATAAATGGATCTTATCAATGAAAGAATGATGTTTTGCAATAGTATAAACAATTATACAATGTAATCATAACATCATTTGAACACTATCATATCCAAACCACTCCATGATCTATGAACAAGTTTGATGATATAGTAGATTCCCTCGCTTCTCAGATTTTGTCTGCATCCTATGACTCTAAGTTATCTATCATTATCCATCAACTTACCCAAACCTCTTATGTCAAATCAAACTCTCTCACCATCTTCAATGTGGAGGGAACCCAACTTGAGCTTTGGTATCAACAAACCTTCAACTATCTCAACCTTGCCATCATTCCTTTTGGTCTTTCTAGGAATGCTCAAAGAACATTTATTTAGAGCACCTCATGTTATACCATATTAGGGGAATTATTTATAAATGCACTTTTGATGGTCTCCTCTTCTGTTTCCTACATAGTCATGAAGCCTCTCATGCTATCAGTGAAATACATGATGAGATATGTGGGGGACACTTTAGTGGCCTAGCCATCACTAAATGCATCCTTCACCTTTTTTATTATTGGCCCACCCTTAACCAAGATTGTTATGATTATGTGAAAAAGTGCATCAAATGTCAACAACATGCCAATTTACATCACACACCTAGCCATAGTCTTCAAGTATCCAAAAATTTCTAGCCTTTTTCATAATGGGGTCTAGACCTTATTAGTGAAATTAACCCATGTTATTCATAGTGACACCATTCTACAATCACTATGACTGAATATTTTACCAAATGGATAGAGACTATTTCTCTTGTCTTAATAAAAGTTGAAAATATTTTTGACTTTATCAACCATCACATCATCTATCATTTCAGTGTTCCTCACAAAATTATCATTGAGAATGGAAAATATTTCAAAAAAAACAAGTCTAAAGACTTTATGACATTTTTGTTATCAAGTTAAGTTTCTCATCGCCATATCATCCATAAGTGAATGGCTAGGCGGAAGCCTATAATAAAACTCTAAATAACATTCTAACTAAAATGGTTAATTCATTTGGTTAGGATTGGCATTTACATATCCCCTTCACCTTATGGGCATATCATATTAGCATTTAAACCCCTACAGGTGCTACCCCTTTCTCTCTAGTTTTTGGAGTAGAGGTTGTCTTACCTCTCAAAGTCCAAATTCCCTCTCTTTGCATATCCTTTCACAATCTCATCTCTGAGAGTGATTATTGTCAAGAACATTTAGCCTAACTTGAGCTATTTGATGAACACCATTTAACAACACTCACTCATATTTATGTCTATTAATAACACATCAAGTGTGTTTATAAAAAACACCTTAAAATATGAGAATTCAATATCAGAGACCTCATTTTAAAGGAAAATCAACATGTCACCAACACGGAGAAAAACAAGTGAGGCAAGTTTGTTTTCAATTGGCTTAGACCTTATATCATAATGCACAAGTATGGATTAGGAGCTTATCAATTGTCCTCTCTTGATGGCAACCCAGAACTTGAGCCCCTCAATGCTTTACATCTACATCCTTTCTTTTGTTAAATAGGATCAAACTCACCTTTTTGCCTAACTTAAGCTCATCCCTTGTTTTTAAACCACTTTCATTTCCTTATTTTAAGGACAACTAATTAAAACTGAATCATGTGGTTATCTATCACAATAATAGCCTAATCTTGAATAATGGGTACCATGAATCTACCCATGGCATGATTCTCATGGTAATTTCCACACCTTTTATAGGATAGATTCCCATGGTCATTGTCACCTAAACCTCTTTTACACCTAATCAACCTTCTTGTGTTTTTAGTTTTGCCTTCATAAAAGGTGAACCTCTAAGCCTATATAAGCAAAAGTCTATGTCAAGCAAAAATAAAAATAAAAATCAAAATCTTAAGCAAAAACAATCATGGGTTATTCTGAGCATCTGTAGACTACTCCCTTGAAGGAGAACTGCCAAAAACATATCAAAATTACTTAATATAAGGTAGACTGCTCCCTTGAAGGATAACTATCAAAAGCCTTAAACACAACACACAAAACTTAGACCACTCCCTTAAAGGATGGTTGAGTCAAGAATTTATCAAAGCATAACAATTTTTGGTAAGCTTCTTGCATCGATCAACTTACCATACCTTCCCAAACAACAACAAAATAGCCAAAGACCCATTATCAAACATCAACAAAAAGCAACATAATTTTGAAATTTACAATCAACTCTCATAATTAGACTTCTCACATCGATCAATCTACACCTTATATGACACGGACTTGTTTATATTGGCTCTTTGGTGACCTACAAAAGAGGGAAGATAAGTCTCCCAAGAAGGTTCCATTTTCACATACTCCCTCCCCTTTATACACTCTATAAGTAAGGGATTTTGAGCTTACTTGACATTATGTGATCAAGACACATTT
The DNA here is from genome assembly GCA_037957365.1 of Torreya grandis. Lineage (NCBI taxonomy): Eukaryota > Viridiplantae > Streptophyta > Pinopsida > Cupressales > Taxaceae > Torreya > Torreya grandis. The sequence continues at coordinate 994,990 of JARHVA010000731.1, read as the reverse complement.
TTAACCAACTAACACACGCTAATGCAAAGAATTCAAAGGGATTATGTTATTTAAGTTGATCCAACTTTGGTTTGTTTTAGTCCTTGCCAAATAAGAAGCATCATGCCTCCTTATTCTCTCATACGGGTTCCTACATTTACTTAGACGTTTGTCTCTTGATTATATTCTCTTTCTCACATTTGGTTTTGTTATTTAACTTACTTTATGTGCTTCACCTTAATCTAAACAAAATGACCATAATCATAACCACATCACATAATATCATCATCACATCATAAACAACAATAGACATCATTACCATAATCACCATCTCCATAAACAAATCAACTTCACCATCACATTCTCATATACGATATCCACCATATGTCTAAATCTAAATAAGTAAGCATATAGTCATTAAATTTCAGCATAAACATCATCATCACATAAACATATCATAAACATCATCAGCATCCTACCATGTATCACATGCATATAACTATGATCCATAATCCATAACCATAACAATAATCACATCATAACCTTGTCCACCTAAGCATAACTAGTTACCATATAAATATCATAAACATAATCATCTCAAACATGAAATTAAATGATCACATCCATAAATAACATCATCAAATACCATAATCATAATGTCATAACCATCATCCTAACCATCAACAACATCACATTACCATCACATAGTCATTTCGGGATCATCATAGTCATTCATAACCATCACATCATGATCACATCAATAACATCAATACATATCAAACATCATAATGAACATAAATTAAAGAGATATATATCACATGCTTAGCTAGGTGAATCCACATCAACATCATCATGAGCATAACCATAATCAATATGACATCATCATTAATCAACATAAACATCACAACCATGAATCAAAAACCATAAATAAAGGATCACATATATATCTCATAAATTATCCTCATAGTGTATACAAAATATATATGTCTCTAAAAAATCTACATCTCATTGCATCAGCTCATAGGCTAATATCAAAATCGTATGAAACATCCAAAATATCATAACAAATCTATGATCCTGGGGTACCACTACCTCCTAGAGCCTATCCCCCTACACTTGCCTCTTTACCTATAGATGTGGCCTACTGACCTAGTATCACTGTGTTAGAACCTCCTATAATCCTAGCCTTGTATCCACCTCATCAGGCTCATCTAGTAAATGCCTAAAGACCAAGGCCTCATAATACCATATCTCTTACACTATCGCTACATATATCTGCATCGAGATAGTCCCTAGTGGTCCCACAACTGTTAGTACTCCACCTCCTACTTGTCAAAAAGAATCTCTCTCCTACATCACTAGGGCTAGTTGGGACCTAGCCTAATCTTTCTCTCTCTTATCAAAGTGGCCACCTGACCTTGTGTTGCTACCAAAGATGCTTGTGCTACTATCAAGGATGCTTATGATATAATCAAAGATACTTGTGCCTAGTTCCTCTCAACCATCACTACCTATATATCTGGGGCTACCCCTTGCATCTAATCCTACTAATCATCTCTCATTACATCGACATTCATGTCTTGTTGACCACCATTATCACCCTAAAATTGATCATAACACAGTGTGCCTAGTACCATGCAAGATATCTAATTATAACACCTACATCATCTATATTTATCATTCTAGGCAATTATCCTACCACACAGTGTTTATTGGTAGTTAGGGTAACCATCAGTGGTTAGGGTGCCACTAACATTGCCACATCTTGAGGTCAATTCTGGTAACACCTCATACCTCTGAGGCTCACATCCTCCATGTGCTCCTAATCATCATCATTCAACCTACATTAAGTTTCATCTAGTATTTAGGGCAATTTATCCTTCATCTGTGTCCTCTCTTATGCCTACAAGGTTTGATAAAAATAACCTTAGTTCACTAATATATTTTGCCTACAAATTCTACCACTTGCACTTACCTCCTATTCTAATTTATCCAACTCATAACATTCAACTAATATGACCTATATCTATTACTTTACCCCATCATTTGAACTTATTAATCCATACACATTACCTTTGCTTAACCCCTTAACCTAACCCCCTAACCTAAAATGCAACTATAACCCTACCCTTTTAACCTTACAACTATCAAGAATTTACCACAAATTTCACTTTAGCCTTAAAAATATTCACTCATCAATTGACCGCCAATGGTCAACTACTAACTATTAGGGACCAACTACAGAAGGTCATCATGAAGTGGCCTATCGATGGTCACATATCAACTGTTGATGATCGATAATCAACCATTGATAGTTAGTAGTGACTAGTGACAACTGTAAATGACTGTTAATGATCACTGTAAAGTGATCATCAATGATCAAACTTAAATCCTACCCCTCAAACACACCTACCAAACCTCACAACAACTAAAATAGAACTACCTACAATTATATATATCCTCCCTTACTACCCTACCCTTGAAAAACTGCATCTAGCCTAACTTTTTAACCCCAAACCCAAAAAAACTATCAAAACCTAAACCTAGGTCAAACCCACCCACAACCAAATAAATTACATACAAATTTGATTAAACATTTATTTTCAAAGTTGAAACTAATATACCAATTCAAAATAACATGGCCTACCTCATTCTTTGACCACCATCAATGAAGAAATCTAGGAACCACCACCTAACCTCATGTTCTCCCTCATCCACACTGCATCTTGGTCAAAGTCAAACCTCCAATATACCCTTAGTCAACTCACAAAATCTCACCTTCAACTGTCACCATTTTTCTTAACAACACCAAGAGCCAATCATTGTAGGTTTTAAATTCATAATGAAAGAATAAAACCCTTAGTGGTCTTTTATCTTTGCTCTTTTAGTGTTGATATACGACCACCGATGGCCATGATGATCACCGACGGTTGACCCTAAACATTGATGGTCGACAAACTCAGGGTTTTATCTTCCACCCCCAAATTTTCCATCAAATTTTTTCACCCAAACCTAGTCCAACTACCTACCAATGGGGATTCCTTTCTCTACCAACCTTGACCACCAATGATTTCAAACTTGCCTATGATCATTTTAGCTTGACTATCACATGTTTTGTGATGACCTTGCCTTGGTTGTTTTGATCGTACCAACTAAATTTCCATGTTGAAAATTTTAAACTTATGCTACTTTGTGTATATCCAACCAATTTGTGTCTTCATAAGAGCACTTCCTACCTTGTTTACCTGAAAAAACACTGACCTTATCTAAGAGACTTGTATTTACAAGTGTAGCTTAACCATCACATATAGTCACATGGTCCACTTATCACTTATCCTTCTAGTACTAAACTTGTTTTTTTTACCAACCATGGTGACCTAGTCATTATGAGATCTTGTCTATCACACTTAGTTGTACTTTATATGCATGTTTGCACTTTAGTACCCAACCTACCACCCACTTCATCAACAACTTACCCACTTATAAAACTTACACCTAATTCTATTTCACCTCAATTATTCACAGTTTGAGGGGGAACACCTCCTCCCATGCTCAGGGTAACCTAACTTTCTATCCATAATCCATTTTTTTTTTACATCTTATTGATGTAAATTGCATAACAAAAAGGGGTAAAATGTAGATATTGGAAAACCACACACAATAGTTTTAGATGTTGAACTAAACCCTAAACCACCTTAGGACCCCCTAGGGACTATCCTGCAACCTATCAAATGTAAACCTAAGTTAAATTGACTAATTAACCAACCTTAACCAAACTTAACCTTTACCCTCGACCATTGATGGTCACCCTAACCATCAATGGTTAGGCCTAACCATCGATGGTCATCCTTTAACCACCTAAATAGTTAACTCTAGTCAACTTCAGCTTGATTTTTTATATTTAGCTTATCTAATTCATGTGTGAGCCAATGCATGCGAAAGCTAAATTTAGACACCTTGTTAAACACCTTATTGAACTATTATTTCACCTCTCCTTCCTTATAAAAAGAGAGGAGGAAGAGGTTAAAGGGATCATCATTTACATCTAAAATCAGAGCCTCTTGCATCAGAACTTCCTTTTGTAGGTATTGTCTCTGTGAACTAGAAATCAAGCTAGAGATTCAAAGTGTTACATCAACTCATTGGTCAACAACCAAGTACCATTACTCTACTAAAATTTCTCTAGACTATATCAATGAGTTCTTAACCACACACCTCAACCCTTCTTCAGATCAACAACCAATAAGCTAAGTATTTATTTTTAGTAATTAGTTACTTTGTTCCTTTTGTAACCAACCTCTGACCCAAACCCACTTTCTATAATTTCATTTTGCAACCTTATCAGACCAATTTCTTGAACCAAACAAAAACCATAGTAATCATCGACAATCATCTTGACCATCGATGGTCTATCCACAGCTATTAATGGTTGCCAACCACCAATGGTTGCCAACCACCAATGGTCACTATGTGGTAAATAAACAACAAGCTATTTTCACCCTCCAAACCTCAACCAAATCTAACTTTATGTCTCTCTACTTGATCATAGAACCTCACCTTATTGTTTAGATCACCCCTGATTCATTTATCATTAATATCAATCTATTTATTGTTAAAATTAGTCAAATTCACATATTCATTTATAAAGGGCTTCTTGTATTTCATTCTAATATCTTCTATTATTTATGCAAGTACTTTATCTTTCACTTTCAAAGTTTAATTGTTTAAAAGTGTGGATTGATAGCCTCCAAGGAATCTCGTGCTTCTTTGATCTAGCTTGCTAGGAAGTCCACGCTACTATCTAACTAATCAACCATTTATTTAGTGATTTATTATATATAGATCATTCCTCCCAAGCCAAAGACGAGTATCCACAACTGTCTAGATTAATGGATGCACAACATATCAATTTTTTCTACCATACCCTTCTCAATTTTCTTTTTTCTTTCTTCCAAAGAATAAAAGCAAAATTTATCTGAAACAGGGAAACCAATCAAAACCCTATTAAAACCCTTATAATGACCTGATAGGAAAGATATTATCAAATATGATTTATTATGGTTTTATTGACCTTTTTTTATGTTTGGAACATGTAAAGGACTCTTCTACGTTTCTCTAGGTGGTTTTGGTTTGTCATGATAGTGAGTAGAAGCTATAGGAAACCCTTTGTTTGTCATAATTTTGATGTAGCCAATAGGGTTGATCAAATGAAAGTATGCAAATGGATGGAGGATGATGTGTAAGACTTTTAATTTATGACCATGTAAGTTTATGAACAAGTTATAGACCTAAACTGTGTTAAAATGGTAATAGAAGTTGGCCTATCATTAAAAGAGCCTAATGTGGAAGATAGTGAGAAAACTAGGTAGAAATGAAAAAGAGATTAGGGATTGGTTGTAGAGGATTAGAGATAGATCCAAATGCATAGGGTAATTCTTCAATACCTATACCTCATATTATTTTTGTTTATAATTTTTGGTGATGCACTTAAACAATAAAAAAGTTATTCTCAAAGTGACTTATCCAACATAGTGAAGTCTATGTAGGGTGAAGATGTGAGATTGGTCTGTAAGACCAATATTGATATTGAAACTCTTTATATATATATATATATATTCAAAGATGCTTTAAGGATTATAAATGATCATTATAGCTCATTATAAGATCATAAAAGTGTTTCCATAGGTGGTCTAAGACTTGATTTTCTTGACTGTGTTTTTGGAGCTACAGGTAGCTTTCTATGTGTGAGTGAGAATGTTATTCCTAGGTGTTTTTGCATAGTATTAAATAATACATTGCATATGAAATTGTTATATATGTCTCATAGGTTCATTTCAACACATTTTTATTCATGATAAACTCCTATGAAGGTGTAAAAGGCCAAATGTTCTTGACTGGGTTTTTGAGGCCTATGTGTAGTTTTGAATGAGCATATGAAGTTGATCACTTAGAGGTTTTTTGCCTTATTTGGTTATGTGTAAAATTTGAGTATATGCTTCATATTTTCAAGATAGACTTATTGATAGTAAGAAGGTCTAATGACAAGTAGACCTAATTGGGTGGATCAAGGAGTGAATGAGTCAAATGGTGTTGGGGACATAAGGTGAGATTAACATAGGTATATTTGAGTCATTTTTGAAGTGTTTAATTAATTTTTAGAGTCTCAAGGTGTTTGAAGGAGGCCTAAGTGAAACATGTGCTTAGAGAAGGCCTAATTGCATTAGGTCTCTATTAGGCCTAATGGTGGTTTTGACCCTTAATGGTAATGACCAACCTATGTGGTGGTTGTTTCACTTATGAAATATGTTTTTTTAATCTATTCCAAGGGTGATCCAAGTATGGTGAGGTTCTTGACCGACAAAAATAGGTAAAATCAAGAGTCAAGTATAAAGACAAGGCTTAATAGGCCTAATTTGACTAATTAGAATATTGAGCATATGAGCGAATGATATAGAGTTTTGAAAACAAGGTACAAGGATTAAATATCATCAAAGAGGTGTGTTTAATATAACATGGAGATTTAATTATGTTTCTATAGGTGTTGAGCAAAGTCATTTGACCTAATTATTCCAAGGAAAGGGCTAGTTGAGCGAGAAGGCCTAAGAGGCTCTTTGAGAGAGATTAAATAGTTAGAAGAGTAAAAAAAAGGTCATATTAGTTGAGTGAGCCACATGTGTCCAAGGGTGATTATAAATTCAAGGTAGCTAAGTTGGTATTCAGTTACTGGTGTCCCCAAAATTTCACACTTCAAATTTTAAGGTACCCCTTTGAAATTTTGTATCCTTATCTTATGTGAGTTAGTTTTACTTGTTGAACTAGTCCCTTGAAATAAATAACTTAGGTTCCATTTGTTATGGTGTCTAGTTGCTTATTTTCCCTAGTTGCTCCTAGTCACTCTAGAGGATTAAAGGCATTTTCTTAAAGCCATCATTAAAATCCATTTTTCTCATCTCCTCCAATAGACCAAAAAAGTTGAAGTGCTTTAACTTATTCATAATAGTAATCAGGTTCTCCATATTTCTTTACTTGTTTGAAAATAAGTAAATTTAACTTGTAAACCTAGATTACTCCCCATAGTGCAAATCACAGTTATTGAGTTAACTACTTTAAAAAAATAAGTTAAGTAGTTCTACAGACCCACCAACAATAACAAAGACCTAATCAGGTTTTAGGTATTGCTTAACTTATTAAAATTTATAAGCAAAAGCAACTCGGGTTTACAAACCTGAGTTACTCACTAGCCTAGACCTAATTGGGTTTATGAGAATGCTTTGCTTAAAAAGTTAAATACAAGCTAAATAGCCTTGTATCCTTGATAAGCATTGCAAAAATATACTCAGGGTTTCGACACAAATTTAATCATGTAAAGCTATAAGCAGAAGTAATGAAAATTTATGAACCCGAGCTACTCCTTGACTTAGACCTAATTGGGTTTACAAGGGTGCTCTACTCAAAAGCTTACCATAAGTTAAGTAGTTAGAAAAACATGATTTTAAAAAAAGGGGCTTACAATGGCTTCCCACATGCATCATTAATATATTGGCTTTTTATATAAATTTGGGAAATTCTACCTCATTTTTACCTACTACCTGAGTTATCTATCCAAGTAATCACATCTGCAAACCCTGGGCCATGGAAATCTATCCTATAGAGCATTTTCAAGTGATTTATCTTTGACCCATTTGTGATTGAGGTAGGTTGTTTTTAATCATATGTTTCTTTTAGATATTTATTTGTTTTTTTATCTGCTTTTCTCTCTGCACATTCCTTGTGTCACCTTAGATGTTTTTCCATCAAGTTTTGGTTTGTTTTATCTTTTGTTTTGATTTATTACACATATTTATATATTTTAAAAAACACAACTATCATTTGTATATTATTTTCTTGGTAAAATTTGAACATAAGAAATAATTATGAAATCAAGTTGTTCATGAAACCCTAGAAATTGAAACACCTTGCTCACCTGGATTTACCAGACCAAACAACTTCCTCCAATGCCCAGTCACCTCCTTTAAGAAACTTGATTCTAAAGAGTCTTGTTCTTTGGGTTTCCTAAACCTATTTACTTGGGATTTCCAACCCACTTTGCTTAATTAGGTTTCTAACCCCAAGTTACTTCCTTCCATAAAACTGACTCCCAAAGGCCCTAGCTATTTAGACTTTCAAACCTTTCTTATTTTGGGTTTTTTAATCCTAAGTAACTAACTTAGGAAACCCCGATCCTTAAAAAATCCTTACCATTCAGGTTTTCCTCCCCTTCCTTCTTACTTTGGGTTTCTCATATGCAGTTACTATATCCCAAAAACCCAAAGTCTTAAGTCCAAAGAAACCCATACCATACTACTCAAAGACCAACTTGAACTCCTTCCCACTACTTACTTTAGGTTTTCAAGTCCAAGTAGCTTGCTTAAGAAAAATTGAAGTTGTCAGCCATGGAAAGCTTGAACTTATTTTTATAACTCTAGTGACTTACCTGAGGTTTTGAGGTCACAATACTTAAGAGAAAGATGCTTAGTTTTTCAAGACTTTCCATTACTAAAAACTTGAAACTTGTTTAGAAGTACTTCAAGATCAATGAGTTAAACCTTTTATCAAACTTTATAAACTATTTGGAGTAATTAGTAAGTGTTTAAAAGCACTTATCAAGGTTTTTAGAGTTTAAAAGAGCTAATGTCTAGATCAGAAGGGTCAGGAAAATTAGAGGAAGAGGTAGCTAAACTTGAAGTGTAGTAAAAAATAATAAAAGACGTCCCAAAGTTAGCATTAGAGGATATTCCAGAACCAAATAGAAAGGGAAAAGCAAAAGCTAAGAAATATAGGTCAAAAGAACCCAAAATGAAGTATGAATATAAAGGTTACCTAATTGAATCAAACATAGTCTCCAAGCTAGCTGAGATAAGTGATAAAGACATGGGGCATGTGTCTGTAACTAAATTATTGGAGACATCTAAGGCCATAGCAAAAATTCCACTCCTACATGCTATGACTACTAGTGGAATTCTATAAGCTATTGCTTTCCCAAGCTCAACTCAACTTCTTAAGTTCATTTTGATTTGTGCCAAATACTATGAATCCTTGACTAGGAATGTAACAGATGTTGCAGGGAATGTAGTTATAAGACTAGATTTCATACCTCAGTTACTGTCTAAAAATCTTGACTTCACCAAAAGTGATTGATATAACTATGGAGAAATCCAAAAGCCAATGGGAGACTAAATCATCAGATTGCATTAAGATAATGAATACTTACTACTTAAAGAAGGTAAAACAAGATTTTGGGTTCCCTAGCAAGATAGTAAGGTCAGATTTTGTTTAGGAAGTGGATGATATCATCTAATTACTATGCAAAATCAATGATGAAAAGAATGCCAAGTATTTCTCTCCATGAATGTATGATTACTTCAAGACTATTGATGTCACCAGAAGCTCAACCAAAATTGAATGGGCAAGAATGATAAGTGATAATATGGATCAATAGTTAAAAAATGTGTTGTAGACTTTAGATTTCAAGATGACTTCATACCTTGTGTATACAACAGCCTCAAGTGGAGACTTTTAAATCCTAAGAACAAAAGGAACACTAGAAAGTGAACTAATTTATGAGTATTAGCCTCACATGGTCCTTTCAGAATACTACAAGAATTATATTGTAGTAAATGACATATTATTTTATGAACTCATTTGCAAACTGAACACTACATTGAAACACAAAAGGGTATCAGATGAAGCATAGGATGCCATTTCACTATATGGTTTCATTTTCATCCAATTTATTGACTTCACATACTTCAAAGTAGGAGGTTTCTCAAGTGCACCTATCAAGCTACCTAGGTATCTAAGTGATAAATGGGTTCTTATGGAAATGTGCAAACAACTTGTTGAATTGCATGATTTATAGTCAAAGGCTCATAAAGTAGCTATCAATTTTATCATAATAATTGGCCACTACCATTTCCCAACCATTTATAAAGCTAGGAATATACAAAAACAGATGTACCATCACTACACTCAAAAACACACTTTGATTCAAGAGCCAATTTTAATTACAAAGGTGTGGCTCAGAATACAGTTTCCCTTGAATACATGCATAATCTAGCACTTGAAGATTATTGGATTGATTACAGGGATGAGTTTGATGTAAGAATAAGGGATAATAATAGGTTATCTATTGAGAAAACCCATGTTTTTATGTTAGCAGCAATTATTGAGGATATAGAAGAGGTTGGAGTTGTCATAAGTGATGTTTTTTATGCATTAGGAGGAGATAGTGTTCCAATTGTAGAAATTGTTTTTGGCAAACATCATGATAAAACTATCTCAAATAGAAATTCAAATGTTTTGGTAATGACGTTAGCTTGGCTCCTCAACAAGGGATATTATATGAAAGAATTGATGATAAATACTTCTCATAATAGCCAAAAAGGAAAGAAATGGTAGAGGGGAAAAGTAGTCAAGTAACCACAAAGAAGCTGAAATTGAAAAAGAATAATGATACTTATTATGTGGTCAAGGATAAAGAGCCAATGCAGTCAGCTGATTTTCCCACCCCACCATTATGTTGGAAATATTGTTGATGTCAAAGGTCTAGCATTATTGGTGATAAAGGCCCCATTGCATTTAATGGTGTTTTAATATTCATATCTTAGCTAATATGTGTTAATATTTATTTAATATTAATGAATATATTTTTGGTTGCATATAAGTTAAAAGAGGGCCCATGGAAAAGTCAAAGAGTCACAAGGTAAAAGATAAAAAAGGAATGGGATGCATTTTCTCATGAAGAGTCATCTTGAAGAATTCCAAGAGTCACCACATGAAGACAAAAGAGGTTATGGTGCATTTTTCCATGAAGGGACACTTTGAGGAATATGAAAAGTCACCAAGATAAAGACAAAAGAGGAAAGGATGCATTTAATCATGAAGGGTCACCATATGACTTTTCAAATGCAAGGATATGAAGGGTCATGCAAGTTTGACACCATTTTCCATGAAGATTGAAGGGTCACAAAGGGTGAATGCCAAAGGTCATTTGGAAAGCTATAAATAAAAGCTTGAGAATCCATTTGTAATATGAAAGAGAGTGCATAGTTTATATTTGTTTTCAAAAAGAGAAAAGTAGGAGCTATTTTAAAGTTCTATCATTTGTTGAGTAAGCAATATCGAGATATAGTTGTGTTTTATACACAAGAGGGGTTGGTGCTCCTGTGGGTTGATGCTCACAAATATTTGCAAGGGGTTGGTACTCTTGTGGGTACTTGACAAAGGAGTTAGTGCTCCTGCAAGTTGGTACTTATAAATTTTGTATTTTGAGTTGGTGCTCATTCATATACTTGAGATTATTCTCTATGGTTTTTCCCACTTTGGGTTTCTATATAAAAATTTGGTATATCTCTCTCTCTTGTGTGGTGCATATTATTGTTTCAGTTTTATTACATACTTTGAATGTGTGATTAAGTGGTTAAAAAAATGAAATAAAATTAATTAAAAGATATATAATATATTGATTCACCCCCCCTCTTAGTATATTTCATGATTAACAATTGGTATCAGAGCAGGTTCCTTTGGAAAAAGTTTTACAACTTGAAGGTTGATTTGAAAAGCATGATGGTTAGATCACATGAAGGTTTTTATACAAATAAGGCACCTTTATTTGATGGGACAAATTATGCTTTTTGGAGCACAAGGATGAAGACTTATTTGATGGCCCTTGGATTTGATATTTGACAAGTAGTGGTGGAGGATATGAAGAGCCATAGACACTTATAACTACTCCCACAAAAAAGAAGGCAGGTGAAAATAATGCTAAAGCTTTAAATGTTATTTTATGTAGTTTATGTGAATCATAATTTGTTAAAGTTATGTAATATAAATTTGCTCGTGAAACTTGGGTAAAACTTGAGAATATTTACAAAGGTAATGGAAAGGTTCAGCAAGCTAAACTTCAAAATTTTAGAAGATAGTTTGAGAGTTTGAAGATGGAAGAGGAAGAAAATATAACAAGTTATCTTTTGTGGGTTAATCAAATAATTAATCAGATTCAAGGTCTTAGAGAAAAGTTAGAAGAATTAATTATGATTCCAAAAGTTTTGAGATCTCTACCATTGAGATATGATGTAAATTTTTTTGCAATTGAAGAGACGAAGAATTTAGCCAAGTTAAAGATGGATGAGCTACATGGTATTCTTATGGCATATGAGATGCAGACTGAACAAGAGAAACCCTAAAAGAGAGAAGCTGATTTCAAGACATCAAAGAAAGAGAAGGCTAAGATTCAAGAATCAAGCGACAGTTTTAGAGATGATGAAGATGACAATGGAGCTCTATTCATTTGCAAGCCAAAAAAAGGCATAGATAAATATAAAGGAAAATTACATTTTAAATATTTTAATTGTAGAAAGATTGGACATTTTGCATCTAAGTGCCCAAATAAGGGCAATGGTGACAATGAAGAAGAAAAGTTTATATACAAGGAGAATTTCAAAAGAAAATTAAAGAATGGATTTGAGAAGAAGAGTTTGTATTGTAAATATCCTAGCTTAATTGAAGATAGTGGAGTTAGTGATTTAGAAGAAGAAGAGATTATATTCATGGCCATACATGAAGATGTCTCTACAAGCAAAAGTATAGATGATCAAGAAGAAGAACATGATGAAGTCAAAGTGAATTTGGAAAGAGAACTCATTTATGCCTTAGAAGAGTTAAAAGCTCTCGAGAAGAAGAATTGAAGATGAAATCTCTAGATCGAGATAAATGAAAAGGAGTTAAAGAAAATAATTGAAGATCTATAAGCACACTTTGAAGAAGCCAAGAAGAATGAAGAAGATCTAACGACACAGTTGCAAAAAGTAAGTAAAAAATGTGAAAGGTATGTTATTGAAATTGCTTCTGTAAAAGTAGATCTTGAGAAAACAAATAAAGCAATCAATGATAGAGTAGCTAATGATTCAAAATTTGAGAATAACACTAATATGTTGAATAAGATATTAAAAAGTTAAAGATCAATGTTAGATAAGATAGGTATCAAATTTGAAAAAGAGAAAGGGGAGGCCACTACTTTCATGAACAAAGAAAAAGGAAAGAGCTATGCTGAAGCTCTTACAAAAGAAGAAATTAAAAGGGAAAAAGTTAAGAATACAAAGGACATCTCAAATAAAGAAGGTTAGAAAGAACATAGTTAAAAAAGGAAATCAGGTCAGAGATACACAAATAGGTCCTATTTTTATGGTTACTATTTTTATCATAATGGATATGGTCATAAGAAAGAATATCAAAAAAGGGCTAACAATTTTAGAAATAAGGAGAAGAAAAGTCATGTAGATTCAAGCAGAATCCATAACTCTTTTGATCCTCTATCAAGATTTAATGAAGAGGCCATAATATGTTACAAGTGAAACAATTTCAGACACATAGCTTGGTACTGTAGAAGCATGTTTGAGTTAGTAAAAAAGGACCAGAGTTTCAAAGCTCCATTTATCAAGAAGAAAATTTAGACAGGTTCATGGTAGAAGAAACAACCTAAAAAATCTATGTTGGTGCATACAACTTTGCATGCAAGAAATGAAGAAAAGCCATGGTTCATTAACAATGGATGTTCAAGGCACATGACATGAAACAAAAGCAAGCTCATAACCTTGAATAAGATCAATGGTGGCATAGTGAAATTTGGAGATAATACTACTGCCATAATTGCTGGAAAAGGTACACTAAGTTTGGATAATGGTAGAATTAAAATTGAAAATGTTTTATATGTAGAAGGTCTTAAGCATAATATTTTGAGTGTAAGTCAAATTTGTAATCAGGGGCACACACTAAAGTTTTATTTAGAAGGTTATGAAATTAGGAGAAGATTTATATGTGTTGGTTGTAAATGCTCAGAGAACATGCAATAATTTGTATATGCTATTAGACATCAAAAGTCAAAGATATTATTTGAGTCAGATTGAAGAAAGTTGGCTATGGCATAGGAGAATGGGACATATAAATTTTGACAATCTTGTCAACATCATCAAGAAGCAAGTAGTTAGAAATCTTCTAAAGATTACAAAGCCATCTGACACACTTTGTGAACCTTGTCAGCATGGGAAGCATGCTAGAAGGTGGTTTAAAACAAAAGATTACTCGACCACTCAGATGCTAGAGCTTGTTCACACTGATCTATGTGGATCTATGCGAACTCAAAGAAATCAAGGTGAGAAATATTTCATGTTGCTTATTGATGATTTTTTACGTATGACTTGGATAATATTTTTAAAAAAATATCAAAAGCTTTTAGATATTTCAAATCATTCAAAGCATTAATTGAGAATGAAACCAGTTTGAAGATTAAGTGTCTAAGATCAGATAAAGTAGGAGAATTTATGTTAGATTAGTTTATTGAGTTTTGTGAAGACCATGGAATAAAGAGACATTATTCAGTAGCCAAAACTCTACAATAAAATGGAATAGTTGAGTGGAGAAACAAAATAGTTCAAGAGATGGTGAGGACAATGGTAAATGAATCCAAGATATCAGATAAATATTAGAAAGAGGCTATTGTTATGATAGTGCATATTCAAAATAGAGCATTATTGAGAGTCAATAGTGGCAAAACTTCTTATGAGCTATGGAAAGACAAACCAACAACAATTGATTATTTTAGTGTTTTTGATAGTAGATGCTTCATAAAAAGAACTAATAAAAACTTGGTAAGTTTGAATCCAAAGCAAATGAAGGTACATTTTTTGGGTATTCTTTCAAAAGTAAAGCTTATAAATGTTATAACAAAATAACTAAGAAAATTGTTGAAAGTGCAAGTGTTAGGATAGAAGAAGATGGAACACAAAGAATCAATGATCCAGTAGAATTTTTTGAAATCATTAAAGAGGAAGATTTTGAAGAATCATATGAAGATGAGAAAAAAGAGAAAAAGGACACCAAAATTCCATCCAAATATGTTCATAGAAATCATAATGAAAGTGACATCATTGGGGACATAAATGAAGTAATTCACACTAGAAAGTGCGAATAATGATGGTAAGTGAATCTGAGTAAGTTAATTTATCTTTGTTATCCAAAATTTAGCCTAGAACATTTTTAGAAGCTAGACATGATAAACATTAGGTTAAGGCCCTGGAGGAAGAATTAAATCAGATAGAAAATAATGATACTTAGAAATTAGTGCCTAAACCAAAAGATCACGATGTGATAGAAACAAAATGGGTTTGTAAAAATAAGTTGAATTAAAATGGAGAAGTGATTAGGAATAAGTAAGATTAGTATGTAAGGGATATGCTCATATTGAGAGAATAGATTTTGAAGAAACTTTTGTACTAATGGAAAGGCTATAGGTATTATAATGTTTCTTGAATATAAAGTGTTTAAAAATTTCAAAATGTTTTAGATAGATGTCAAATCTACCTTCCTAAATGGGAATCTAGAAGAAGAGGTATATATTGAGTAGCCTAAGGGATTTATTCTCTCTAATATTAGTAGCCATGTATGTAGATTAAAGAAATCACTATATGAATTGAAACAAGCTCTTAGATATTAGTATGCAAGACTTGATAAGTACCTACATGATCAAGGTTTCAATAGAGGATTTGCTGACAATAATCTCTACATCAAAATAAAAGGTGAGAATCAATTGATTATTGTGATATATGTTAATGACATCAATTTTGGAGGAAATATTGAAAATATGACAAAAGATTTTTTTGATAATAAGCAAAAATAATTTAAGATATTTATGCTTGAAGAATTGTCATTTTTCTCAAAATTGCAAATATTTCAATCAGATAAATGAATTTTTATATCTCAAAGTAAATATGCTAAGAAAATGTTGAAGAAATTTAGTTTTGAGGATTGTGCACCAGTTGGCACACCAATGTGTATAGAAAATAAGGTGAGCAAGGATGAAGATTCACCTATTACAGATCAATAGTTATATAAATCTATGATTGGTAGTCTTTTATATTTGATAGCATCGAGGCCAGACATCATGCATGATTTAGGTATGGTTGTAAGATATCAGTTAGCTCTAAAAGACATCATGTTTAGTTGGTGAAAATAATATTAAGATATATCAAGGGGACATTAGATTATGGATTATAGTACCCTACAGGTAGAGATTTCACTTTGGTTGCTTATACAGATTTAGATTGGGCATGATGTTTGGATGATAAAAAGAGTAAAAGTGGAGGAGCTTTCTTCTTTAGTGATAGCTTAGTATCATGGCTAAGCAAAAATCAAAATTTAGTATCACTTTCTACAATTGAAATAGAATATATTGCAATGGTATTGTGTTATACTCAAGTGCTTTGGATGAAGCAAACTTTGGAAGATATCAAGGTAAAATATGATGAACCTATTTCTATTTTTTGTGACAACATAAGTGCTATTAATATTTCAAAGAATTTAGTGATGCAATCAAGAACAAAACATATTCCCATTAGATATCACTTTTTGAGAGAGCAGGTTGTAGACCAATAGGTTAATATAGAATATATCAGTACTACAGAGTAGATTATAGATATTTTTACAAAGTCACTACTAAAAGACACATTTGAGTATCTGCAGGAGAAGTTGGGAGTAATTTATTTTACTTCCTGCCATTGAGGTTCAGTATCAGTTGAGGGGGAGCTAAGTGTTAGCTCCAAGTAGGCCCTTTGCCATTGATGTCAAAGGGGGAGAAGAATAGAAATAGGTATAAGTACAGGTGCAAGGAATAGGTACAGATTGCTATAGTAAGAGGGAGTTACTATATGTTTTTTAGATGGCAATATGTGTAGGTTTCAGGATATGGTAGTTTCAGTTTGAGGTTGCCATCAATGACAAAGAGGGAGATTGTTAGAAATATTGTCATTGATGTCAAAGGTCTAACATTATTGGTGATAAAGGCCCCATTGCATTTAATGGCATTTTTAATATTCATATCTTAGCTAATGTGTGTTAATATTTATTTAATATTAATAAATATATTTTTGGTTGCATATAAGTTAAAAGAGGGTCCATGGAGAATTCAAAGAGTCATAGGGTAAAAGACAAAAGAGGAATGAGACGCATTTTCTCATGAAGAGTCATCTTGAGGAATTCCAAGAGTCATCATGTGAAGACAAAAGAGGGTATGGTGAATTTTTCCATGAAGAGACACTTTGAAGAATACAAAAAGTCACTAAAATAAAGACAAAAGAGAAAAGGATGCATTTGCTTATGAAGGGTCACTATATAACTTTTCAAATGTAAGGATTCGAAGGGCCATGAAAGTTTGGCACCATTTTCCATGCAAATTGAAGGGTCAAAAAGGGTGAATGCCAAAGGTCATTTGGAAAACTATAAATAAAAGCTTGAGAAGCCATTTTTAATATGTAAGAGAGTGCATGGTTTGTATTTGTTTTTGAAGAGAGAAAATTATGAGCTATTGTAAAGTTCTATCATTTGTTGAGTAAACAACATTAAGAGATAGTTGTGTTTTATACACAAGAGGGGTTGGTGCTCATGTGGGTTGGTGCTCATAAATCTTTGAAAGGGGTTGGTGCTCTTATGGGTTGGTGCTCACAAATAGTTGATGTGTTGGTGCTTGGAAAAGGAGTTGGTGCTCCTAAAATTTGGTGCTTGCAAACTTTGTATTTTGAGCTGGTGCTCATTCATATATGTGATATTTTTCTCTATTGTTTTTCCCACTTTGGATTTCCACGTAAAAGTTTGGTGTCTCTCTCTTTCTTGTGGTGCATATTATTGTTATTATTTTAGTTTTATTGCATACTTTGAATGTGTGATTAAGTGGTTAAATAAAAAAAATTAGATTAAGTAAAAGATATATAATATATTGATTTACCCCTCCCCCCTCAGTATATTTCATGTTTAACACATTAGAATCTTCTACTACTACTATATTCCTATTATTTCCACCATTCCCACTTCCACTGCATCCATCATAGATCCATCAACTTTGATGCCTCCTTTGAAGTTTTATATCATCAAATACTCTAAAAAATCTATTCAAAGTGAAGTCTTCCTCCTCCATCTTCCCCACCTACTTCACCACCACCACCTCCTTCAAAAGAGAAATCTTCCATTGAGAAAGAACCTAAAAATGTAGCTACTAAAGAGGTGATCCCATATTAGGAAGAAACACAAGAGAAGCAAAAATAAATAGCAAATCTTGAGAAGGAGAAAGAAGAGGTAGTTGTTGAGAAGGAAAAGGAAGTTAAACTTAAGGGTGAAAAAATGGAGGCAACAGAGGAGAAAGAAGATAAGAAGGAAAAAGAAGTTGAAGAATTTCCAGAGAAAGAAGATAACAGGTAGAAGGGACCAGAGATTGAGAAACAAGTTGAAGAAGATAGAGACACTTATAAAGAGACAAGAGCTCAAGAGGTTCCATCCCAAGAGTGAATGGCAGGGAATGACCAGTAGCAAATAATGACCTATTCAGACACCTCCACTTATACAGATTTCTCATCTTGGTTAGCATTATAAATGGCTCCAGAGTCAAAAGAGGTAATATATCTTAAGGAAATAGACTTAAAAGTGTTGAGAAGCTTAGAAAAAAAAGGAAAGAAGTCCAAATCTGCAAAAATAACTTCAGAGTTAATAATTAAATCTTCAAGGTAGAAGTTTGCAGAGGTAGAAGTTCCACCATAGGGCATGATCAAAGAAGAAGTCACTAAAAGTAACTTAACAATCTCAAAGATACCCCTTGGGGAGGTTACCACTGAGGGATTAAAGTAGGATACTCAGACTTTAATAAATACTCTCTTTAAGAAGCTGGATGAAGAGAAGGCTGCCAAGGCTAAGTTGAAGGAACAAAATGCCAAATTATGTGAAATAATTGCTAAAGTAGCTAAATATGCTTCTTGACATCCACTATTGCTAGAGATTGTGGTTACTCAATACGTGATTATTTAAGTAGAAGAAACTGGTGACAGGGCTAAGGCCATTGATGAATGGATGGAAAAGACATTGCAGTATGTAGGAAACTAGTTTCTTGAAGTCTTAGGTAGCTTAAAAAACATTGTAAATAAATTGGAGAAACTAAAAGGATTAATGCAGGGAATAGAAAATGAGAATGGAATATTCTAATTACAGCAAGAGAGTCTAGAGAGAATAAATGCCCTAAGTGAAAAAGTATTGATTGAAGAGCATATTGTTCCTAAATGATCAATAAAGAAGGATAAATAATAAGAGCTTATCATATCTTTTTGCATAGACATTCTTGGATCCATGATGAAGGAAATGAAAACTCTAAAATAAGATGCTCAAAGTGCAAAGATAAGTCTTGAGGATTGTCTCTTCAATCTCACTACTGCCTAGTCAACAAGCCAATCAAAGAAATTTGAGCAGTTACTTCAAGAATTTAGGCAATTGTTCGAGAAGGCCACTACTACTTTCACTGCACAATATATAAAGGAGTTAATAAAAACTCACCTAGAAGTCAAAAAGTTAGAGCCTAAAATTGAGAAAGTGAAAACATATTACAAGAAGATGGAAAATGATTTACTGAAGTTTGAGATAGAGATGCAGTCAATTGCTAAACCAGAAGAAGCAACCATCCAATTCATGATGACCCAACATATCAAATTCAAGGAGAAATTTAGAAATCAAGTTCATGAAGTGGACTAAATGATTTAAGTCTCATTCATTTCTTTTCTTCTTCTTTCATTTTTTCTCTCTTTTCACAAATGCGCTATAAGTAATCTTGTTTCAAGAAATTGCTTTGTAAAAGTAACATCATTAGATGATTTACTTGGAGAGTAAGTTTACTTTGTAAAATTGAGAAACTTAAGTAATTTGACAAAGATTTCATTACTTAGAGTTGTTTTATTAAAATAGATTACTATAGCTACTTCTGCATAGAATGTAAGGAGTTAGTGTTTGACCCAAATAAGGAGATAGAAAACATCAACACTTGTCATCAGCTACTGCATGCCACAGAGGAGAATTTTGGGGAGAGTGTTACTCAATGATTTCCAATTTTGGTGCAACACATGGGAATTGAAGAGGTTGAATCCTACTGGGATTTTATATCTAAATTTGTATAAATATAAATGTAGGCCTACATTCACCAAAGGATGACAATTTAAAAAAAAAAGCAATTGTAACCATTGTACGAAAAAAGTTTAAGCAGTCTAAAACTTTGTGTTTAGTCATCTGAACAATTTTTTAATGAAATTTTTAGAGTGAATAAGAAGGAAATATGTTTTTGGAGAACTTTGTGCCTATTGGAACTCATCTGTATGTTCTATAGAGATAAAATGGTAAACTTTGAGTTACCTATTAATCTATGTTGAATGTATTGCTTTCTTAATAATTTATCGAAGAAAATATTATACTTGTATGTTTATTTATTTTGCACGTATGAAATAAAATCTACAAGCTATTTATTGTGAAATGATTTTATTTCTATCTATCTTTCTAAAGTATCTCAAATATTTTCTAAGATCTCTAAACTACCCTAAATTCTATTTGCATTCTTTAAAAACCAGCAGCTTACTTGCTGAAAAGTCTCTTTGTTATGGTTCATGAACATAGGGATTAAAAGTAATACCCCCAATCAAAACAACTTACTAATAATTTGTATATTCTGTGAATAACTATAAGCTATAAGTAATTAGAAACAGATAAACAAAGTTACATAGGATATTCACCATTAAATGAAGGGGATTTAATCCCATGACTACCAAGGTAATTTTGACTATATGCAAAATATCTAGCTAACAGTTTCTAGTGACTCCATTGGGGATCCACAAGTTTAACTCCTTAAATAAATTCTTGCTTCCTCAGACCAATTAAGACAACTGTTGTATTACACTAATTTTTCCCAAAATTCCAAATTCCAAATGCTAATTACAAGCATTGCATGTTTTGAAGGATGCGTTGTTCTATTTTTAGTGCTTAGTTGACTTTAATTTATCTCACTTTAATCAAATGCATCCTTTCAATCAGTTAGCTTCTTGTTTAAAAAATCTTAGTTCCACACCTAGCTTTTTTTCAGTTCACTTTACAAGACCACTACATGCTATGTAAACTATCGACTAAGTCTTTACCCATCAATATAATTGTTAAGTGTATTACTTATAGGAGCTCTTGCTTTTAAAACTGAAAAATTGACCTTTCACCAGAGCAAGGAGAGCATAAGGACAAGTAGATGACTTCTTATAGCTATAAGAGTGGTTCAATTTCAATTTTCCCATTCAATCTAGAACTAGAAGAACTAGTCTTTCTCTTGTTAGGCAAACAACTCCTCTTGCACATCAGCTTTAGCATAATTCCTTCGAGATAATTCAACCAGTTAATCCACATTTTCTTATTCCTAGAATAATTATGTTTCCACTTCCTATTCTTTGGGGACTAACTATAGGTCCATTAAATCTAACTCCTCCTTTATATGACTTATCAAAAGGATTGAGGAAGAATTTTCCTAAGTTTATTGGAGATGGAAAACAAAACCCAGATGAACATTTAGCTACCTTCTTTGTAACATGTAGAATAATTGGTTTCAAACACAAAGATATATCTATTAGACTCTTCATTAAAACTCAACATGACTTAATTTTAGAATGGTTTTACCATTTACCTCCTAGCACAGTAACCAATTGGGATACTATGCATGATCAATTCAAGAAAAGGTTCAAATTTGCTAAAGATTCACATATATTACTTACATAATTAACTCAACTCCAAAAAAAATTGCATGAGCATATGCATGATTTTATTGCTATGTTAAATAGGCTACTCTAAAAAATTCCTCTCCCTTCAATACCCACTGAAAACAATCAAAAGTGTTTATCATTAATGCTCAAATTTTAGAGGTCAGTTATCAACTTCGAAGAGCATGTCCAACTAACGTAGAAGTAACCCAAAATATTATAATAGAGGTTGAAGATGGTTTAATAATGGCTGGTAAAATCAAGAAAATAGTTTCTAAATGAGACTCTACTACTTCAACTACATCACAAACTATTGATCCTTTATTACAAAAACTGGCTAATGACTTGTTTCAAGTCAAAAGATAAATTACTCAAGGCACTCATGCTAGTGTTTTCCTTGTTAGGAATGCACTTGCATGAAAATTTAATAATTAGAATAAGAAACATATTATTGGTCCTCAACAAAGGTTGGAAATTGAAGGTCTTCCTAAGAACTATGTTGAGATGAGTAAGAAGACTCAATAGCTGATGATACTGACCAAAGTCTTGATGAAGAATATGATTTTGTAGATCATGTTGGTGACTCTAATTGTTACCTAGAATACAAATCAGAAAGTGACTATGAAGAAATGCTTCATGAAGATCATAGTCAATCTTATGTAGTATTTAAAAGATCCCAAACTCAACAAACTAGTGAGAAGCCATTAAAAGAACAAGAGAGAGGAAAAGATCACCTTAACTCTGAAGTGAGTATTCTTGAAATAGGTAGTCCTCTACCTTCTTCCCTTACTCCTAAAGAAAAGTATGCTCTTGCTAATTCTCAAACTTATAAGCCAATTTCTCATATAGTTGAAGCCAACTCCACCTTCATTGCATCCATTCCTTTGACAAAATTGACCATATAAATAAAATCAAAATTTAAATGTTAGAAGCTAAATACTTAAGGTCTTATCTAGATCAATTAAGTAGGATAGTCAAGTATGTTCAAAGCAACGGATCGAGCAATGCACCAAATGCTTCAAAAGGTATTTTACCTACCCCTAAACAATCCTCTTTTTAGAATAAATCCACAACAACTTCTTCTACTTCCATTTCCACATCTGAAAGGATAAAATCTTTTTATGTTTCCCACTTGATCAATGGGTATAAGTTGAGTAATTGTATTCTAGACTCGGAAGCCTTTGACAATGTGATGCTAGCTAATGTAGCTAATGCCCTTGGCCTTACTTTAACTAAGTACATAGTAAAATGATACTCAATGGAGAGACAAGTCCCTCTGATTAGATAAATTAAAGATACCCAAGCTGTCTTAGTAGCTTTCCCAAACAAGAGACTCAAAATGATAGTTTTGGTAGTAGACATCCCTATCTCATATGAAATGCTATTGAGAAAAAACTCTTGTAAAGATATAGGAGGAGAAGTTAAGATGGATTGGTCATGTGCACACATTCCAATCAAAGGAATTAATCATAAATGTTAGGGTATGGAGCTAAAAGCTTCACCCATGAGCAAATGCAGAGAATACTGGAAACACAGTCGCCGTCAACGGTCACCTATAGACCAAAGGTGATCGACATCGGTCAAGGAACAGACAGGGTCAGCTGATGTCGGTAGGTTTAAGCTAGCAGGGACCGATGTTGGTCACCTGTGTAGGCAGAATCTAATTTTGTGCGTAAACAGAATGTTTGCATGTTAAGGAATGAACTGTTGGTTAGTTAAGCCCGCGTTTCTATTTTGAGTAAGACTAAAATTAGAGTCCTTATTTGGAGGTGCATCTATTGGTTGTAACTGCATGCTCATAAGTCTCTAGAGTTATATAATAGAGATAGATTTTCATAGCTTATTAAACAAGTAGAACAGGATAAGACAATACTGTAGAAGTAGAATACAGATTGTATATCATTCCAGATTGTGGAATAGATTGTAATTGAGAGAGAGGACTCTTGAGGGAAAGAGATCTAAGAAGAGATCTGTACATCTAGAGAGGTGTGGAAGAAAAGAACTTTCTTCAATTGTAATTCCTTCTGTAAAGAGTTGAATACAAGTTTTCAGGGTGGTTTCTTGTATCTCTTGTTTCTTGCTAATTTTGATTCTAGTTACTTATCTATCTGATTTATTTCCATATTTATTGCTTGCATATTGTAATCATATTGTTGATTGATCCCCAACAAGTGGTATCAGAGCCAGGTTCACTAACAGGTGTTTTAGATCTGGTTAGTGTGTATTGATTACAGGTGACTCACAGGGATTTTTGTTTGAGTGGGAGAAAGCAATGGCAGAAGAAAGTAAGCTAAGAATGGAGAAGTTCAATGGCAAGAACTATCAATTATGGAGAATGCAGATAGAAGATTATCTGTATCAAAAAGATTTATACTTACCGTTAGGAGGGACTGCAAAGCAACCCAAAGACATGGATGATGAAGAATGGGAAGTTCTCGATAGAAAGGCTCTTGGATCAATAAGATTGAGTCTAGCATCTACTATGATATCTAATTTATCACAGGCAAAGTCTACGGTAGAGCTAATGACTACTTTAGCAAATTTATATGAAAAACCCTTAGCTTCTAATAAGGTATATCTTATGAAGCAGTTATTTAATTTGCAGATGCAGGAAGGTAGTTCTGTATCTAATCATTTGAATGATTTCCATGGAATTGTGAATCAATTAAATTCAGTCAAAATAGTATTTGATGATGAAATTAAAGCTCTATTAATCTTATGTTCTTTACCAGAAAGCTGGCACAGCTTAGTAATGGCAGTTAGTAATAATGCTTCTGCTTCAAATATTTTAAAAGTAGATGATGTGGTTAGTGTAATCTTGAATGAATAAATTCACAGGAAAAGCATAGAAGAGACATTAGGGAACGCTTTAAGTTTTGAGAGCAGGGAAAGATAGAAAGAGAAGAGCAAGAAAGGCAGATCAAGATCTAAATCCAAGGTGAGAGGTAGATCTAAATCCAGAAATGGCAGGAAGCCACAATGTTGGAATTGTAGAAAGATTGGGCACATAAGCAAAGATTGCTGGTCAAAGCCTAAAGAGGATAGACAGCATGAAGACAAAGAAGAAGCAAAGGTGGCAGGTATTGTTGCACAAGATGCTCTTATATTCTCTTTGCAAACTAATATAGAATCTTGGGTTTTAGATTTTGGTGCATCTTTCCATGCAACCCCTAATAGAGAATATTTCAGTGACTATGTCCATGGAGATTTTGGAATAGTTTACTTAGGGGATGATGAGCCTTGTAAGATTATTGGAAAAGGTAAAGTGCAGCTGAAAATGCAGAATGACAACACATGGGTGTTGAGAGACGTCATGTATGTTCCCAGCTTGAAGAGAAATTTGATTTCTACAAAAAAGTTAGGGGATGAGGGTTGTACAGTAACTCTCACAACTGAATCTTGGAAGGTTACCAAGGGAGCACTTATATTGGCCAAAGGTAAGAGAGTAGGTACTCTGTATTTATGTAATTGTATTATTGACAATTCTCCTTTTGTATTATCTACTTCAGATGTAGATACAAAGTTGTGGCATCAAAGGCTTGGCCACATGAGTGAGAAGGGAATGATAATTCTTAAGTCAAAAGGTATGTTATTAGATTTGAAAAGCATAGATCTAGATTTTTGTGAAGACTGTATTTTTGGAAAACAGAAGAGAGTGAGTTTTCTTAAAATTGGGTCAACAAAGAAGAAGCATAAATTGCAGCTTGTTCACACAGACGTGTGGGGACCAGCCCAAGGTTCTTCTATTGGAGGATCACAGTACTATGTTTCCTTCACAGATGATGCTACTAGAAAGGTATGGATCTATTGTATTAAAAAGAAATCTGATGTTTTTGACATGTTTAAGATTTGGAAAGCTATGGTTGAGAATGAAACAAGCAAAAGATTGAAGTGCCTGAGATCTGACAATGGTGGTGAGTTTTGTAGCCACAAGTTCAATTGGTATTGTTATATGCATGGGATCTGTAGGCAAAGGAATGTTCCAAGAACACCTCAGCAAAATGGAGTTGCTGAAAGGATGAATAGAACAATCATTGAGCGTGCAACGTGTATGAGATTGCATGCTGGATTGCCCTTAGAGTTTTGGGCAGAAGCCGTGGATACTACAGTGTACCTGATTAATAGAGGACCCTCTACAACATTGGATGGTGGAATTACAGAAGAGGCATGGACAGGTAAAAAGGTAGATCTATCATTTCTCAAAGTTTTTGGTTGTGAAGCCTTTATGCACATTGATAAGGAAAATAGAAAGAAGCTGGATGCTAAGTCTATGAGGTGCACATTTATAGGCTATGGCTCTAATGAGTTTGGTTTCAGATTTTGGAATCTAGGAACTAACAAGATAATTAGGAGCCGTGATGTTGTTTTTAATGAAAAAGTGATGTACAGTGATCAGCTCAAGAAGCTGGATCAACCTGAGCAGAGTAATGCAAAATTGGACAAGGTGAAAGTCCAAAATGAGCTTGTGGGAAAGAAAAATCACAGGAAGGAAAACACATACACCGGCATCGGTCAGGTAGGAACCGACGTCGGCCATACAGAGACCGATGTCAGCCATACAGGAACCAACATCGGCTAGGCAGAGACTGATGTCGGTCAGGCAGAACCGACGACAGGCATTCATAGGCCTGGAAGTGACCGAGGTCGGTCACTATCAGAGAATTTGGGTGGACAGCGTGTTGTTGATGAGTCTCAAACGCCCAACAGGAGGTCAGAAAGGGTAAGTAAGCCTCCAATTTGATATTCCCCTTCATTATTCTATTTATTGCTAACTGATGGTGGAAAACCAGAGAGTTTTGATGAAGCAATACAGGTAGAATCCAAGAATCAGTGGGAGCTAGGCATGAGTGAAGAAATAGATTCCTTGAGAGAGAACCAAACATGGGATTTGGTTGAGTTTCCAGGAAGAAAGAAGACACTGAAGAACATATGGATCTACGGGTTGAAAGAAGGTAAGAATAGACAGATGAGATATAAGGCCAGGTTAGTAGTGAAAGGATTTGCACAGAAACCAGGTATTGACTTTGGTGAGATTTTTTCTCTTGTTGTTAAAATGACTTCTATACAGACTGTATTGTCTTTAGTTGCTATAGAGGATTTGCATCTCAAGCAACTTGATGTTAAGACAACATTTCTTCATGGAGATTTGGATGAAAAAATATATATGGATCAACCAGAAGGATATGAGGTCAAAGGTAAGGAGAAACTAGTGTGCAGATTGAAGAAAAGCTTGTATGGCCTCAAGAAAGCTCCAAGGCAATGGTATCTAAGGTTTGACAGGTTTATGACTGAGCATGGATACAGTAGATGTCAATCTGACCATTGTGTGTATTTTAAGAGATTAGATAATGGTAGATATATTATTCTATTATTGTATGTAGATGATATGCTAGTTACAGGATCACACATCCAGGATATCTCTGAGCTAAAGGTGAAATTAGCTCACACGTTTGCCATGAAGGATTTAGGAGAAGCAAAGAAGATCCTTGGCATGAGTATTAAGAGAGACAGGAAAAATCACAGGTTGATTTTGTCTCAAGAGGATTATGTGAACAAGGTGTTGAAACGGTTCAATATGCAGGATGCAAAATCGGTAAGCACACCTATGGCTGGACATTTCAAGTTAAGTAAAGAACAGTGTCCTAATTCACATGATGAGGTAGAGTACATGAGAAAAGTTCCATATGCTTTAGTAGTAGGAAGTTTAATGTATGCAATGGCTTGTACTAGGCCTGATATTGCCCAAGCAGTGGGAGTTGTAAGTAAGTATATGGCCAATCCAGGAAAGGAACATTGGAAAGCAGTTCAGTGGATCCTTAGATATCTGAAAGGAACCAGCAGTAGGCACTTGTGCTATGGCGGTTCAAATACTTCTCTACATGGTTATGTAGATTCAGATATGGCAGGTGATTTGGATGGTAGGAGAAGCACTACAGGTTATGTTTTCACTGTAGGTCGAATGACGGTTAGCTGGATAACAAAGTTGTAGAAGGTTGTTGCCTTGTCAACTACAAAAGCAGAGTATATTGTAGTCACAGAGGCTAGCAAAGAGATGATATGGATGACACGGTTCATGGAAGAGCTTGGAGAGGAGCAAGAGAGTTGTAGACTATACAGTGATAGTCAGAGTGCAATTCATTTGGCTAAGAATTCAACGTTTCATTCAAGAACAAAGCACATACAGCTTAGGTACCACTTCATTAGACAGGTATTGGAGGATGGTGAGTTGAAGCTAGAGAAGATCCATATAGATAAGAATCCTGCGGATATGTTAACCAAGCCGGTTACAAAGGAGAAGTTGAATCTTCATTCAACTTTTGTTGGTCTTCATGATTGAGTTGAAGATGGAAGAGCTAGAAGATGATGCTATACAGGTATTGGTGCAGCTATTTATCTCCAAGTGGGAGATTGTTAGGGTATGGAGCTAAAAGATTCACCCATGAGCAAATGCAGAGAATAATGGAAACACAGTCACCGTCGACAGTCACTTGTAGACCAAAGGCGACTAACATCGGTCAAGGAACAGACAGGGTCAGTCGACGTCGGCAAGTTTAAGCTAGCAGGGACCGACGTCGGTCACTTGTGTAGGCAGAATCTAATTTTGTACGTAAACAGAATGTTTGCATGTTAAGGAACGAACTGTTGGTTAGTTAAGCCCGCATTTCTATTTTGAGTAAGACTAAAATTAGAGTCCTTGTTTGGAGGTGCATCTATTGGTTGTAACTGCATGCTCATAAGTCTCTAGAGTTATATAATAGAGATAGATTTTCATAGCTTATTGAACAAGTAAAACAGGATAAGACAATACTGTAGAAGTAGAATATAGATTGTATATCATTCCAGATTGTGGAATAGATTGTAATTGAGAGAGAGAACTCTTGAGGGAAAGAGATCTAAGAAGAGATCTGTACATCTAGAGAGGTGTGGAAGAAAAGAAGTTTCTTCAATTGTAATTCCTTCTGTAAAGAGTTGAATACAAGTTTTCAGGGTGGTTTCTTGTATCTCTTGTTTCTTGCTAATTCTGATTCTAGTTACTTCTCTATCTGATTTATTTCCACATTTATTGCTTGCATATTGTAATCATATTGTTGATTGATCCACAACAATAAAATCAAACCTAAGAAGTGAAAGTACATAGTGTCTAAATTAGAAAATACAAGATCACAAATTCTTTTTGAAGAATCAGATCATGGAGCGTACTATCTCAAACTAGGTAAGGAAATAATGGAACCATAAGAAGAAGAGGAAGATCAGTTGTGAACTTTAGAGTTTTATGATAGCTATTGCTTACTCGGATTTGGTGTGGGGGTGGTGCTAATATCACCTGAGGGTAAGGTTTTCCTTATTCCTATAAACTTATGTTTTAAAACACTAACAATATAATAGAGTATGAAGCACTCCCACTATGACTTGAATAGGCAAATAAAAAAGAAATAAAACTCCTACAAGCATAAGGGGATGCAAAGTTAATAGTAAAGTAGATATGGGGTCAATACTAGGTAAAAAAGGACAAACTGAGACACTATCATGATCAAGTACTGAGTGTCACTCTAGATTTTTCTACTTTTTCCATCAACTCCATCCCTCGTGATCAAAATTCTGGAGCTAAATCCTTTGCAGTTATTGCATATTTTCTTAGGCCATATCAACAACCCACCATCTTTCAATAAGGTGACTACATGTTAGAAATGGTCTTTAAACCAAGAGTTCTAGATAATGTTGATCAATGGCAAGTCTTCAATGATGATAAGCAGATAGTTACTTTTCTAGAATAATAAGATAACTTTGAAGGTTTGTATTTTGAAGGAAGTAGTTCACTTTCACACCAAACTACAATAGGTGACACTAACTCTGAGCTTGAGGATGGTGGAGGTATGATTCAGTTGAAAGGAAAGAAGATTCCTAAAGGGTTGGTATCTCTTGAGGAATCTTTGACAAACATTATACGTTTCTAAAAGAATAGAAAGAATACAGTGATGCTTCTTCTCCAAAGGTGTAATAGGTTAACCAGGGCACTAAAGAGGAGGCTAGGGTGGTCAACATTGGCAAGTGTTGCTCATGAAAATAAAGATAAGCATTGATTGAGCTTCTTACAAAATACATGGATGTGTTTGCATGGTCCTACAAATATTTGAAATTTTTTTAGCCTGATGAGATACAACACTATATTCCATTTCAGTAAGAGGCTAAGCCTTTCAAATAGAAGCTTCACCATCAAAATCCCACTATATCAAGTACCATCTATGTGGAAATCTAAAAGCTCTTAGATGCCAAAACAATTTACCTAATACACCATTCAACATGGTTGGATAATATTGTCCTAGTGAGAAAGAAAAATTGATACATAAACTTATGTGTAGATTTTTGTAACCTAAACCAAGCCTCTTTGAAAGTTAACTACCATTTTCCCATCATGGATCACACCTTGCAGGTAGTGACTAGTTCAAAAAATTTATCCATATTAGATGGTTTTTCTAGATACAATCAAATCAATGTTAAAACTTCTTTTACAATCCCATGGGGAACATTCACTTATCAAAAACTGCCTTTTGGGCTAATCAATGTTAGGGAAACTTTTCAACAGGTGATGGATTTAATGTTTGCTCATTTGAATAACAAAGCATCGTGGTTTATCTTGATGATTTGACCATATTTTCCAAGCAAAGATGTAAGCATATGGATGACTTAGAGGAAGTCCTAATCCAATGTAGAAGACATGGGATTTCTCTAAATCCTAAGAAATCCATATTTGTTGTAATCGACAGAAATCTTCTCAGTCACATAGTCTCAAGAGAAGGAACTAAGATTGACTCAGAATGAGTTAAAGCTATTCAAATTTTATCCTTGTCTACTTCTAAGAAAGGTGTACATTCTTTTTTTGGTAAGGTGAATTTTCTTAGAAGATTCATTCCTCATTTTGCTGAGTTGACTCACCATATTTTAGACATGATGAAGAAGCAGGACTTCCAATGGAATGCTGAGGGAAAGCTCGTATTTGAAAGGATAAAATCAAAATGTACAATCAAGTTAAAATAAAAGGATTATGTTTGGGATAATGGCTTATATAAAAAGGGAATTGATGGTGTTTTCCTTCGCTATGTGGACAAGGAGCAACAAGCAAGAATACTGGAGCAATTCAATGATAAAGCATGTGAAGGTCATTTCTTAGCAAGAGTTACTACAGATAAGATCTTACAGGCAAGGTACTTCTAGCCTACTTTGTTTTAATGTATTTCAGAATGGGTTGCCAAATGCAAAGCAAGTCAACATTTTGTGAGACGAATCAAGTTACCAGCCTTACCTCTAAAACCAATGATTACATATGAGCCTTTTTGTAAATGGGGCATGTATTTTATCAGTATGTTGAATCCTTCCTCAAGTGCTAGACATTACTATATCTTGACTGCTACTAACTACTTCAGCAAGTGGGTTGAAGCTAATCTTGTGAAACACACCACTTCTGAAGTTATATGTGACTTCATCAAAGAGAACATTATTGTAAGGTTTGGCATTCCTCATAAAATTGTAATAGACAATGCATCCAACTTTTCTTCTATGGAATTGACTAATCTATATTACTCATATAGAATAGACCTAGTTCATGTCTACAATCACTATCCATAGGGAAATGGTCAAGTTGAATCAAGTAATAAAAACTTGATGACCATTATTCATAAGCTGGTGGATAACAATCAAATAACTTGGAAAAAGAAGTTATTTTTTGCACTATGGAATGACATAATCACAACAAAGAAAGCTATAGGTATGTCTCTTTTTTAGTTACTCTATGAAATAGATGCTGAGATACCAATAACCCTTGAGCTGTCAGCTTTGCAATTATCTAAAGCTATTGAAGACAATACTTACCAAGATTTACTGGACAAGAGAACCATGTTTCTCACTAAACTACAAGAAGTCTATGTTTAATTTGTTGACAGGCTAATTGATCACCAAATGAAGGTAAATATCTCTGATAAAAATGCTTGAGACAGATAGTTTAAAGTTGGTGATTTAGTCCTCCTATGGGATAAACAAAATGAACAAAAAGGGAAACATGGAAAATTTGACTCTTTATGGAAAGGAACCTTTACTATACAAATCATTTCTAGAAAAGATAACTTCATCCTAGCCTATCAGGATGGAATTACATTGCCACTACCTTTCAATGGGCAATACTTAAAGCTCTACAATAATTGAGCAGCAGGGTAACACCTGTATGTATATAAATAAAGTTTTCACTCTATCTTTTGTTTTTGATTAACTTTTGTGTTGTTTGCTTGTTTAGTTGCTTTGTGATTGAGTTTTGACAAAGACTCCATAACCAATAGATAATATGTGAAACTAGAGATGATGGGATCTCACCCTTGTTCCTCTCTTTATGATAGGAATAAAGATGTCTTTAGTTGGAGCCAATTGGTGTCCCCAAAATTTTGCACTTTAAATTTTGGGGTAACCCTTTGAAATTTTACATCCTTGTCTCATGTGAGTTAGTTGTACTTATTAAACTAATCCCTTGAAATAAAGAACTTAGGCTATATTAGTTGTAGTGTTTGGTTGCTTGTTTTCCCCAGTTGCTCCTAGTCACTCTAGAGGATTAAAGGCATTTGCTTCAAGCCATCATTAAAATCCATTTTTCTCATCCCCTCCAATAGACCATAAAATTTGAAGTGATTTGAATTATTCATAATAGTAATCAAGTTTTCCATATTGCTTTACTTGTTTGAAAATAAGTAAAGTTAACCTGTAAACCTAGATTACTCCCCACAGTGTAAATCAGAGTTGTTAAGTCGCTTAACTACTTTAAAAAAATATGCTAAGTAGTCCCACAGACCCACCGACCATAACAAAGACCTAATCAAGTTTTCAGTATTGCTTAACTTATTAAAATTTATAAGCAAAAGCAACTCAAGTTTATGAACCTGAGCTACTCGCTAGCCTAGACCTAATTGGGTTTATGAGAATGCTTTGATTAAAAAATTAAATACAAGTTAAGTAGCCTTGTATCCCTGATAAGCATTGTCAAAACATACTCAAGATTTCAACACAACTTTACTTGCGTAAAGTTATAAGTAAAAGTAATGCAAGTTTATGATCCCAAGCTACTCCTTGACTTAGACCTAATCGGGTTTACAAGGGTACTCTAATCAAAAGGCAAATATAAGTTAAGTAGTCCAAAAAACTTGATTTAAAAAAGGGGGCTTACGTGGCTTCCCATGCACATCATTACTACATTGGATTTTTATATAAATTTGGGAAATTTCACCTCATTTCCACCTGGCACCTCAGTTATCTATTTAATTAATCGGATATATGATTGAGGTAGGTTGTTTGTACTCCTATGTTTCTTTTATTTGTTTGTTTATATTTTTATCTACTTTTATCTCTGCACATTCCTTATGTCACCGTAGATGTTTTTCCATCAAATTTTGGTTAGTTTCATATTTTATTTTAATTTCTTACACATGTTTAGATATTTCAAAGATCACAACTTTCATTTGTATATGATTTTCTTGGTAAAATTTGAGCATAAGAAATACCTATGAAATCAAGTTCTTCACAAAACCCTAAAATTTGAAACACCTTGCCCACTCATATTTACTAGACCAAACAACTTCCTCCAAGGCCCAGTCACCTCCTTCAAGAAACCTGATTCTGAAGAGCCTTGTTATTTGGGTTTCCTAAACCTACTTACTCAAGGTTTCTAACTCACTTTGCTTAATCAAGTTTCTGACCCCAAGTTACTTCCCTCCATAAATCCAACTCTCAAAGGCCCTAACTATTTAGACTTTGGAACCTTTCTTACTTTGAGTTTTTAAATCCTAAGTAACTGACCTAGGAAACCTTGAACCTCAAAGAAGCCTTCCTATTCAGGTTTTCCTCCCCTTCCTTCTTACTTTGGGTTTATCATATGTAGCTACTATATCCCAAAAAACCAAAGTCTTAAGTCCAAATAAACTTGCCCCATACTACTCAAAGACCAACTCAGACTCCTTCCCACTACTTACTTCAAGTTTTTAACTCTAAGTAGCTTGCTTAGGAAAACCTAAAGTTGTCAACCTATATCCCAAACTTGTCTGTATAACTCTAGTGACCTACTCAGGGTTCTAAGGTCCTATTAATTAAGAGAAAGATGCTTAGTTTTTCAAGACTTTTCATTACTCAAAACCTAAAACTTGTTTAGATGTACTTCAAGAGAAATGAGTTAACTCTTTTCTCAAACTTTCTAAACTAGTTGGAGTAGTAAGTAAGTGTTTAAAAACACTTATTAAGGTTTTAAGAGTTTAAAAGAGAAATATTTGGATCAGAAGGGTCAAGAAAATCAGAGGAAGAGGTAGCTAAACTAGAAGTACAGTCAACAACAATAAAAGAGGTCCCATAGTTAGCATTACAGGAGATTTTAGAACCAAGAAGAAAGGGAAAAACAAAATCTAAGAAATCTAGGTCACAAGAACCCAAAATGAAGTATGAGAATAAAGGTTACCTAATTGAATCAAGAATTGTCTCCAAGTTAACTGAGATAAGTGATACAAACATGGGGCATGTGTTTGTAACTAAATTATCGGAGAGATCTAAGGCCATAACAAAAACTCCACTCCTACATGCTATGACTACTGGTGGAATTCTACAAGCTGCTAATTCCCAAGCTTAGCTCAACTTCCTAAGTTTATTTTGACTTATGCCAATTACTATGACTCCTTGCATATGACTATAAGAGATGTTGCAGGGAATGTAGTTATAAGACTAGATTTTAGTACCTCAATTACTGTCTAAAAATCTTGACATCACCAAAAGTGATTGATATAACTATGGAGAAAGCCAAAATCCAAAGGGAGACTAAATCACCATAATGCATTAAGATAATGAATACTTACTACTTAAAGAAGGTGAAACAAGATTCTAGGTTCCCTAGCAAGATATTAAGGTCAAATTTTGTTCAAGAAGTGGATGATATCAACCAATTACTATGAAGAATCAATGGTGAAAAGAATGCCAAGTATTTATCTTTATGAATGTATGCTTACATCAGGACTATTGATGTCACCAAAATCTTAGCCCAAATTGAATGGGAAAGAATGTTAAGTGATAATATGGATCAACAGTTAAAGAATGTGTTAAAGACTTTAGATTTCAAGATGACTTCATACCTTGTGTATACAACATCGTCAAGTGGAGACTTTTAAAGGCTAAGAATAAAAGGAATACTAGAAAGTGAACCAATTTATGAGTATTACCCTCACCTGGTCCTTTCAGAATACTATAAAAATTATATTGTAGTAAATGACAAATTCTTTCATGAACTCATTTGCAAAACTAAACACTACCTTGAAACATAAAAGGGTATCAGATGAAGCATGGGATGCCATTTCACTTATGGTTGCATTTTCATCCAATTTATTGACTTCACATACCTTAGAGTAGGAGGTTTTTTAGGTGCACCTGTCAAGCTATCTAGGTATCCACGTGATAAGTGGGTTCTTATGGAAATGTGTAGACAACTTATTAAATTACATGATTTACAGTTAAAGGCTCATAAAGTAGCCATCAATTTTCTTGTATTAATTGGCCACTACCATTGGCTAACCATCTATAAAGCCAAGAATATATAGAAAGAGATGTACCATCACTAAACTCAAACACACTTTGATGCTAGAGCTAATTTTTATTGCAGATGTGTGGCTCAAAATATAGTTTCCCTTGAATACATGCATATTCCAACACTTGAAGATTATTGGATTGATTGCAGGGATGAGTTTGATGTAAGAAGAAGGGATAATAATAGGTTGTTTATTGAGCAAATATATGATTTTGACTTAGCAACAATTCTTAAGGATATGGAAAAGGATGGAGTTATCATAAGTGATATTTTTCATGCATCAGGAGGAGATAGTGTTCCAATTCCATAAATTTTTTTTGGCAAACATCATGATAAAACTATCTCAGATAGAACTTTGAATGTTTTGGCAATGACAT
Source organism: Torreya grandis (assembly GCA_037957365.1). Classification (NCBI taxonomy): domain Eukaryota; kingdom Viridiplantae; phylum Streptophyta; class Pinopsida; order Cupressales; family Taxaceae; genus Torreya; species Torreya grandis. Next base: position 959,417 of record JARHVA010000731.1, on the reverse strand, counting down.
CATCTTGGCTCCTTAACAAAGGCTATTATATGAAAGAATTGATGATAAATCCTTCTCATACTAGCCAAAAAAGGAAAGAAATAATATAGGGGGAAAGTAATCAAGTACCTATAAAGAATATGAAACTGAAAAAGAATAATGATACTTATTATGTGGTCAAAGATAAAGAGCCAACATAGTCAGCTATTATTCCCACCTCACCATTGGACTCTTCTACTACTATTGTTTCCACCATTCCTTATTCCATTGCACCTGTCATAGATCCATCAACTTTGATGCCTCATCCAAAGTTTTATATCACCAAATCCTTTAATAAATATATTCAAAGTGAGGTTCTTACTCCTCCCCCATCTTCCCCACTTGCTTCACCACCACCACCTCCTTTAGAAGATAAATATTTCATTGAGAAAGAACCTAAAAAATTATCTATTGAAGAGGTGATCCCATCTTAAGAAGAAACACAAGAGAAGAAAAAATAAATAATAGAGCTTGAGAAGGAGAATGAAGAGGTAGCTATTGAGAAGGAAAAGTAAGTTGAACTTGAGGGTGAAAAAATGGAGGTAGCAGAGGAGAAAGAAGTAGAGAAGGAAAAAATAAGTTGAAGAATTTATAGAGAAAGAAGATAATAGGCAGAAGGGACCAGAGATTGATAAATAGGTTGAAGAAGATAGAGACATTCAAAAAGAGACAAGAGCTCAAGAGGTTCCATCCTAAAATATAGTGGTAGGGAATAACCAACAACAAATGGTGACCTATTTGGACACCTCCACTTATACAGATTTCTCATCCTGGTTGGCATTATAGATGGCTCTAGAGTTAAAAGAGGTGATAAATCTTAAGGAAATAGACTTACAATTACTAAGAAGATTAGACAAGAAAGCACAAAAGCCCAAATCTATAAAGACAACTTTAAATTTAATAATTGAATCTTCAAGGCAGAATTTTGCAGATGTAGTAGATCCACCATAGGGCATGACAAAAAAAGAAGTCATTGAAATTAACTTAACAATCTCAAAGATACCCCTTGGGGAGGTTACTACTAAGGGTTTAAAGTAGGACACTCAACCTTTAATAAATACTCTCTTTAAGAATCTGGATGAAGAGAAGGCTACAAATAATTGGTAAAGTAACTAAATCTGCTTCTCAACAACCACTATTACCAGAGATTGTGGTTACTCAACAAGTGGTTACTAAAGTAAAAGAAACTAGTGACAAGGTTAAGGATATTAATGAATGGATGGAAAAGACATTGCATTCTATAGGAAAATGGTTTATTAAAGTCCTAGGTAGCTTATCAAACATTGTAAACAAATAGGGGCAATTGAAAGGATTAATGCAAGAAATAGAATATGAGAATGTAATATCCCAATTACAACAAGAGATTCTAGAGAGAATAAATGCCCTAAGTGAAAAAGTATTGATTGAAGAGCAGATTATTCCTAAAGGATCAATAAAGAAGGTTGAACAACAATAACTTATCATATCTTTCTGCATAGACATTCTTGGAGCCATGATGGAGGAAATGAAAACTCTAAAAGAAGATGCTCAAAGTGCAAAGATAAGTCTTGAGGACTATCTCTTCAATCTCACAACTGCCTAGTCAACAAGCCAACCAAAGACATCTGAGCAGTTACTTCAAGAATTTAGGCAATTATTCGAGAAGACCACTAATCCTTTCACTACACAATATATAAAGGAGTTAATAAAAACTCACTTAGAGGTCAAAAAGTTAAAGCCTAGCATTGAGAAAGTGAAAGCATTTTGTAAGAAGATGGAAAAATATTTACTAAAGTTTGAGACAGAGATGCAGTTAATTGCTAAACTAGATGAAGCAACCATCCAATTCATGATGACTCAACATATCAAATACAGGGAGAAATGTAGAAATAAAGTTCATGAAGTGGAATAAATGATTTAAGTCTCATTTATTTCTTTTCTTCTTTCATTTTTTCTCTTTTCACAAATGCGCTATAAGTAATCTTGTTTCAAGAAATTGCTTTGTAAAAGTAACATCATTAGATAATTTACTTGGAAAGTAAGTTTACTTTGTAAAATTGATAAACTTAAGTAATTCGGTAAAGATTTCATTACTTAGAGTTGTTTTATACAAATAAATTACTATATCTACTTTTATACAACATGCAAGGAGTTAGCGTTTGACCCAAACAAGGAGACAAAAAACATCAACACTTGTCATCAACTACTGCATGCCATAGAGGAGAATTTTGGGGAGAGCTTTACTCAATAGTTTCTAGTTTTGATGCAACACATGGGAATTGAAGAGGTTGACTCTTATTTGGATTTTATATCTAATTTTGTATAAATATATGTGTGGCATGCATTCACCAACAGATGATAATTAAAAAAAAAAGCAAGCATTTGTAACCATTATATAGAAAAGTTTAAGCAATCTAAAACTTTATGTTTAGTCATCTGAACAATTTTTTTATGAATTTTTTTAAGAATGAATAAGAGGTAAATCTATTTCTGGATAACTTTGTGCCTATGGGAACTCATCTATATGTTCTATAAAAATAAAATGGTAAACTTTGTGTTACCTATTAATCTAAGTTGAATGTATTGATTTCTTAATCATTTGCTGAAGAAATTATTATACTCGTATGTTTATTTATTTTGCACGTATGCAATAAAATCTATCAAGCTATTTATTATGAAATGCATTTCTTTCTCTCTATCTTTCTAAATTATCTTGAATATTTTCTAAAATCTCCAAACTACCCAAAATTCTATTCACATTTCTTAAAAACCAGCTGCTTACTTGCTAAAAAGTCTCTTTGTTATGGTTCATGAACATAGGGATTAAAAGTAATACCCCCAATCAAAATAACTTAATAATAATTTGTATATTCTATGAATAACTATAAGCTGTAAGTAATTAAAAATATTTAAACAAAATTACACGGGAGCTTCATCATTAAATGAAGGGGATTTAATCCAATGACTACCTAGGTAATTTTGACTGCATGAAAAATATCTGGCCAACAATTACCTAGGAGGTTAGAGCCTCTTTTCAATATTGGTGCTTGCTAAAGGACTAGTTGAGTTGGTGATTGACTTGTGAGGGGTTGGTGCTCCTTGTGGGGTTCGTGCCTCACTAAAAGTTTGATTTATTTCTTATAGGACTATAGTCCAAGCTGTGTGCATCAGTGGATTTTATCCCTCAAGAGGGTTTCTCACATATATCTTATATTCTCATGATTGTTTGATTTCATAGATGCTTGTGTATGCATTGATTGATGTATGTAAGTAAATGTATGATTCATGAATGTTAAGTGGAATTTGAAGGACTATTTTAAGACAACTGATTCACCCCACTCTCAGTAGTTATTCTTCCAACATTTGAATCCCAAATTATTGATGAAAATAATTTGATCCCATGAACAAATAATACACTAGAAATGATGGTATCTTTCTATTAAAGGAAAACATAATACCTAAAGGGATGGTTTCATTAAAGTGAGTTTTTGACACATATTGCTAGGCTGGGAAACAAAAGCCATCTAAAGCTAGTGATTTTAATTTTCCAAAGTAAACGTGGGAATAAGTGAATATCCCCAATTTATCAACATTAAATTAAGTTGTTTTGAGAAATAAAACTAGAAACTTAAATAATTGATAACAAAGTGCAAGGATGTTATTACTTGGACATATGAAGATATAAATATTTTTGACCCTAGGATTATAACACATACTATACCCCACTCAGAGAAGGACATAAACCTTTTAGACAGAGATATATATTGGTCAATCCCATTCTATATCATTTCATTCAAAAAGAAGTTTAGAAGTTGTTTGATGCTAAGATTGTATTTCCAATTAGGCATTCTACCTAGGTTGCTAATCTAGTCCCTATAAGAAAAGAGAATTGAGAAGTAATATTATGTGTAGACTTTAAGAATCTTAATAAAAATTCAAAAAAGGGTAATTATCCATTCCCTTCCCTAGATGAAATAATCTAGATAGTTTATGGGTCTAAAATGATGTTTTTTCTAGATGGATTATTAGGTTTACAACTAGGTGTTAGTATAAAATTATGATCAAATGAAAACTTCTTTCACTACCAAATGGGGAGCTTTCATATACAAAATAATACCTTTTGTATTAATTAATGTAAGTGATAATTTTTAGTGTGCTATGGATTTTGTGTTCCAAATCCTCATTGGTAAGTGCATTATTATCTGCATAGATGACCTAATTGTCTTTTCCAAGGATAGAGCAAATCATGTTTCCCATTTACATATAGTATTTGATTGATGTAGGAGGTATGAGATATCATTGAATAAAAACAAAATTTTTAGAGCCATATAAGGTAAGTTATTGGGCCATGTTATCACCAATGAAGGTATATCCATTGACCCTAAAAAAGTTCAAGCTATTTAAAAAAATCAAGTCCTAATAGTAAAAGGGAACTCAAGTATTTCTTTGGTAAGATAATTTTTTTTCAAAAATTCCTTTTAGGGTTTGAAATAATTGTAAGCTATTGAATGTAATGTTGAAACACGATGCTAAGGTAGAGTGGACAATTGAAGCTATGAGAGCAATTTAAAATATCAAAACTACCATCACCCAAGCCCCAGTTCTGAATAGCCCTGATTTCACCAAAGACTTCTTCTTGTATTTATTTGCATCTAAACATATTGTAGTAGCAATAATCACTCAAAAAGTTGAAGACAATGAACATCCTATCACCTTCATGAGCACTAATTTGAAGGATACAAAATTATAGTATTCAATAATTGATAAAGAAATCTATGATTTGATTAAAGTAGTGAAGAAGTTTAGATACTACATCTTATGTAATAAGACATATGCCAATGTACTAGATCTAACTATCAAGCTCACATTCAAACAAAATGAATTAGGAGAACATAGAGGTAATTGGATGGCTAAATTACAATAATTTGACTTAGAAACCAGACTTGCCAAAATGGTGTGAGGGCAAGGTATTATTTAATTGATTGCATAGACCAATCCACATATCTCCATTGAACAAGTTAATCAATATTAAATAAATATTTATAAACTCCCATATATATTTTTTCCAAATCAAACACAATCTGCACTTCACAATGTATGTGAGAAGAGCTAAGGATCTCCATAATAATAATTCATGGTGTATAAGAAAATTGTTAGATGGAATTTTCATGGAAGTGGCATTGGCACAAATCTCATTTCTCCAAAATCTTTGATTCTTTGATTGTTTTAAAGTAATTAGTTTTGATTAGTGATTATTTAATATGTAAAATTAGGGTTTTGTAATTTGGGTCCTCAACCCTTTATATATCATAAGCCAACCTAGGATTAAATGGATTGAAAAGAAAATATATTACACATTTGCATTATTATGTAACTAAATACAACCTATATTTAGGTTCTTAGTTTAAAATTACCTTTATTATGTTATAGTATAGGTGCCTAGAGTTAGTGAAGTGTTAAACCATAAGTTAGCTATGGTTTAATTATAATTTATAGTGGTTGAATAAAAAAGGGGTAAAGACTCTAAAGAATGTATCCTTTTGACAATATCAACTTAATACAAAAGATAGCCACTATTGTGTAAGAGTTATTTTGTGGTGGTTGGATTTGCAAGTGAAATCCACCCTTAGGGCAGTAAAGGCTCCAATTTTTATGTTTATTGGCATGTTTACAATTTATTTTTCAGTTATGTTTTTTATTTCTATATGGAGTACAACAAGTGGTTGGAGCTTTAGTTGATTTTCACAACCACTTCCAAAATTTAGAAATGAGTTTATCCAAGAAATAACTTAAAGTTAGTGACCAAAAAGGAGATGAAGGAATTATTTAATAATTTATTAAGGAGGTTAAAAAAGATCTTTATTGATTTATAAGGTAGCCGTACCAGCTAGTAGATGAAGAGGATGATGAAAACCTTTAGGAAAAATTTGACACGGATCCACTAGATGAGGAAGAACAAGAGCAAGAAAATTAGGGGAAAGAGATAAAAATCATATCATATTAATTTTAACTTAAAAATGAAGATCCCATAATATGATTTTGGAGGTAAGATAAATGTCCATACATGATTAAGTTTAAATTGGCCTTTAGGGTATAAAAGATTAAAATTCAAGATGACAAGTTGAATGTCTCTTTGTAATATTTGGATGGAGGAATTTTTAGACTTTGCCAAATATTTGATGAAAATAATTGATCATACCTAGGATGAACCATATGATACCTACTTAATACACATGTTTCAAAAATATGTGTTTGTGGAGGCATGTATAGAAAAAAATCAAGTTTTGGAGTCTAAGGCCAAGCTCTCTTCAAATATGGTGTAGAAAATATATATTTCCAAACTAAGAATTGAGATTCAAATAGAGATAAGGAAGTTTGAATCAACTCTTTTGAAATGGCTATTATTATAGCTAAAAGAGTAGAAAAACATATCAATGCCCTAAAAAATAAAATAGTAGGGACTACTGCCCATATAAATTGTACTTGGGATAAGAAAATCAAAGATGATGGAAAATTTATCTTTAATGCTTAAAAACCCTAGCCATGAGTTTGCCTATATGTCCATTATTTTAAACCTATATCATAGGTGTTTTGACCCATAGCACAAGGGTCATATATGTAACCTAAAAAGATTTTTTTATGGCAAATGATGTGGATTCTTCTGAGCTAGAGTTAGATTCAGATCATGAGAATACCCCTAAGAGACTTGATGTAGGGTATGAACACAAAAATGCATCTCTTACTATAGTGAAAACAAGGGAACTATCTATGTCACTTTTCATGATGATAGGTTGTACTATCTAGACACATTTATATTTTTTTCCCATGTCAATAAACTTAGAGTTTTGGCCATGGTCAGTCTAGGAAGTACAATTCATTTTTTGGATAACAAACAAGTTCATAGGCTAGGTCTCTATTTAGACACTTCTATAAGTTTCCTCGTTTGATTTCCAGGACATCAAAGTAATGAATGCATAAGACTAGTCCATAATGTGGAAATTTCAGTGGTAGATTATGTCCTTAAAGATAAATTCTATGTGGTCAATATTGGGATGTTTTTTTAGGCATTCAATGGTTATAATCACTTGGAACATACTCCATCAATCATTGAAGTGATTATTGATAATCAAGCAAGGGGACCTTGAGTATACTATCAATTTTGTGTCCCTAAGGGAAATAAAAATTGTTGATTCCAATCACCTGACAAATTTTTTGAAGAAGGGACATTTTAGCTTTATGGCTCACCTTTACGGTATGGATGTAGAGTCATTTGTTCCACATGAATAGGCTTTAGGCATTCCAAATTTTCTATGCAAATATAACATAATTTTTCATGATTTAATAAATACCATGTCATCAAATAATGAATTGGAGCATATTATTGAACTTGATCATATAAAGGGACCAATGGTGGTACACCCTTCTAGATATGGGAATTTTTAGAAGTTAGAGATAGAAAAATTGATATGCAAACTCTTAGAGGATGGCATAATTATCCCTAATAAAATGTTGCTCTAGTGGTAATAGTTATAAAGAAGGGTTGGTTGTATAGACTCTATATCAATAATAGGGCCTTGAAAAAATCATAGCTAAAATTAAAATTTTAATGTCGAGGATTGATGAATGGCATGGGGTTAAGTATTTATCAAAGATAAATCTCAAATTTGGATACTATCATATACCAATTTAGATTCGAGACCAAGATAAGATCACATTTATAATGAATTAAGGCCACTACCAATTTAGGGTCATGACTTTTGGCCTCAGTAATGCTCTAACCACCTTTCAAGTATTGATGAATAAGATATTAAGTATATTCTTGTGTAAGTTTATTGTATTTTTTTATGGCATTCTTGTTTACAATAGTTCACTAGCATCCCATCTTGAGCATTTGGAAGTTGTGTTGGATATATTATCTAAGGATAATTTATATGCCAAGGCATCTACAGTGTGAATTTGTAAAGGTATTTTTGGAATACCTTGCTCACTTTATTTTTGTTGAGGGTATTTGTAGTAACTTTACAAAGATCAAGGCCACATGTGATTGGCATGTGCTATACACTCTCAAGAAACTTTGTCGTTTCCTAGGCCTATCATGATTCTATAGAAGATTCATAAATAACTTCTCAAAAAAAACATACCCCCTGACTCACCTCAATAGGGAGGATTCATTAAAATGGTCCACTGAGAAACAAAAATCTTTCAAATATCTCAAGTGACCTTTGGTCTCTACTCTAGTTTTAGAAATCCCTAATTTCTTAATCTTTTTCATTGAAAGTGATTATTTCATATTTAAACTAGGTTCAGTTCTTTCTCAAGATGACCAGAGCATTGCATTTGAAAGTAGGAAATTGAATGAATGTGAATGAGGGATGTCTACATAAAATAAGGATATGTTATTCATCCTACTTGTAGTAGCCAAATGGTGTCATTTTTTGATGGGAAGCAAATTTTGTGTTAAGATCAACCACCTCAACGTTAAGGAATTGTTAACTCAATGGAAATTAAAAAAAGAGAAATAAAAATGGATTTATCACATAAAAACCTATGAATTTAAGATCCTTTACATCAAAGGTAAATAAAATGTGATGACAAATGCATTGTCCCACTAAGAAGAACCATAAGTATTTCGGGACCTATTTGGATACATGAATTTATACAAGGCTATTCAACCCACCTTACCTCAACCAAATTAATTAATAAATTAAAGATGGGGGAATAGGCAATGCTTATTTAGTTTGTAATGGAATTATATTTTTCCAAGGACACATTTACTTAAGGGGTGACTTTCCCTTTTTTCAAAAGGAACTAGAATTATGACCATGAGTCTACATTGGCAAGGCATGTCGTGTCCCTAAAAATGTTTAAAAACATTAGTAGTAAATTTTTATATAAAGGCACAAAGACAAACATTTACTATTTTTAGTTGAGTGTGTTCCTTCACCAAGCCTTTTGCAACCAAAATTCGGTTCCACATCAAAAGTGGGAAACTATGTCAATGGACTTTATATCAGGTTTATCTAATTTTGAGGGTAAAAATGCAATTTTTATGGTGGTAGATAAAATAAAAAAGGATGGAATTTGTGTGGTGGTAGATATATTGATAAAGTATACCCATTTCAATCCCATAAAAAAGGCAGGGAACAATGGTCGTAAGGCATAAAATTATATTTCCAATGTGTTTAAGCTACATGGGATCCATAAATAGATTATCTACAATTGAGATTAGATATTTCAAAGTCATTTCTAGTATGAGTTATTTTAAAATTCAAGTGTTACATTTAAAATGAGTATTGCATACCATCCCCAAACATATAGGCAAGTAGAGGTGGTGAACAAGTGCTTGGAAGGGTATGTGAGAATATATGCTAAAGATAAGAAGAAGTGGGCACAATGGCTAAATTTGGATAAGTGCCATTAAATAATGAAAACAACACCTTTCAATGATTTATGTGATTATGAGGCACCATCACCATTGGATTGGATAATTCAGTAGGAAAAGGTCCCAACAACGGAGGAAGTAATGCAATAGATGCAAAACATTATGCAAATTTTGAGAGATAACTTGATAATGAGCATCAATAGGATGAAGCAATAATAGGATAAACATAAGACATATAAGACTTATGAGATTTAGTACATGGTGTTTGAATGATTGAAAATGTATAACTAGAAGTTGTTGACATTAATATGGAATCAAAAGTTGCATTTGAAGTATTAGCCATATTGGGTGCAAGCGAAAGCGGGGGATGTTGCATATGCACTAGGAATACTAAACAAAGAAAGGTTGAATGATGTGTTTCATGTGTCATGTTTGAATAAAAGGTTAGGGTTGCATGTGATGTGATAGATAAAATTTTGGATCACTAATGAAGGAGGCAAGTTTGTGTTAGAGTTGTGCATTTTTCAGAAGGAATCTAGGAAGCTTTAGAATATTGTTGTGTGAGTGTTCAAGGTGAAGTGGAGGGTGTTGCCCATGGAGGATGAAAATTTGGACATAGTGGAGTTTGTAGGAAATAATCCGAGCCTAAAAATTAATAATATTAAAAAAAATGTGGGGAAAAATAAAGAGAATTTTTTTTTTATAGAATTGATGTGAACATGTGCAAACTGACAATGAGAGGAAAATTATTTTATAAATATCCACCACAATTGAAAATGGAGAATATAAAGGTAAGCATTAAAGAGTATGACTGTAGGAAAACATGTCCAAATGCAAGAGAAACATTAGGGGTAAAAATTTAATAAAAAATCTCATTCTCATTCATTTTTTATGTCAAGTAGTGGTATATAATATGATGGTCAAAGCTTTAATGAAGTATGTAAATCTCTTGAGTTACATTCAAATAATGAAGAGTTTTGTACTTTTAAATTTTGACTAACCTTGAGGTTAAAGTTATTTAAGAGAGAGGGTATGTTGTGTACCTAAACACAACAAACATTTATATGCTTAGTTTAGTATTACTTTTATTAAGTTATATTTTGGATGTTTATAATTAGTGAAGGGTTAGGCCATGAGTTATCTATGGGTTAATTAAGGTTTATAGAAGCTTATTATAAAAGGAGTAAACCCCTAAAGAATTAATATTTTTTTACAATATCAAATTAATACAAGAAATAGCCACTATTATGTAACAACTATTTTGTGATAGTTAGATTCACAGGACCAATCCACCCTTGGGATGTAGGGGCTCCAATTTATACGTTTATAAACATTTTTAATCCATATATTGTAGTTTTGTTTTCTATTATTGTATGGAATGTAACAAGCATCCATAAATAAATAGATTTTTAATAGTCTAGAACTTTAGAATTACAAAAATAACAAAAGAGGTAAAGAAATATTCAAGTTTTTATCTACTCAAATCCATTTTGCAGTACTTTAGTGGTTTGAACCTCTCTGTCCTTTCATTTTTCCATTTCAATGTTCCACATAGGTACCATTTGTTAGTGCCCAAAATTGCATTGAAGTAATTGAGCCCTTGTCAAGTATGGATGCCTAATTTGTTAACCCACTTCCTATTTTCAATTATTCATTAGAGGTCAAGTTGAATTCATGTCTGAGCACCTTAAGACCTAGCTTCTAATTGCTCTAGCATAGGCCCTTTGATTTAAATTCAAATTGGTGAGAGCAATTTAAGCAAGAATGCTTTTAATATGTTATGGAATTATTTTAAATTTTATACAAAGGTTTGGTCATGTTTATTAACATGACCAAACCTTAGTCTAAAATTCATGTTTGGTCCCTTTTTATTTCCCATGGTCCTTGGTCCCTTTTTATCTATTAGTTTGGTCTAAGGAATATTGAGTCCCTTTTTTGTAAACTGATCTAAAAGTACTAAAGTCTACATCATATTTATTAATGTCCCAAAACTTTAGGCTAAGTCTTTTTATACTAAGTGATTTTAAAGTTGAACAAGAAGTGTGATGATTATGTAGACAATAAAATTAAGCTCAACAATTAACTGTTTGGTGTTTAAAGTGTGATGGTCATGTGGACATCATTTATAGTTATGTAAAAATTAAAATTAAGCTCAATAGTTAACCATTTGGTGTTCAAAGTGTGATGGTCATACGGACGTCATTGATGGTCATGTATATGTCATTAACAATCACATATATGTCAAAATAAATATTGGAAATTATCCATTGGGGTTCAAAAATTGATGGTTATGTAGACGTCAATGACAGTCATGTAGATGTTAAATGATGAGTGCATGATCAATATTTTATGATAGTCTATGATGATTCATGTAGGGATAATTGGATGGTGCAAAATGAAAGAAGAATTTTCAAAGGGGTAATGGTCATTTAAAAAAAAAACAAAGATATTGATTAGCGGATGTGACATGGTGATGCCACATAGGCATACACGCCATATTCAAGGACCCTATGCAAGGTAGTTAATGGAGCTTTCACCATTGATAACATGTTGACTAGGAAAATTGTAAATGAGGCATGGTAGCTCCTCATAAAATCTAAGGATTTGAAAGCAATTACAAATTTATTGGATGGTTTTGGGTCTCGTGGGTAGAAATTAGGGTAAAGAGTGGGTTTTCTAGATATGTCAAGTGTATGTTCTAAAATGTGACCCTGATGAATAAATGATGCATAAAACCCATTAGCCATTACAAAACATATATCTAACATGTTTGAAATGTGTATAGAGAATGAGGGGTATTTTTATTTATTGGCTTCTTGAGATACATTGGAAGTTTGAATCTCATGGATGAAACATACTTCTTGGTAGTCAACATTTTAGATAGACACCTTTAAATAAAATGGAGTAATGAGGAAGCAATTGCAACCTATTGGTGTTACTGCTATGCTTTTGGCATGCCCATATAAAGGGGTTTATAATCACATAATTGATGATCTGGTACAGATCTCAGATAAAGCCTACACAAGAGAAGAAGTTTTAAAAATGGAAAATTCAATGCTCAATGCATTACAATCCATTGAATATTTACCTAAGGGAACTTCCTAGGGGAACTGCATGTATCAATTGTAACTTGGAAATTTACAAATTGCAAATTTATGAGAGGGGCCAAGATTTACCCAAATAGGTCAAAGATTAAAAATAATGCATTTATGCATTAAAATAGAGATAATGTGAAGGAAACCTTAAAAAGGAAAATATGTGAAAATTGCAAAGTTTGCAAGGGGCAAAGGTGTAAAATGAAAAATGTGAAAAGGCAAGTTGGAGCCAAAAGGGTAAAGGGGTCATATAAACCTAGGTATTGCATTTTCTCATGTTTTACTCATCTAAGCTCCTCCAATGGGAGAGATATTATAGGTTTGCAAGATCAAGGTGGGCCACTCCAAGGAAAATAATTTAAGTGGCCATGGATCCAAAATATTCCCAAGCCATCATTGCAAAAGTAGGTTGTTCCATGGAGTGCATGAGGGAGAGAGCAGTTGTCCAGAAGTTTCCAGTTGTCCAAGCAAGTGATCAAGGGGATCCTTAGGTAGTTATATATAAAGACAATTTATTTGGCCTCCATCATGAATATCCTCCTTTTATCTCATGTGAAAGGCATTTCCAACCAAGAAATCAAAAAATTTGCTTCAAGTATTCATCATTTCTTGTAGAGACAGTTGTAACAATGATTTTCCTTGCAGTTACATGAAGATTCTAGGTGTGACAAAGGATTTGTTCCAGCTAGGAGCATCTTGGAGGGAATTTGATAATTTTAGGTTACAACCCTCACTCCCAAATTTGAAATGGGTAAAAATGTATAAATAGAGGGATTCTCCTCTATTCAAAAGGTTAGTCATTATTGGTCTTTGCTTCTCTCTAAGTCTAGGTTCTACAAAGTTTGGGATCAATTATTGAGTGAATGTATTTCATCTCTTGATAAGGTGGTTGTAGGTGTACGACCATTAGAAAACTCTGAGAACATGTTTATGTCTCCCTTGTCTAACATGGAGAAATCACACCATGCTTGTCCACATGGTAGCATTTTGAAAAATTGATGTATGTAGTGTCTCTTTTAAAGTTAATGAAAATGCTTGTGATTCTTTACTGTTTCCTATTGATGAAGTGTAGTGATGTGTTTTATAAATGTTGTTGATCAGATATCTTATTTTATGCTCATTAATGGTTGTCATATTGGGCTTAGATCTATATTATAAATCCATTTCAACATTATTTTAGAATATGTTGTTGAATAACCTGTTAGGGCACCCTAGGTTTATGGATTTGATAGGGAAAAGTGTTTGAAGGTTTAGTTTTAGTGTATGTTCTATATCTTTCAATAATCATTTGGTATGTCTCATTAGCTTGCTTATGAGTATTTGATATGTATTTATAATAAGTGATGTCTTGAATGTTTTAAGATCCCCTACTGATTGAAAACTACAAGCACACCACCATGCCCTCCCTCTTTATAATTAACAAATTGTCCTACCCTATAATACCTTATAAATGATACAATCTTTGTTGCATATAATAAGTGTTATTTGCCTATAAATGCATAACATCTTCTTATATAACATGTATTTACATCTTGTGTTTTAAAGCTTAGCACTGCAATCATCATTTAGCCCTAATATTGATAATTCTTTAGGATGAAGGTTTTAGGCACTTTTATATCTATCTTCAGTAGCTTGTATGTGACTTAGAGCATTTATGCATTCCTTGTGACAACCCTTCCTAGGTGGAGTGTGAAATTTTGGTTATGCCCTTGTCATATTTATGTCTCTGTGTGCCAACAATCCCCATGGAGGTTGAATTGTAAAATCTCTCCATGTAAGCAAGCTACGCCATAAGTCCTCTCACCTAAGTTTAGGCATATCTAGAAGTAGCAGGGAGATGACCATACCCTTTATAGGTGCCTCTCAATCATTTTATCCATTCAGTTCATTCTAGATTCCAAACCCTCCCTCACCTACAATGAAATATCATTGGGTTTTTCATCTTTATTTGCCATTTTATTTTGAGTGTGCAAGGTTGAGCATGAGAGGTGTATAACTAGGAACCAACACACTTCTGGCATCATTGTTGGGGACTAAATTGAAGTCCAGGTCACTTGTATTGTTGGGGACTCTTGTAGAAAGCTAGAGATATTATTTATATTTAGGAATTATTGATATTGCATGTTGGAAGGTGTCTTTCCCCTTTTGAACATAATTATATAAATTTTAGTGTCTTTGCTTTCTATCTCATTAAGCTTCAACAAGTTTAATTTCAGCATGTATCACAATAATTTATTAATTATTATATTCTAGAAGTTTGAGTTTAGTGGTGACTCCAATCTTATCATTTGGTTTCAAAGAAGATTAGTGCCTAGTTTGAATACCTATGTTAACTTTTAGCTTTGAGTATTTTCTTGTTTGCAAAGCTAGAAGGATTGAGGTCATCATTCAAAGGTGACTCATCCAAACAACTTTTCCCACCCTTAAGTTTTCATTAAATATGAAGGAGATAAGTTTAGAGGCCCATTGAAGAGCATAGTGTAGCTGCAAAAGATTTGCTTGGAATTTCAAGATCATAATAATCTTAAATGTTTTATTGAATCCCCATTTTTGAGGACTATCATAGCTCTCCTAGAAACTCTAAAACTTATAGTCCAATTTATTATCCAACTTTTTCTCAACTAGCTGAATCCCCTCCCAAGTGTGAACCACAAAGTCCACCTCATTCACCCCCTCACATCCCTTTACCATTAGTTCTTGAACCTCCCATTAACCCAATCATGAGGATTAGGGACCTAGATGAGAATGAATGTCTTACATTCTGCATTCCTAGATTCAGACCTATAAATTTTGAGACCATGGAAGGTTATACAAATGAAGCCCCAAATGAAGTAAAAAACTACCTTCCAAAGTTACAAGGGAACAATGTAGTAAGTGATGATCAACACTTGAAGGCTTGTCATAATATCATTAAAGATTATGAGGTTGAGCATGAGGATGTGTGCAATAAGTTGTTTATGCATACACTGGAAAAAGATGCTCATGAGTGGCTAAACTCTCTTCACCATGGGTGTATTGATTTATGGGAAGAGATGAAGAATGTGTTCAGAATTTGATATGGTGATAGAATCGATTCGAGATTCCTTTTGGATAAATTTGAAAGCATCAAGAAGAACCCTAATAAGTGTGTTTAGGACTTTAATATACGTTTTAACAAAACTATGATGTGGCTACCTGAAAACATTAGGCTTAGTGATACAATGTGCTTGATAAAGTATTATGATGCCTTTGACAACAAGGTTATGTACTACTTGAGGGACAAGGCTCCCACAAAATTGTGATTAGAATTCAATATGGCTACCCAAATTAAAAATAACATAAACGCTGTGGGAAATCCCATGAACAAGTGGGTTGATGTAAAGTTGGTCAATATAAAAAAGACACAGTCCACAAAGATAGCCAACCTTGAGAAGAATGTTAAAACTTTTGCCTCTACTATCAAATAAATGCCATACAAGTTGGCTAGATCTGAAAAGGGGATCCCTTATGTGTCTATCAATCAAAAGAGGGATCCAAATTTGAATCAAGAACAAGGAAGGAATGTTTTAAACCATAGAGATAATGATAGATGGAAGAGGCCTGCATGAGACTAAAAATAAAAAGAAATTAGAACAGAGGGGCTGGGAAAGAAGTGCCTAATCTGTTAAATGCTAAGGTGAATGTGGTAGGTTGTGACATTGATATTGATTGGTATGACATGTGCTTCCTTCCACATCTTCCATGTGATACAACTAAACTAATTGATGAATATGCAAATGAACCTAAGTCTGTGTCATCTAATGATGAGATTATTATGTTCAATTATTAGAGTCCCCAAAGTAAGATGTCTGCCTCTACAAAATTGCTGAGTGCTACCACTATTGATTAGTTTTGGAGTGCAATACAAAAGGTATGCATCCCAACTTGTGAATTTGCTTGTGATGTTAATATGGCACATGATTATGAATTTACCATTCATGATTTTGATTTTTTAAGATCAATGATGAATAAGAAATATGATGGGGGAATTCCATTAGTTGAGGATAGGTAACTACTAATTAATGTAGTAGTTGCCAAAGAGAGAATACTACTTGAGAAGTAAGCAAATAGATGTTGCCCCTCAATTCATTACCCCTGTAAATCCAAGGGTAGGGGATGTAAGTAAATAAGCTAATAAAACTATGATAGTTCCTAATACTTCCAAACCTGTACCCATTTCCCAAGTTACTAAGCCTAGAGGTGCTCCTAATAAAAATAAAGTGCCTTTGTTATCTAGTATTCCTAAGGGTGTGAATGATGTTAAACAAAAATCCACCTTTGAAGGCTGCTACTAAGCATGCAAATCCACCCTAGCCTACTCCACTTTAGACCTTAAGTGATTACATTCTAGTTGATGGTGTTGCTACCCTTCCACCAAATACTCCTCTTCCTCAGTATAGTATATGTGATATGGCCCAAGTGTTGAGCCAACTGAAAATCACCATGCCACTTGTTGAATTATTATGAATACTTGAACATAGGAAGAGGGCATTTAAATACTTGGAATTTGGTGAAAAATTAGTTGCAAATGAGATTGATTTACCCCAAACAACCCTAGAAGAAGATGAACAATCAAAAGAAATTATTGAACCAGCTCTAGAAGTGTATTTAGAGACTACATTAGTAGAAAATTAGTTGAATGTGGATCTATTTAATACAACCTTGTTGATCAACGGTCTTATTATCCATAATTGCACGTTTGATTCTAGTGCTTTTTATAACGTAATACCCCTAGATGTCTTAAATGAGCTTAGAGATAAGATTACATCAACCTTTGGCAAGTATTATGCCATGGAATCATGAGAAGTTCCAATTGTTGCAAAAGTCAAGGGTTTGGTAGTGTAGTTAGTAGTGCATCCAGGTAAGTATTTGAATATGGACGTGGTAGTTGGTGACTTCTCATCTAAGTGGGGGATTGTGTTGTCACATAAATGGGATGATGTCATGGGTAGAAGTATACAAATGGAATTTTCTTATGCCACCATTCCAATTGTGGGTAAGATGGTCAAACTTTATAGAGAGCCAAAGATGTTGCATGTCATTAAGGATTTGAAGATGTTCTAAGTGAAGTGCTATACACAAATGTTGATTTAGGCAGCTTTGTGGGGAATATTAACATTATTGAACAACCTACTACTCTTGATGTTTAAATTGACAATGAAGGTGCAGTTTGGAGGATGTGCTTTGACATGGTTTGATCCAATCTTGAAAATGGTGCTAGGGTTATCTTCTATGCCCCTAATGGTAAATGTTTTAAATTTTCTTTTCAATTATCATTTGGGTGTACACATAATACTTTTGAGTATGAGGTACTTTTTCTTGGTTTATGGATTGCCCATGAACATGGAATTAAAAGTATAATTGTCCAGGGTGATTCCAAGCTAGTGGTTAAATAAGTATGCAAAGCTTATGCCACCAAAAATAAAAGGTTGAAATAATATAATAATGTTGTTTGGGATTTGCTTGAATTCTTTGATGCATTCAACATTTGTTATCATGATAGGATTTTAAATGAAGATATTGACAAACTTTCAAGGTTAAGTGATCAATTTGATATTGCCAATATGAGCCCTCATTGTCATTATCAAATGGAGGTGCTTGTTAGGCCTTCAGTCCCAGAAAATATTCACCATTGGTAGGTGTTTGATGATGATACTCAGATTAGAAGGTTTCTAAATTATGAATCTAAGTTCCATGATTAGCTCAAAGACTTGAAATCCATGGTTTAGATTTGTGATGGAAAGGAAACCTTATTTGGGATGAACATTATTTATCTGAAGACATACACACTCCCTAGAGGATTGGTACATTTAAAAGCATCTTTTGATGGAGCGGATAGAATCCAAACTCAAGACTTATTTATTTCAAAGGATGTGACTGAGTGTAATTTGGGTTCTCATGAGAATCCAATAAAGGTTTAATTGGGTACTTACCTGAGTGTTGATAAGAAATAAGTTTATAGGTAGTTGCTAAAGAAGTATCATGACTATTTAACATGGTCTTATTTTGAACTAAGAGTATATAGGGAATATTTATTTCAACATCTCATCCCATTGTAGCGTGATAGCAAGCCTTTCAGGTAGAAATAGACACTTATTAATCCCATATTAGCCACCAAGATATGGGATGAATTAAAGAATCTAAGGGATGATGGTATCATTCAACCCATTAGGTATTCATCATGGGTTGCACATTTAGTCCCCGTGAGAAATAAAAATGGTGACATCCACTTGTGTGTGGATTTATGAAATTTGAAAAAAGCTTCTTTAAAAGATAATTATCCCCTACCCAATATGGATAACTTATTGCAAAGTGTTAAAGAACAAAGATGTTGTCCACATTAGACTATTTCTCAGGATGTAACTAGGTTGCGGTGAAGGAATCTAAGAGACCCAAGACCGTATTTACCATGCCTTGGGGCATGTATGTATATATGAGGATGCCTTTTAGTTTAATGAATTTTGGTGCAATGTTTTAGTGAGATATGGACAATGCTTTTACATGGGTGATTAATAAGTTTATAGTTGTGTATTAGGATGATATTACTATGTACTCCAGGACTAGAGAAGAACATTTGGAGCATCTAGAGAAAGTATTGATTATATGTAGTGAGTTTGGCATTTCAATTAATCCTAAGAAATGTCACTTTGGAGTAAAAAAAGATAATTTGTTGGGACATATATTATCCAAAGATGGTGTCATGATTAACCCCAAGAGGGTAGAAGATATTGACAAAGTGCTCATCCCACAATCCAAGAAGGGAATTCAATCCTTCTTTGGACAAATTAATTTCATAATAAGGTTTGTGTCTAATTTTGTAGAGATTAATTGTCCTATTACTTACATATTGAAGAAGGACCATGCCATCGAGTGGGAGGAGAGGGCCGTATAAGCATTCAATAACATCAAAAGAGATTTAAAATTTGCCTTTGCTTTGGCCAACCCTGATTACACTAAGCCATTTAAAAATTTCTCTTTTGCATCATGTAATACTATTGCT
Organism: Torreya grandis; assembly: GCA_037957365.1. Classification (NCBI taxonomy): domain Eukaryota; kingdom Viridiplantae; phylum Streptophyta; class Pinopsida; order Cupressales; family Taxaceae; genus Torreya; species Torreya grandis. The sequence goes on along the minus strand of JARHVA010000731.1, from coordinate 939,925 downwards.
ATTGTCGTATTGAAAAAGAATGAAGATGGTCACAAGTAGCCAATAGATTTATTTAGAAAATTTATACAAGGTATTGAAATAAATTACACCATCATGGAAAAATAAGCCTTCACCCTCTTGAAGGATGCCAAGACATTCAGACCTTATATTCTGAGTTCAAAGATTGTTGCTTATGTCCCTCATACCATGGTGAAGGACATTTTGAATCAAATTGAAGTATTCAACAAGAGATGTAGGTGGGTTAACAAGTTACAATAATATGACAAGGATTTTTAGACCACCAAGTTAGTATGAGGATGGGTCTAGCCAAGCTCATGGCTGAGACCAATTTGTAAGCTGTTGAGGTAAATACTACTATCTTCAATGTTGATGATTCCTTGAGTCAATTTAACATGTCTCTATGGCATAAAGACATTATAAATTACTTGAAAAATATGAATTGTCTCCCTAACTTGGACAAAATCAAAGGAGGACTCTTAATCTTGTTTCCCAAAAGTACCTCTTGACTAAAAAAGAACTTGCATGGAAGAATCTAGATGGAGTTTTCCTAAGATGCATTCTAGAAGAACAAATTGATAACTTGGTTGAAGACTTCCATAGTGGAATATGTGGTGGCCATTTTGCACCTAAAGTTATAGCTCATAAAATTCTGAGAGATAGTTATTAGTGGCCATCATTATTCAAAGATGTTTCTTAGAAAGTCAAAAAATGCGAAAAATGCCAACACTTTGCTGGGAGGATGAAAGCTTTAGGTTCTCTTCCATTATAGCCTATGATGATTGAAGGACCATTCAGATAATGGGGAATGGATTTCATTGGAGAAATTGTTGATTCATCAAGCATTGGACATAAATGGATACTAGTTACAACTAACTACTTCATAAAATGGGTTGAAGCGGGTCCCTATAAAGAAGGCTACACAACAGGTGGTTATGGATTTTTTGATAAATCAAATTATTTGTAGATTTGGTGTACCTGTCAAAGTTATATATAATAATTCCATGAGTTTCAAAGCTAAACCAATAGTGGTATTGTGCAAAGAGTATGGGATTGAATTGACATATGCTTCTAATTACAATCTTCAGGGAAATGGGCAAGTAGAATCTAGTAACAAGAAATTGTTCAAAATCATTAGATGGACATTGAAAGTAAATAAGGAGTGGGGTGAACAACTAAAATTTGCTTTGTGGGATGATAGGATCATGTCCAAGAGATTTATAGGTAAAATACCTTTTGATCTTGTCTATGGAGCTCAAGCAATTTTGCCTATGAATTTATAATTACAAACCTATCAGCTCATGCAACAACTAGAAGATGATGAGCAAATCACCACTATGAGAGCAGGATGAACCAAATTATTGAGCTTGATGAAATTGGAAGACAAGCTCATAAAAGACACCGCAAGTTCAAAGAAAAGCTAAAAAAGATATTTGATAGGAAGGTCACTCCAAGAACCTTCCAAGTAGGTGATCTGGTTATACATTGGGACAATAGACATGAAGAGAAAGGCAAACATGTCAAGTTTGATGCCTTGAATATGGGTCCCTATTCCATAAAAATTTAGATTGGGGAACACACGTTCTTCTTGAGAGACCTGGATGGTGAAATACTAGAGCTACTAATCAATGACAAACATCTGAAACACTTCTTTGATTGAGTCTATAACTATGTATATTATTGTATAGTGTATAGTCTTGTTATTTTGTTGCCCCTTTTGCTTTGGGCCTTGTTTGTATAGTTCCTTTTGTGCGTTCATTTTTAGATCCTCCTGATCTATCTTTTTTAGTTTTCCTTATTTTGTTGAACCTTCATGGGTCTCTATTGATGAAATTGTTAAGTGTTGACTCTATGACCCAATGGATTGGAACCTAGTTTTACATTTTAGGGTTTTTTTTCACACCCATAGGGGGTGTGTATCTACATGCGAGAGCCAGTGTCAGTGCCCAAAATTTCACTAAAGTAATTGAACCCTTGTCAAGTATGGATGCCTAATTTGTTAGACCACTTCCTATTTTCAAGTGTTCATCAGAGGTCAAGTTGAATTCATGGCTAAGCACATTAAGACCCAACTTCTAATTGCCCTAACTTAGGCCATTTGATTTAAATTCAAATTGGTGGGAGTAATTTAATCAAGAATGCTTTTAATATGTTATGGACTTATTTTAAATGTTATACTAGGGTTTGGTCATGTTTATTAACATGACCTAAAATTCATGTTTGGTCCTTTTTAATTTCTCATGGCCCTTGGTCCCTTTTTATCTATTAGTGTGGTCTAAGTAATGCCAAGTCCTTTTGTTGTAAATTGAGCTCAAAGTCATAAAGTCTACATTGTATGTATTAATGTCCCAAAAATTTAGGCTAAGTATTTTTATACTAAGTGATTTTAAAGTTGAACAAGAAGTGTGATGATCATGTGGACATTATTGACGATCACACATATGCCAAAATTAAGCTTATCAATTAAATGTTTGGTGTTCAAAGTGTGATGGTTATGTGAACATAATTGACGGTCACACAGATGTCAAAATTAAGCTCAATAGTTAACCATTTGGTATTCAAAGTGTGATGGTCATGCAAATGTCATTGACAGTTGCATAGACATCATTGATGATCATGCACACATCAAATGATGGGTGTGAAAATGTTAAATTTAAGCCATGGTGGATATATATTTGGATCCAAATAATCCAAATATCAATGGTCTATGGTGATCTATGCAGGGATAATCAGATGGTGCAAAATAAAAGAAGGATTTTCAAAGGGGCAATAGTCATTTAAAAAAAAAACAAAGATATTGATGAGCGAATGTGACATGGTGATGCCACATAGGCATACATGTCATATTCAAGGACCTTATGTAAGGTAGTTAACATAGATTTCACCACTAACAATAGGTTGACTAGGTAAATTGCAAATGAGGCATGGTAACTTCTCAAGAAATCTAAAGATTTGAAAGCAATTGCAAATTAATTAGATGGTTTTGGGTCATGTGAGTAGAAATTAGAGCAAAGAGTGGGTTTTTTGGATATGGATGATGCATAAAACCCATTGGTTGTTACCTACCATATATCTAACATGTTTGCAACATGTGTAGAGAATGAGGGGTATTTTGATTTATTGGCTTCTTAAGATATATTGGAAGTTTGAATCTTATGGATGAAACATACTTCTTAACAGTTAGCATTATATATAGACACCTTTCAAGAAAATGGAGTAATGAGGAAGCACTTGTAACTTGTTGGTGTTACTGCTATGCTATTGGCATGCCAATATGAAGGGGTTTATACTCACATAATTGATGATCTGGTGCAGATCTTAGATAAAGCCTACATAAGAGAGGAAGTTTTAAAAATGGAAAAGTCAATGCTCAATGCATTACAATTCCATATGGATTTATACCCCTTATGTGCTCATTTGAAGATTTTCGTAAGTGAACTTCCCAGGGGAACTACAAGTATCAATTGTAACTTAGAAATTTACAATTTGAAAATTTGCAGGAGGGGCCAAGATTTACCCAAATAGGTCAAAGGTTGAAAATAATGCATTTATGAATTAAAAAGGAGATAATGTGAAGGAAACCCTAAAAAGGAAAATATGTGAAAATTTAAAAGTTTACAAGGGGAAAAGGTCTAAAATGTAAAATGTGAAAAGGCAAGTTAGAGCCAAAAGGGTAAACAGGTTAAGTAAACCTAGGTATTGCATTTTATCATGTTTTGCTCATCCAAGTTCCTCCAATAGGAGAGATATTATAGGTTTGTAAGATCAAGGTGGGGCACTCCAAATAAGATCATTTAAGTGGCCATGGATCTATAATATTCCCAAGCCATCATTATAAGAGTAGGTTATTCCATGGCGTGCATGAGGGGGATGATAGCTATCTAGAAGTTTCCAATTGTCCAAATAAGTGATCAAGGGAATCCTTAGGAAATTACACATAAAGACAAAGTTTTTTTGGCCTCCATCATGAATATCCTCCTTCCATCTCATGTGAAAGGCATTTCCAACCAAGAAATAAAAATATTTGCTTCAAGTCTTCATCATTTCTTGTAGAGGTAGTTGTAACAATGATTTTCCTTATAGTTACATGAAGATTCTAGGCATGGTAAAGGATTTATTATAGCTAGGAGAATCTTGGTGGGACTTTGGTAATTGCAGGTTGTAACCCTCACGCCTGGATTTGAAATGGGTAAAAAAGCATAAATAGAGGGCTTATCCTCTACTCAAAAGGTTGGTCATTGTTGGTCTTTGCTTCTCTCCAAGTCTAGGTTCTGCAAATTTTGGGATCAATTGATAAGTGAATGTATTTTTTCTCTTGATAAGGTGTTTTCAAGTGTACAACCATTAGCAAGCTATAAGAGCATGATTATGTCTCCCTTATCTAACATGGAGAAATCTCACCAAGTTTGTCACCATGGCAGTATTTTGAACAACTAATGTATGTAGTATCTCTTTTCAAGTTAATGAAAATGCTTGTGATTATTTATTGTTTCCTATTGATATAGTATAATGATGTGTTTTTCAAATGTTATTGATCAAATATCTTATTCTATGCTCATTAATGGTTATCATCTTGGGATTAGATCTAGATTATAAATCCCTTTATGTATTATTTTAGAATATGTTGTTGAATAACTTGTTTGGGCACCCTAGGTTTATGGATTTGATAGGGAAAAGTGTTTGAAGGTTTAGTTTTAGTATATGTTCTATATCTTTCAAGGATCATTTGGTATGTCTCATTAGCTCGCTTATGAGTATTTGCTATGTATTTTTAATAAGTGATGTCATGAATGTTGTAAAAACCCCTGCTGCTTGAAAATGACTAGCACACCACCACACCCTTCCTCTTTATAATTAACAAACTATCATACCCTATCCTACCCTAAAAATAATACAATCCTTGTTGCATATCATAAGTGTTATTTTCCTATAAATGCATAAGATATTGATTATATAACATGTATTTGTATTCTGTGTTTTAAAGCTTAGCATTACAATCTTACATTCAATGTTGATACTGATAACTATTCAGGATGAAGGTATTAGGCACTTTTATATCTATCTTTAGTAGCTTGTATGTGACTTAGAGCTTTTGTGCATTCCTTGTGACAACCCTTCCTAGGTGGAGTGTGCAAGTTTGGTTGTGCCCTATTCATATTCATGTCTCTGTGTGCCAATAATCCCCATGGAGGTTGAATTGCATAATATATCCATGTGAGTAAGTTATCCCATAGGTCCTCTCACCTTGGTTTAGGTAGAGCCAGAAGTAGTAGGGAGCTAACCATACCCTTTGTAGGTTCCTCTTAGTCATTTTCTCCATTCATTTCATTTTAGATGTCAATCCCTCCCCTGGTTATAATGACATATCATTGGGTTTTTCATCTTTGTTTGCCATTTTATTTTTTGAGTGTGCAAGGTTGAGCGTGAGAGGTGTACAATTGGGAACCAATACCATTAATGTAGTATACATAAACAAATTGTATAGAGGAAATCTCCCTTATAATCCATATGATTAATATTAAAAATAACTTTATGCAAAAAAATTATTGTAGATTTGAGTTTGTAGTTTAATTAGATATCTACATTTTGAAAAAGATAAAACAATGAATAGTGATTTGATATAATTCTTTTTAAGATTGTCCTAATGTTCCATTATTTTTTCACATTTTAATTTTTAGTAATAGATGGCAATCCAAAGACCTACTAGTGAGATAAAATCCATTATGATTTATAACATAAAAGACAAGGAAGATATTTGGATACCAATGACCTTGTCTATTGGTTCTTTTATTACTATGTAGCCTTCAATCATAAATTAAAAATAAGGCATTTGTTTGATGTAAAATGCCATTGGAAAGGAATGATAACAGGGTTTAAGGTAGCCAAAGGGATCAAAAAGTAACTGAGGTTAACATTGCATGTCTATAATAAGAAATACACATCGAAGGAATCAATTACAAAAATCACTAACTTCCCACAAATTCATTGTAATTGTAAGTAGAAATATAAATGTGCTTTAAGAGATTTAAAAAAAATTATTGCTAATATTAGTGCATTTTCCATGATCTTTGTTTATCTCATTCTTTTAATTTGAATAAACATATGCTTTTCTTTCAAGTCTGTGTATATCAAATTCGGAGGAGTGGGAACCAATATAATACATTATTAGTTTCTTCCAGGGTATTCATTCTAATATCAAACAAATTGTCTACATTGGGAATGATTCTAAATGGATGATAAAAGAAGGGATATGGTTTTATAAGTACACCTAAATCGTTTTAAACACTATTGTATTGTTTGGAAAACTTGAGAATTTTTCTTTGCCCTTGCTAAAGTCACTTCAATGGCCAGTTATAGATATTTTAACAATAATTTCTTATAACTACAAGAATTGTAAAGAGGTACAAATGGGTATGAAGGAAGTAGGTAAAACTCACACATGCACTAACCTATTCATGCCAATGGTAAATTTTCACTTTAAATTTAAGAATGAGATGTCTGCTAAATAAACTAGCAAAACATATACAACTTTGTCACCCTCTAACATCTTACTGATGACCTTTTTTTTCACTGATTGGGATAAAATATTACAATCTCAAAATGGAAAAGAAATAGTGCAGGGTGATTCATGATACAATTACTTTTAGGTAATATTTTGATACTTTTTATGATTTTTTTAAATTCACGTGCATATGAATTTTGTAATATTATAACACTTTCTCTTTGCTCCCTGATTCACCATTCTAAGACAAGGCAACCATCCTCATGCTTATCCATTAGTTCATTACCTATGGGTTTGCTTGCACTCCTTTAAATTATGTTTGGGAGAAAGTCATAGGAATGTTTGATATAAATAACATATTTCTTCTGGCACTGGCTAGGTTGCCTATTGTGATCCCTATTTGGTTCCTTGAAATTATTTCCCCTTTCTTCAAGCTTATCAATTTTTTAATTAGTTCTCTCTTGGTCCATATTGTTATCTCTATTATACCAACTTTGGCACATATGTTCACCTACAGTACAATGTTTGACAAACATAACTCTATGAAAAAGACTCCAATTTTCCTTATTGGGCAATAATGACTACCTTTATCTGATAAGTGGACACATTTGTCCTATTTTTAGTGTTATCAATGTCACCCAAGGGTGGCACCTTCAACCAATATTTTACCCCATGCATCCCCCTCCCATTAATTCACCTTCAACTATTGTTTTTTAATCATTCTAATGATTTCTCTTTGTTACTCAATTTGCCATTCAAGACATGGTAGGAATCCTCATGCTTATCCATTGATTCAATAGCTTTGGGTTTACATGTATTCCTTTATATTTTGTTTGGGAGAAAGTTATAGGATTGCATGATACAAAAAACATATTTATCCGGGTAGTGGCCAAGCTCCTTGTTGTCATCCCAATATGGTTCCTTGAAATTATTTTTCCTTTCTTTTGGGTTATTAATTCTACATTGGGTGTTCTTTTGGCTAGTTTTAATGCCTAAATTATACCAACTTTGGCACATATGTTCACCTATAGGACAACTCTTGCTAGACAAAACTCTATGAAAATGCCTCCATTTTTCTTTCCTAGTTGGACAACTATGTACATCTTGAACATAGTCATTGTAGGTTGGGTCTTCATAGTTGAATTTGGTTTTGGTAGTTGGGTAAGCATGACTAACTTTATTTGACAAGTGGATACATGTGGCCTATTTATAAAATGTTACTATTGTCCCACAACGATGTCACCTTCAACAATTGTTGGATCCCTTGCATCCCCCCTCCTCATCCTTCTTTTAATTTTTTTTAATGAATTTTGTTATCTCAATCTAATGATTTCTCTTTGCTCCCCAATTCATCATTCCAAGAAATTATAATCATCTTCATGCTTATCCATTAGTGTATTAACTTTGGTTTCATGTAATCCTTTATATTTTATATGGGAGAAAGTCATATGAATGCACAATACAAATAACATATTTCTTCAGGTACTTACGAGGTTGCTCGTTGTGATCCAAATATACTTCCTTGTAATTATTGGATTACTACTAGGTGATTCTCCTTTCTTAGTACAAGTTTTAGGTTGGTAATCAATGTCATTGAAAAATCTCAAATCATATGATTTATTGTTGTTTGAATTATTATAAGACATGTAAATCTTGGGAGATAATTTACTTAGAATTATTTATAATGAATTTTAAAAGAATATGACTATGGTAAAACACTCTTGAAAATAAAATTCTATTATATATTATTAAGGAATTGGAAGAAAGGAATAAAAAATAAAACCTCTACTATCCCATCACATATTGCTTGCCCTTTCTCCTATTAGGCTAGGTGAACTCCTCCCCCCACCCACCCAAAAAAAATGTGGATGTTGAGTTAGATATAATCTTTTATAAAGTCTTTGGTTATGATTCTACTGGGATCACATGTCCAACATCTTCGCTTTTTCTCCCTAAATTTTAATAATTGATCTGTAATCGACATGGATATACCATTGTATGATTTATGAACACAAATTTAATTTCCATATATGTTCCTGAGTTTTAAGTTATTGAAACAAAACTTGAATGTACATAGTTGATGATTTCTATAACTCCATGACTACCATATACATCATACATTTCATTATGAAATATTACACACTTTATACAACTATATGACTACCATCTACATCATACATTTCATTATGTAATCTTACACATGTTCCCATACATTGCATATCATGCTTCATACTCCAACCATGTTATAACCAAAATGTGACTTATCTAATCCATAAAATAGTAGTGCACAATAAGGATGGCATTCTTAAACTTCATGAGAGAATGAAATCAATTATTATTTGATGTTAGGAACAATTGTCATGCTTATGATAATACATTCAACTGATTTCTTATGCATTCTTAAATGTTTGAGATAGTGATTTAGTTATAGGAAATAAAGGTAAGCAACAATGAATCAAACACAAGTAAATGAAAGAAAGACATAATGAAATCAATTATTGTTTGTTGTTAGGAACAATTTTCATGATTATGCTCATAGATTCAAATAATTTATTATGCATTCTAAAATGTTTGAAATAGTGATTTAGTTGTAGGAAATAAATGTATGCAACAATGAATCAAACATAAGAAAATGAAATATAGACACAAGAAGTTAACTTGGACAAACCCAAAGTGAGAAAACCCTAGAAGAGTGAAGATGCAAATCCTCATTTCCACTATATTCTTTGTAGTTTTACAAAGTCCATTTCCTTTTTAAGGAATTAAAGGACACCAACATAAATCAACAACATCCTACATTACAAATTCCCTCAACCATCTCAGTTATGTACACCATACATCCAAATAATTAGATGAATTTATCTAATTTCCTTAAATTCATTTCATTCACTCATATTCACACACTTCCACATTCCTTAGGCTCAAACAAGAAGCCCCAGAGTCATGGATCTGGAGAGATAACATCTCCAAGTCATTTGCTCTTATTGTGCATTGCATTGAAGCAAAATTGCCAATCAAAATAGGGAAAAATTACTCTAACGGTTGTGAATATATTGCATAAGTTTGTAAAATTGTCATTTAAAGTAGACTAAAGGTAACATAATTTCCAAATTCTTTAAGTGGTGGATTCATAACCACACAAAGCCCTACAACTTGTGGAGGCCATAACATTTGTATGTTGGCTATAAATCAGCCCCCATTTTTTAAAAGTGCATAATATTTTGGAAGGAATCCAAATATTTAATCTAAAATCATTTTGGATTTTTCCTCTCTAATGTTTTCCCTATTCAACAAAACTTATTTTTATTAAATCTTAGCATGTTGCAACCACTTCATAAATCTTATCAATAGGTGAAAAACTCAACCAACTGACATTGATTATGTACATAATCCAATTGAGTATCACACATCCTTGATTTGAATTTTGGTCCCAAAAAATATCTATAATGAAAAGATAAAGACTTACCTTCTATCTTCTAAAATGGGATATTTATTTATCATCATCACTCTTGAAGTGTATTATTCCAATCTACAACTTGCAAACCTAAATTGGATTGCAGTCCATGACTCCTGTAAGTCTCTACCAACTAACCTTATTGTACTCTTGGGTGTCTTGGTCTTCCTCTTTGTTTTATCTTTGCACTCTTGGTGTCTTGCCTTCAAGTCTTTCGCTATTCTTATTAGTGCCTTTGTTGTAATACACATGCTTGTAAGCTAGGGTAAAGATCTCCCTTGAGAGAACCTTACTACAAAATTTTCCTTGTTCATTTTCTTTCAACAAATGAAGAAAACATTTATTATCATGTGAGTGGATTAAAAAAACTAACCACTTTTACAAAACCACCCCATTATCTTGGGATTTACAATTTAATGTTTGCATTAACAACAAATGCAACAAACATGGATTGAAAACACAATTCTATCTAGAAAGTTTTCCATATCTTACAACTCAAATTTAGCATTAAAAAAATGCATCACACATTAAATGAAATGTCTTTAATGAAGGAAAATAAATTCCAAATCACACATCCATGTATTCTTACAGAGTGTTATTCACCATGGGTGTACTTCTCACCTTTACATCATGCTACACTTTCTTTCATCATGTAAGAACTATTAGGCCACATGAGCATGATTCTATATGCCCATCAATGTGATTTACCAATGTTTTCATACCAAATACCAGTTTAAAAAACCTGTAGTGTTAGGTTGTGGAACTAAAAGCTTTACTGATGCAGACATGGAAGAGGTTACTGAGAGGTTGTTGAGTTGCAGAGCAACCGATGTCAATCTGATCAACCGATGTCGGTCATATCCAATGAGCAGAGCAACTGACATCAGTTAGGATCAGCTGACGTTGGTCACCTCCAGGCAGACAGGGACCGACGTCGGTCTCCTGTATGGTTCTAAAACTGTTAATTTCATGGACAGTTAGTTAACGAACCAGTTGTTTGCATGGAGAAGGCCAATTATAGTCTTAAAGCTATGGATCTAATTATTGTAATTAGATGTCTAATTATTATTTGCATGGGATCTATATAATAGACTCATGGGTTGTATTGTAAAGGTGTGCTAGTTGAGTTGAGCAGGCTAGCTCCTTCTGTGTGTGAAGAGAGCAAGGGTAGCTCCTCCTAGTTCCACAGCAGTGCCAAGTGTGGGTGCTAGTTTGGATAATCAGAAGGGTTATTCATGTGTGTATGATCTCAGTCAATACATGTGCAAGGCCAGGTTTGGAGATCTACATGGTAAGTAAGATCATTGATCTGCAAGTGTTTATGTGTGTTTGATCTAGGTTTGTAGGTGTTGCAAAACCAAGTTGATTTATAGGTGGCAGTAAGATCAGGGAGATCACAACACAATAGGTAGCAAGATCAGGTGGGATCTAGTTAGAGTACGGTGTGTACTTGGTTGTAGAGCAATAGAGGAAGGCAAGGTAGATCCTTCCAATTGTAAGATCATTTGAATTGCAGGTTGTTACAAGTTCATGGTAGATCTACATGTATAAGTAAGATCATTTGAGTTGCAGGTTGTTGCAAGTTTATGGGAGATCTACTTGAAGTACGTGGAGTACTTGTGTATTGGTAGTAGTGATACTGACTAGTGGTACTGGTAGTAGTGATACTGACTGGTTAGAGGTGAACACCAAATCTATGTTTGAGTTGTGTGTTGGGACCGTAATTGAGAGAGATAACTCTTGAAGGTGAATTATTATACACTTGGTGTCGGAAGCCTATAAGGTGTGGAAGAGTGTGGCATCTCTTCATTTGTAATTCTTTTCTGGAAGAGTATTAATACAATTGGGTATTGTCTCTCATATTCTGTGTTATTTTTGAATTCTAGTTACTTGTGCATTCTGGTTAAATTTCGTGTTTAGTTGCTCATACAAAGGTAATCAATTGTGCTTCCTAGATCCTAACAAAGTGGTATCAGAGCTAAGGTTGTAGGGAGCAGGTTTGTGTTTGATTACAGGTCACTCTCAGGGGTTTCTGATTGAGTGGGAGTATAGCAATGGCAGAAGAAAGTACACTAAGAATGGAGGAATTGAAAAGCATGAATGGTCAATTACGGTGTTATGGAAAGAAAGAGCAGGTAAAGAAAGATTGCTGGTTGGTTGGAGATTAGCATGAAAGAACTGAAGAAGCAGATGTTACAGGTATTGTTGCACAAGATGCTCTGGGATGTTCTTTGGATAAAGTAGAATCTTGTTTTATAGATTCTGTTGCCTCTTTCCATGCAGCCTGAAATAGAGTATTTTTCCATGTTAAGGTCCTTGGAGACTTTGGAAAGATTTATTTAGGGGCTGGTGTGCCTTGTCAAAGTTTTGGAAAAGGGGAAGTGTGGATGAAATTACAGGCGTCCAACACATGGATGTTAAAGGAGGTCATGCAGGTCCCAGTTCTGAAGATAAGGCTAATTACTTCAGGAAAGTTGGGTGATGAGAGATGCACAAAAAATCTCACAGTGGATGCACTTGAATTAGCAGGTGGTAAGAAAGTAGGTATCCTTTATCTATCTATTTATATTATTGATTCTTATTCTATTGCGAAGACATGGCTTTGTAGGCTTGGTCACAAGAGCAAGAAGGAGATGCATGTTCTTAAGTGGAAGACAAATGTCTTTGACAAACTTAAGAACTGGAAAGCCTTGGTGTTTATGGAGGAGATGATGGACAGAGATCAATGGATGGGACTGAGTAACTCTGAGTAGAGTAGTTTGGATAGGGTTTTGATCCAAAGAGAGCTCACAAGTAAAAATTCATCACTCATTAGAGAACATAGGTACCAGCATCGGTTAAGAGGAATTGGCATTGAACAGACAGGTGCCGATGTTGGTCATCTGCAGACCAGAGCTAGTGGTGTCAGGTAGGGTAAGACTGACATTGGTCAGGAGGACCAATGTCGGTGACAAGTAGACACTGACGTCAGTTAAGAAACTGGTGTCGATAGTTAGGACAGTCACATGGAACTAATGTTGGCCAGATGCAGACTATGTGGTGACCGAGGTCGGTCACTGGAATGGATTTTGGGTAGACAGCAAGCTGTTAAGGAGTCTCAAATGCCCATATGGAGGACTGAAAGGGTAAGTAAGCCTCAAGTTCGTTGTTCCTCTTCTTTATACTCGTTGCTCACTGTAGAGCAGGAAGGATCCAGGAAACAGTGGGAGCATGGCATGAATGAGGAATTTTGATTCCTAGGATGCAAAACCAAATGAAGATTTGGTAAGGTTGCCAGCCAGTATGAAAACACTAAAAGATGAATGGATACCTTAGTTAAAGAATAGAGAGAATGGACACATGAGATGAAAGGCTAGGTCATATGGTCTCGAGGAAGCTTCAAGACAGTGGTACAGGTTTGATAGGTGGATGACAAAGCATGGCTTTAGTCAATGTCATTGTAACTACTATGGTTTCTTTACCAGGTGGATGATGATAGCTACATTATCCTGTTACTATATGTTGTGTGTTTACTTGATGTAGGGTCACACATGTAGGGTTTTTCTGAGCTAAAGGTAAAGTTAGTTCAGAGGTGTGTCATGAAGAATTTGAAGGAGCAAAATTCTTTGGCATAAGTGTGTTTCTAGAGACATGGAGATCACAAGTTGATTTTGTCTCTGGATGATTGTGTGAAATCGGTTAGCACGTTGATGGGTTGGATAGTTCTATGAATGGTGTCCTGATTCACATGATGAGGTTAAGTACATGCGTACTAGACCTAGGTTTGCCCACGTAGTGGGAGCTGTCAGAAAGTTTGGAGCTGATCCAAAAAAGAAGCACTGGAGGGCAGTTCAGTGGATTCTCAGGTGTTTGAGAGGGACCATCAACAGGTTAACATTCTATGCAGGGTCAAGTTCTTTTCTACATGGGTTTGTAGATGCGGATGTGGCAAGTTACTTGGATGACAGGAGGTGCACCACAAGATTTGTGGTGGTTGGTCTTCAAGGTTGAGCTTGAAGAGGGATACAAGCTAGGAAATAGAATAGATGGTGTATAGGTATAGGTGCAATTGTTTATCTCCAAGTGGGAGATTGTTAGGTTGTGGAGCTAAAAGCTTCACTGATGCAGACATGGAAGAGGTTGCTGAGTTGCAGAGCAACTGACATCAGTCTGATCAACCGACATTGGTCATATCTAGTGAGCAGAGCAATTGACATCGGTCAAGATCAGTTGATGTCGGTCACCTCCAAGCAGACAGGGACTGACGCCGGTTGCCTGTGTGGTTTCAAAACTATCGGTTTCATAGATAGTTAACGAACCACTTGTTTACATGTAGAAGGCCAATTATATTCTTGAAGCTGTGGATCTAATTATTGTTTGCATGGGATCTATATAATAGACTCATGGGCTATATTGTAAAGGTGTGCTAGTTGAGTTGAGTAGGCTAGCTCCTTCTGTGTGTGAAGAGAGCAAGGGTAGCTCCTCCTAGCTCCATAGCAGTGCCAAGTGTTGGTGCTAGTTTAGAGAATCAGAAGGGTTCTTCATGTGTGTATGATCTCGGTCAGTAGGTGTGTAAGGCTAAGTTTGGAGATCTACATGGTAAGTAAGATCATTGATCTGCAAGTGTTTGTGTGTGTTTGATCTAGGTTTACATGTGTTGCAAAACCAAGTTGATTTGTAGGTGGCAACAAGATTAGGGAGATCACAACACAACAGATAATAAGATTAGGTGGGATCTACTTGGAGTACGGTGTGTACTCAGTCGTAGAGCAATAGAGGAAGGCAAGGTAGATCCTTCCAATTGTAAGATCATTTGAATTACAGGTTGTTGCAAGTTCATGGTAGATCTACATGTGTAAGTAAGATCCTTTGAGTTGCAAGTTGTTGCAAGTTCATGGGAGATCTACTTGAAGTACGTGGAGTACTTGTGTACTGGTAGTAGTGATACTGACTAGTGGTACTGGCAGTAGTGATACTGACTGGTTAGAGGTGAACACCAACTCTGTGTTTGAGTTGTGTTTTGGGACCGTAATTGAGAGAGATAACTCTTGAAGGTGAATTACTGTACACTTGGTGTGGGAAGCCTGTAAGGTGTGGAAGAGTGTGGCATCTCTTCATTTGTAATTCTTTTCTGGAAGAGTATTAATACAATTGGGTATTGTCTCTCATATTTTATGTTATTTCTGAATTCTAGTTACTTGTGCATTCTGGTTAAATTCTGTGTTTAGTTGCTCATACAAAGGTAATCAATTGTGCTTCCTAGATCTTGACACGTAGCAACCTTATTCCATGTGTAAACAACAATAAATGCATGCTGTAAACTTGCTATAGTTGTTACTACTTCTCTTATGCATACCAAAACCATCATAGGCATCCTACAATATTTTGGATTATGAAAACAAGCCTATAACTCTATGCTACAATCATTATAGTTCCCATATGCACGCTACAACACTAATAAGTAAATAAATGTGCTACAATTTTATATAGTTAAATTTTCTTAGAGAACAAGAAAAACCAACATGTTGTCACCTTTGTGATGGCTTGGCTTACAATCTATGTTTGGATCTCTCTATCAAATTAGATTGAATCTTTCTACCTATTTGGTCATGTTCTACAAGAAGTGGTAAAGAAATCATGTTAACTTGCATATTAACATGAACATGAAAAATTTGAAATAATGATACAACCTATTTAATGTAATGGGTTGTTCACACATGTACTTATAAAAATAATTGAATGGTTGTGACATATCCACCCTTGATAAGATAAATACCCCATATACTTGCACATACAAATGAGATTAGTTCCCTTATTTCTTTTTCAATAGTAGAACACTAGAAGCAATTTGGAGGTGTTTATATGCATGCAAATCAACATGTTGGATCTACAAATAGTGTATCCAAAAAGCAAATCATGAATGATTATAAGTATCTACTTGTAATGGTGATGAGGAATTCTCTATGGGGTACTCCCTCTTGATGGTTTCTTTCTTGGATAACTATTCAAAAGAATGCAAATCATATTATTATCCTTACAACTATCTTTCTAAGGATTGATCTTATACCATGTTTACCTCCTTGTAATGGTAATGGGGGATCCTTTATGAGTTGTTCCATGTTGATGGATTCTTCCTTAGTTTTGATTTTTCATTTGCTTCCTCTTGAATTTTGGGTGTTTTGAACAACCTGATTCTTACTTGTAGATGTCTCTTCCTTCTTGAAATTCCTCTTAAAATTTTTTGGGTGAAGTTGTGGATGACATTACTAACATTTTACATTCCAATGCCCATTTGTGTTGCAATAAATATATTAATTATTACCCATATACTTGGATAACATTTCCATCCTCTTTCCCCTTCCCTCATATTGATTTGTATAGTGGTCTTTACAACTTGCATCTTTTTTGCTTCTTACACCTTGACTACTTCTTTCGTTTGGATGGTAGTGTAGAAAAAATGCCTTATCTTTGAAGTAACTTGGATTCTTAGTGATTTATTACTTTTTCCAACACATGGGCACTAAATTAACATGTATATTTATATCAACAATATTCTACTACATGGCCTCTCTGGTTACAATTGAAGAAAACAATGGAAGACTCGTTATTTACATACCTTCTTGGGTTGCCCTTAAGCTTTCTTGTCCAAGTTTGATGAAGTGGTAATGATTTACCTCCTCCTTTGATATATTCTCCTATATTTAGAGATCCTTTGTATTCTTATTTTATGTATTTATACTTATTGGAAGGTTTTCCCCTTCTTGGATTCAACTTACATTTACTCATAGTCATGAAGTGACAATGTGATATCTCCTTCTTCATGGAATTGTTGTCTACTTGGAGACTCTTCTTTGGTACTTTTAGGTGGCACAATTTTATATTTCTCTACATTAGGGACCTTACCATTATTTCAAGAAATTAATTTATTGTTAGATTTGACCAAAAAAATGATAAGATCAATAGTATTCATGTAGCCCATGTAGATTATAGTGAGTGTTTTTGGATACAAAAATGTGAGCATTTTTAGATCAAAATTTCAGAGCATACTCTGTGATCAATCATTCTATTCTCATCTTGATGGAGTGTGATCCGACATTTTGATCCAAAAATACTCACATAGTTGTATCTAGAAACACTCACTATAAGAATAACGATTCCATTACAATGCATGGGTTATTTTTTTGAGTAAGTGGCTTGGATTCTTTGTTTTTGAAAGTTTATCTTTCTTCAATTATTTCAAAGCATTCTCCAACTTCTTTGCCAAAAAAATACCCAAACTTGTATATTGGGGCATTTTCTCAACTTTGATGACATTTGTCATTCCTTGGCCATCCTTTACAATCCCCTTTCCATCATAATTCATATTGAATAGCAACTTGGAGCTAATTCCCTTATAGTATGGTTCTCAAATTTACCAAAGGACTCATCTAGATCTTGATAGGATGAAAGAGCATATGGTGGAGTGTTTTTTTTCCATACCCCATTCATGTTTATGCATATTTAGTAAAGGATGTTCTCTTTTGCATGGTAAATTCTTCTCTCCTCTTCTCTCCTTCATCTTCATCTTCATCTTCATCTTCAAACTTTGCCAACAACTCTTCCTTTATTTGTAAATCCTTAATGATACCCATGAGGAAATATTCATGGCTCATCAATATAGCTTAAAACTCTTTGAGTCTCATTTTCAAAGTGATACAATTTATTTCTTAATTTTTTAATTCCCATATGGATTTACTAATATATATCTTCAAGATCTTAAATCCTTTCTCTCTTCAAATCTTTGCCCATGTTTGGACTGTGCAACCAAAATTCTGCACTTCCTTGTCAATGAACAAATATGGAGGAAAATACACACAAATCTAGATATGTGTTAGTAAACCATTTCAAGGTAGAATGAAAACCTAATTTGATACCATCTAATCCATAATTGACATGGATATTCCATTGTATGATTCATGAAAACATTTGATTTCCACATAAGTTATTCCCAATTCTTATGCTATTAAAACAACACTCAAATGCTTATACTTGATGCTTTCTAAAACTCTATGATTATCATCTACATCATACATTTCATCATGAAAGTTTTCACATGCTCTCATAAATGTGTCATACATCACATATTATGCTTCATATTCCAGCCATGCTACTACCAAACATGTTATCGTTATGAAATCCATAAAATAATAGTGCACAACAAATATGGTTTTCTTAAACTACATGAAAAGAAAGAAAGAAATTATATTAATGTTTATAGATAACAAAAAGTAGGTCAATGGGACTCAAGGATACATTAGTTAATAATAGAATGTTATAGGAAGAAAGAATCCTAGAATCCAAATAAAAGAAATGTATAAAAGACAAAGTAAAGCAGTGTGCTACAAATAAAATGGTAATGAAACCAATACAAGTAGTAATGAAGGGTGAACTAAAATATCCCTTTTAAACAAAATATTTAATTTTCAAAAAAATACTAAATTATTAAAAAATTATTTTTACTGCCTTTAATACTAAATATTCATTCAACAATATAACATTACATGCAATAGGGATTTCGACCACTTACAAATCTCCTCCTTTATTTCAATCAATTACACACCAAAAAAAAAAAAAAAAAAACTTATTAAAAGGTACAAATTGCATGAGATTAGAATAAAAATTTAATTATATGAATTATCATAACCCAATGTTTGTAATTAAATTTTGGGTTTGTACAACAACTTCGTATGTGTTTGTAGTCCTTGAACTTATGTATAACTATGAACACAATCTAAACCCTAGAATTGAAGGATGTAAAAACGTATACAGGATAAGATCAACAATTAAAACGATAACAACAATAATGTCTAAACCAAAATATTAATGATGGGACATAGAATAGTCAACCCTTTAGCCAAAGGATGACACCAACCTTTGGGGTCAATGATGTGCACTCAACACTCATAAAGCAATAATGATCCTATTAGTATGGTTCATGACAATAATCTAGAAGTGGTATAACTAATCCCAAGATATGAACTAAGTAGACAATAATATATTAAAATAATTATGGGTTGTACGATCAATAGTGGAGGCTTGACTCATCAATAAAAACACACCAAGGTGGGAAGACCAATCTTGGAATGATGAAAATTGAATTTTTAAGGCTCAAACCCTTGATCATACAACCCTAATTTATGTGTTCAACTTTTAGACAATCAAATTGTATAAAAATCCTATTGATTTGATCAATTGTAATCCTTGTACAAAATTACCTCAATGGATTGGAGGGGTGTCATCCTCTGATCCTATTGTAATGAGGGTTTTCATCCTTTTGTAGAAGTAGAAGGAATCATAGTTTCATTTGTGAATTTGACAAAATGAATGATCAATAATAATCAAAATCACTACCCCATTTATCCTTTTATAAAATTCACTTTTACCAATCCACCATAACCCTAAATTAATTATAATTACTTTTAATTTAATATTCAACTTTTTCCTCCTTATATAATAATTTCTTTTATTTTTACCTCTTAATTAACTTTGGTCCCACTAAATTAATACTAATGACTAGGTCACCAATGGGATGTGGGTGAGTTTTTAAAGTGGCTTGATTGTTTCAAGCCCCACCTAGGTTCAAATCTCACTATGGTATATGAGATATGATGTGGCTATCACTGGTATTCTTGGGTTGGTTGTGACTATTCTCTCATTGTTATTCTTGGGCCAGTTGTGGATGCTCATTGGTATTCTTGGGTCAGTTATGACTATTGTTGGTATATATGGTACATGTGATAGATGATCACTTGGGACCTAGGCCCTTGATCGTGTCCCAAACTAGTTTGAATTTCTAGTTAAAAGCAAATACCTATTTATAAAAAAAATAATGACTAAGTGTCCCCTTTAAAGTTGTAATTATAAAGTGACATTGGGAGAACCACCTAAAACATTATTATTAAAGTATTATTTTATTTATTTGAAAAATGGGACATGACAATCCACCCTTCCTAAATATTCCCTCAAGCAATACATGAACCATCCTAACAAATATCAAGATCCCAAACCAATCTTTCTATTATTTTCATTCCTCCTTGAAAGGTAGTTAACTTCTATTGCACTTCTCTAAGATAATGAAGAATTGGAAGGTTTATACCCTATGACACTTCTCTAGTTGCAGATGAGTTGCAGAGTGTCACAGTCTTTGGCGTTGGTCTGGCCAACCGACGTCGGCAGGTAGGAGACAGGAAGAAACTGACGCCGGTCATGGATCGGCCGGCATCGGCGACCCCCAGGCAGACAGGGACCGACGTCGGTCGCCTGTGTGGTTCGACTGCGAGCTTATTACGGGCAGTTAGCTAACGAACCAAGTGTTTGCATGATTAGATCTATTTTTAGACTGAGAGCTGCGGATCTAATTATTGTAATTAGATGTCTAATCATTGTTTGGATGAGATCTATATAATAGACTCATGGTTGTATTGGAAAGGTGTTCTAGTTTGAGTTGAGCAAAGTTTGCTCCTTCTGTGTGTGAGGTGAGCAAGGGTGTTCCTCCTAGTTCCACAGCAGTACCAAGGTGGGTGATGGTTTTGGAGAGTCAGCAGGATTCTTTAGGTGTGTAGGATCTTGGTCACAGGTGCATGGCCTCTATAGGAGATCTACATGGTAAGTAAGATCGTTGATCTGCAGGTGTATGTGTGTGCAAGGTCAAGGTTCACAGGTGTGCAGAACCAGGTTGATTTGCAGGTGTGCAAGATCAGATAGGACAACAACACAACAGGGAGCAGAATCAGGCAGGATATACTTGGAGTACAGGTGTGTACTCGGATAGAGCAAAGAGGAAGGCAAGGGAGTTCCTTCCATAAGTATGGTCTGTTGAATTGCAGGTTGTTGCAGGTTCATGGGAGATCTACTTGAGTACGTTGAGTACTTGTGGAGTGCACGGAGCACTTGTGGTGTGCGTGGAGCACGGGAGGTGAACACCAACTCTGTATTTGAGTTGGGTGTTGGGACCTGAGAGGGAGAGCTTTGGGGAGAAGATTTATTGTTC
This sequence comes from Torreya grandis, assembly GCA_037957365.1. Taxonomy (NCBI): domain Eukaryota; kingdom Viridiplantae; phylum Streptophyta; class Pinopsida; order Cupressales; family Taxaceae; genus Torreya; species Torreya grandis. The sequence continues at coordinate 918,964 of JARHVA010000731.1, read as the reverse complement.
ACTTGAGGTGTGGGAAACCTCTGTAAGGTGGTGGAGAAGAAGTGGCATCTTCTTTATTGTATTCTTTTCTGTATAAAGTGTTAATACAAGTTGTGTATTGTCTCTCATATCATGTGTTATTCTGAATTCTAGTTACTTGGTGAATCTGGTTAATTTACACATTTTAAGTTGCTTGGTTTGGTAATCATATTGTGCTCTTTTGGTGGAGCAAGATCCTGACAAGTGGTATCAGAGCTTTTGGTTGGGATACTAATAGATTGGTTTAGATATAGGTAGTGTGTTTTGATTACAGGTCACTCTCAGGGGTTTTTGATTGAGTGGGAGTAGAGCAATGGCAGATGAAAGTAAGCTAAGAATGGAAGAGTTGAAAAGCACAGATGGTCTCTTAAGGTCCTATGGAAAGAAAGAGCAGGTAAAAGAATATTGTTGGTTGGTAGAAGATCAGCATGAAGGAACTGAAGACGCAGATGTTGCAGGTGTTATTGCATAAGATGCTCTGGGAGGTTTCTTGGATAAAGTTGAATCTTGGATAAAAGATTCGGTTGCCTCTTTCCATGCAGCCCCAGGTAGAGGAGCTGGTGAGCCTTGCCAAAGAATTGGCAAAGGGGAAGTGAAGCTGAAATTGCAGGCGGCCAACACACAGGTGTTGATGAAGGTCATGCAGGTCCCAGGTTTGGAGATATGGCTAATTTCTTCAAAAATATTGGGTGATGAGAGATGCACAAGAACTCTCACAGCAGATGCACTTGAATTAGCTGGTGGTAAAAAAATAGGTACTCTTTATCTACTTGTTTATATTACTGATTCTTCTTCTATTGCAGAGACGTGGCTTCGTAGGCTTGGTCATATGAGTAGGAAGGAGATGCATGTTCTTAAGCGGAAGACAGATATATTTGACAGGCTTAAGAACTGGAAAGCCTTGGTGTACTTGGAGGAGATGGCAGATAGAAACCAGTGGATGGTGCTGGATACTTCTGAGCAGAGCAGTTTGGACATGGGTCTTGATTCAAAGGAGCTCGCGGGTAAAAAGTCATCACTCACAAGCGAACATAGGTATCGACGTCAGTTAGGAGGAACCGGTGTCGAACAGACAGGTGCCGATGTCGATCATGTGTGAACCGAAGCCGACGATGTCGGGCAGGTTAAGACTGACGTCGGTCAGGAGGACCGATGTCGGCAGTAGGTAAGACCGATGTCAGTCAGGAGGACTGACATCGGCAGTAGGGACACCGCAAGGTCGGTAGTCAGGGACAAACGCATGGGAACCGATGTTGGTCGGATGCAGACTGTGGAGTGACTGAGGTCGGTCACTGTAACGGATTTTGGGTGGATAGCACGCTGTCAAGGAGTCTCAAACACCCATACAGAGGACTGAAGATGTAAGTAGGCCCTCAAATTCATTATTCCTCTTCTTTATACTCGTTGCTGATTGTAGAGCAGGAAGGATCCAGGAAACAGGTGTGAGCTTGGCATGGATGAGGATGTGATTCCTTAGAGGAGAACCAAACAGGTGTTTTTGGTAGGGTTGCTAGCAGAAGAAAGCACAGAGACGAATGGATACCTTAGTTGAAGAATAGAGTGAACGGATACGTGAGACGGAAGACCAGGTATATGGTCTTGAGGAGCTGCAGGATAGTGGTATAGGTTTTGACAGGGGGAGGATGAAGCATGGCTTCAATCAATGTCAGGGTAACTACTGTGGTTTGTCTTACCAGGTGGATGATGATTGCAACATCATTCTGTTGTTGTATGTGGATAGTATGCTAGCTAGCAGGGGTGTACATACAGGGTTTTGCTGAGTTAAGGGTAAGATTAGTTCAGTGGCATGTCATGAGGAGTTTGGAGCAGCGAAATTCTTTGACATGGGAGACATGGAGATCATAGGTTGATTTTGTCTCTAGTGGGAGCTGATGTGAATCAGGTGTTGGCGAGGTTCAGGATGCAGAGCCAGAGCACACTAAGGGCTGGATAGGTACAGTGTCTGAAATCACATGAGGTCTAGTATAGACCTGAGTATTCCCATGCAGTGGGAGCTGTCAGAGAGTTAAGAGCCAATTCAGGGAAGTGGGCTCTCAGGTATTTGAGAGGGACCAGCAGCAGGTATACATGCAGGGTCAGGACTTCACTACATGGGTTTGTAGGTTCAGATGTGGCTGGGTACTCAGATGATAGGAGGTACACCACGAGATGTGTGGTGGGTTGTCTTCAGGATTGATCTTGAAGGGGGATACAAACCAAGAAATAGATTAGACGGAGTACATGTATAGGTACATTGCAGCTGTTTATCTCCAAGTGGGAGATTGTTAGGTTGTGGAGCTAAAAGCTTCACTGATGCAGACATGGAGGAGGTTGTAGATGAGTTGCAGAGTGTCATAGTCTTTGGCGTTGGTCTGGCCAACCGACGTTGACAGGTAGGAGACAGGAATGCAACCGACGTCGGTCAAAGATCAGCTGGCGTCGACGACCCCAGGCAGACAGGGACCGACGTCGGTCCCCTGTGTGGTTCGACTGTGAGCTTATTATGGGCAGTTAGCTAACGAACCAAGTGTTTGCATGATTAGAGCTAATTTTAGACTGAGAGCTACGGATCTAATTATTGTAATTAGATGTCTAATTATTGTTTGGATGAGATCTATATAATAGACTCATGGTTGTATTGTAAAAGGGTTCTAGTTTGAGTTGAGCAAAGTTAGCTCCTTCTATGTGTGAGGTGAGCAAGGGTGTTCCTCCTAGTTTCACAGCAGTACCAAGGTGGGTGCTGGTTTTGGAGAGTCAACAAGATTCTTCAGGTGTGTAGGATCTTGGTCACAGGTGTATGGCCTTTATAGGAGATCTACATGGTAAGTAAGATCGTTGATTTGTAGGTGTATGTGTGTGCAAGGTCAAGGTTCACAGGTGTGCAGAACCGGGTTGATTTGCAGGTGTGCAAGATCAGATAGGACAGCAACACAATAGAGAGCAATATTAGGTAGGATCTACTTGGAGTACAGGAGTGTACTCGGATAGAGCAAGAGAGGAAGGCAAGGGAGTTCCTTCCATAAGTATGGTCTATTGAATTGCAGGTTGTTGCAGGTTCATGGGAGATCTACTTGAATTACTTTGAGTACTTGTGGAGTGCGTGGAGCACTTGTGGTGTGTGTGGAGCACGGGAGGTGAACACTAACTCTGTATTTGAGTTGGGTGTTGGGACCTGAGAGGGAGAGCTTTGGGGAGAAGATTTACTATTCACTTGAGGTGTGGGAAACCTCTGTAAGGTGGTGGAGAAGAAGTGGCATCTTCTTTATTGTATTCTTTTCTGTAAAGTGTTAATACAAGTTGTGTATTGTCTCTCATATCATGTGTTATTCTGAATTCTAGTTACTTGGTGAATCTAGTTAATTTCTGCATTTTAAGTTGCTTGGTTTGGTAATCATATTGTGCTCTTTTGGTGGAGCAAGATCCTGACAGTTGTGATCTAGAGAGATTACTACCAAATGTGACACCTTCCATTTTGTTCATTGTGATTACCATAGGGGCTCCATCAACCACACCTTGAATCACAACCTCTTTCCCATTAGATTTAAATTTCAGCTCCATGATTTAGAAATTCAGTGTGAATTCCCCAAGGGAATGTAACCACTACACCCTTAAATCCATTTGTATTTCTCCTATGCCAACCATATAGAAATCACATAACCTATGATTGCCAAGTGTATTTTCCAACTGTTGAATCCTTTTGGTGTAAGGAATGGTAGAACCATCAACTACAATCACATTAAGGCCTTAGAAAACTTCTGATTTCATCTCTCTTTGGGCTACCAAACCCTCCTCAAAGAAATTTTTGGTTATCCCACTATCAATCAAAACTATGAATTTATGTCCTTGTATAACTCCATGAATTTGAAAAGGGTAATCCCTGAGTGCACTCAAAAGGTTGGCACAAGGGCATTCTAAAACAAATGTGGCAAGGGTGCCTCTTATAGTCTTCTCTTCCACTAGCTCTTCCATTCGCACTTCAACCACTTCTTCTTCCATCTCATTATGTAATAATATCTCTATTAATGCACGTCTTTTTGAAAGACATCTATGGCTTGATTTCCATGGATCTCTAAAGTGAAGCATAACTTCTTCCTCCTAAGTTCGGTCCTTATTTCTATCTCTTTAATTTCTCCTAGGAACTTTTTTTGTTGAGGAACCCCTTGCTAAAATGGCTTCCTTTGTTGCTCAATAATTGATGTCCCTTATTACCCATAAGTTGTTGATTTTGTTTTCCCACCAGTTTCCATTTGTTGTCCTAGGTAGAAATTTTCCCTTTGGGACTGGTGTTTCCAGATTTAGAGCTCTCTATTATAGTAGTTTTTTATTTTTTCTTTAATTTAATTAACTTACTAAAAACTCAATGAAAATAAAGCTTTATGATGAATACTTAAAGATTAGGAGAGGGTTTGTGCATTGATTGAATCCAAGGAATGAGGGATCTTATTTTTTGATGGGGAGAATAACCTGCACACATATAAACAGCTTGGACAAAAGTAGATTAATAGATAAATTGGTGAGTTGCCTAGTTAGAAACCAGTCCTGAGAAATTGTGAACTTCCTCAAGTGGATGTTAGCTCACTTTTTTACATAATTAAGTGAATAAATAACATATGAAATAGATAAAGATATGATAACAATAATGATTATGATTTAATCCTCATTTAAGATATCAATACAATTAAAATATTCATCCCAATAAGTTGTAACAACATTTACATCCTCTTGTATGACATCAAGTTGGTTGTTAGTGGCTTCAAAAGAGGGATAATAAATAATTGTGCAAAGTGCTAGTTTGGAGGCTATGTCACTCTGATCAACAAACAGGGGTTGGGATTCTATAGGGAGATCAATGATATTGATTACATCATGCACTATGCCTAATAGAGTCATATACATAACAAATCTAGATTTAAAAGGATAAGAAATCAATATGTATTAAAGATAAGGGTCTGAGATAAAGGTCTCGGATTTTGAAAACTAAACACAGTGGATCGATGTCAATCCTATTATAGTTCGTGCTAATTCTATAGAATCGGTGCCAATTTAGAATGAATTGGTGTCAATTCTCTCTGTAATTGTACTTAATTAAAATAGAGACTAAATTGGAAAAAAGAGGTTGATAAAAATATGAATAAGTAGATAAAAATAAATAAATTGATATAAAATGAAAGAAATAAACATGATTACTTACTTTGAACCTAGTTGTAAATAGAATAAAATCTTCCTCTCAAATGCAAGTAGTCCTTCAGGCTTGTGATAATGGATGCAAATTGAATGCAATAAAATTATGGTAGAGTGACATTAAGGGCTTCCTTAATTATTTAGGAATCTTAGCAACACTTCAAGGTTCAAAAATTTTGGTCCCAAAACCAAAGGTTGGATAGGTATTTATGGATCGACATCAATACTGAGAATCGGTGATGATCACGAGAAAATCATCATTGATTTACCCAAATTGGTAGGTTTATTCCAACCACAGGTAAAATTATGCTTTTGTCAATGTGAGGTTATTGGTAACAAGTTTATAAATGGGTAAATTTGTTAAGAGGTAGATTCCCTAGGTTATTAATGGATTAAGGAGGTTAAGGGGTGTAGAAAGGTAATAGTAAAAGCAAATTACCAAATTTATTAATGACAAATATACTAAAAATTATTATAAGGGCCTCAACACCTAATCAATCATATTTGAGATACAAAATTATAGTGTCTACATTTACCCATTTTTGTGGAGTGGTATGGAATATGTGTCATGAGACAAAAACCATGAGAGGTCTAATGCCCCAAGTTTATGTAAGGAGGTAATATTCCTCAAACCAAGAGATGATGTGGGATAAGAAGTAGGTGATGGGGTTTAAAAATGAAATAATGGATGGGAAGGGTAGATAACAGATGAGTGCTAAATAAAAATGGAAGCATAACATGAAGTATATGTTTTTTTTTCACTAACAAGGATGTAAGGTAATACAGGTAGAGATGACCTAAGGTAAATCCAATAATAAAATGCAAAAAATACAAATGCATGGGCTTAAAAGAAGGCTAAATAAGATAATAAGTGATAGGGATTGGTTGATCGAAGCATTCCCTATATTATATATTGTGTGTGCTACCTATAGACAATTGTTCTTAATAAAAAATGCACTCTCAGGAGCCATTGAGGGGAGATGCCCAAAAGAGTACATGATTTTTTTAGGTTGTGGGACCAACATGGGGTTGAAATCCATAAACCTAAAATGGTATAGGATAAATAATAGGGTAGATGTGGTAAGGTACTAAGATAAAGTTAAGAAACAGGACTGGATGCATGTAAATTATAAGCAGTGAAAAAAGGGCAGATTAGCACAAATCTAGAATGAGTCAATGCCAATCCACCAAATTGATGTCATTTTAAAATAGATTAGCATCAATCCAAAGTTGGGTATATAAGTAAATCCGATGTGGAAAAGGGATCATTTGCTATTTATGAAAAATGAAACAACACTTTAAGAGCCAAAATGATGAGTGTGACATGAGACAATATGGAAGCTAGCAGTAGTGGATTAAGGCAGTGATGATGCTCATAAGATGAGGTAGGTCTCATTTTTTATTAAGTTTTTTTTTTTAAATTTTTTTGGCTTTTAAGGATTAGGATACTAGCTTAAATTAGGGTAGGATGGCACTAGATAATCGATACTAATTCCTATGAATTGATGACAATTCATTATAAGTTGATGTCATTTCATTGAAATGACACTGATCTAGATGGAATAATGTCGATCTATAAGGGATCAATGTCAATTAACATAAGAAAGGTGAAAGGCTAAAATTAAAGTCTAGGGTTAGAGTAATTAGAATTTTTATGAAAATTTAGGCTTATAGGGGATACTGGTGACAAACACAGACTCTACTATAAATGTAAGATCAAATGTCACCTTTATTGGAGTGATTACGGGACTAACTCAATGATGATAATTGAGCACATTTGAATACCATAGGCCTTAGAAGATTGCATCACTGTAGATGCATTCATCAAGATACGAGATTGTTATTTACCTTATTGGAGTGTTGGGATGTTACTACCGAGATGTTCTATCTTCTGACTAGAGAGATGACCATTATCGAGGAGGACATATACTATATTTTATGGCTTCCTATGTGGGGAAAAATCATAGTACCTATGGATGAGAAAAAACATAGAGCAACATTGACGTGCTTATATGATGGAGATATTATAAACATCACCTTTTTTGTTGATGGATTTCTTTTTGAGCCTCTATATGAGGCTGATGCAGTAGGGAGAGGTGTACTAACCATGATGCTAGTGGTGATCTCATATTATGCACTCCCAAGCTCAGGAGGAAGCAAATTTCCATGGAGTTTGATAAGTGTAGTGGTAAATATGCTAGAGCATAGGATAGTGTTTGCATGGGCATCCATTTTATTGGCACAAATTTATAGGGAGCTATGGGATTAGAGGAGCCAAAGGTGATATGGATTAGATGTTATTATTATTCTACAATGGTGGGCATATGAGAATATCAAGGTGGTATAGCCCATTGGTACCCCATGGATATGATGGTATGAGATAAAGTATAACGTGGCCTTCTTATAATGGAAGGATAATCTATCATGAGACTTTACATATGGTATTTCCAGGACCTTGAGTACTACCAAGAGGTATTAGAGGGGTTGAGAGATGTAGGTATCATTTAGAGACCATATCTTAGATTTATTGCATGGCCCAGGGTGGATGCACAACTTACATGTATCTAGAGGGAGAGGTGGGTGATTGGGAGGAGGATGGAGTACATAGAGTACCTCCATTTTGGGTGAGTGTGATGATAGTTCAACTTGATTCAGGATATTCCATGGACTCTACATGTATATAGGTAGGATGATATAGAGTGAGAGCTCTTAGGGCTAGATACTATATTATGTCCCAATGGAGGAGGAGGAGGATCCAATAGGAGATGATGTGGAGGATGCAAGGTGCACTCTAAAATTTATAACATGGTGGGAGGGATAGTGGGTGGCAAGTTAGGATAAGGTGGTATGTTTGTGCCAAGAGGGAGGGGATGAGGAGATGGAGGAGACTGAGGAGGATGGAGGAGGAGATAGGAGATGAGGGGGAAAGGGGAGAGGATGGGGGATAGGAGGAGATAGAGGAGGAGGAGATTGACATTGAACAAATCATCATAGAGAGGGATATATTGAGGTCTCAATGTATCAACTTATAAGAATATGTGTCTGAAGCATAGGGGGCCCTTTCCATAGTGTAGATTGAGCGAGATGCCCTATAAATCAGATTGGATACCTTGTAGGTGGAGTTTGACTCTTTACACCTTAGCCATGACCTAGAAGTGGAGACTTAAGATCGATATTATCAAAAAGAGATAGTTTGAGGAGGGGGAGAGATCCATCAATGTAAATAGTTGGAGGGGTGGAGGGGCCTAGCATAAGACAAACATACACAGTGAGTATGGATAGGTATAGGGAGCTAGTGTCAGAGATGTGATATTATGAGAAATCATACTAGATTTGTATCTAGAGATTTTGTGCTATTGTTCTCATCTATCTGCATAGGGCAAGTCTTCCAGGCACATACATTCAGGGTCCATGAGCATGGGGAGTGTATCCCATGGGAGGGATCAGAGAGACATGGATAGAGGAGGAGATGGGGGAGGAGATGGGAGTGAAGATCATGGTGGAGCCTTGGGGAGTATCCATTTGAGTAGGATATATTGTATAAATTAGCTCATTTATTGTTATATTTATTCATTATACTAGCTAGAGAGCCACAAACTTGTACACATATATTTTTGATGTACACTTTGATTATTATATATATATGAGTCATGATATATGAGTTATGATGTTCTTATGGATTGTATTTATGGATTATGATTATCATGGATGCTCGCATTTAGATTATGGATTTTAGCTTATTAGGTGATGTGATTTATTATGGTTGTTACATGTGATGGATTTATATTTAAAATGTTTATGGATTATGGGTAATTTGCATCATGGATCATGAATTTTTATGTGATTATATTATTTGATTATGGATTTAAATGTTATAAAATGCTTTCGGATCATGATTATATTATCGTGGGTGTGATTTTGATGTATGGATTTATGTAATGTTAAAATGTTCATGATTAAACTAATATGGATGTGACCTTGATTATGTAATTATGGATTTAATACTTATGAGTTTGATTAGATTTATGGATTATGGGATTTTATGTAAAAAATGTTTATGAATTATGGATGTACATTTGATTATTTGATTATGGATTATAGATTTTATGTGATGTGATTATGGATTATAGATTTAAAACTTTATGAAATATTAAAATGCTGATAAATTATTATTATGCTATTATATATGTGATTTAGATCATGTGATTAAGGATTTTATGGTTTATGAAAAATGTTTATATATCATGATTATTATGGATGTGATCTAGATATTAAAAATTTCACGTTTATATATTGTCAATCTACTAAACAAATATGTAATTAATTAGTAAAATTTTAGATACAAAGGGCTTTATTGCTCATTATTTCCTCGTACCATGATCTAAGCAATTTTCTTGAAATGAATGCATGTGCACCCTTAACTGACTGATAATAACTATCCTAACAACTTTAGTTAACTAAGTTTATGATCTTTGAGATGAACAATTCTAAAGATTTACTTTTAGGATTTGATAGAAAGTGGATTTTAAAAAGATGTTTTCATCTTGTATATCTAAAACTAAGGTCAACCATAAAATCTTTTTGTGCCAATCCATGTAGATTGATCAATGCAGGAAGTCTACTAATTTAAAGAAAGTTGATCAATGCAGGAAGCTTTCTTAGGATATTTTATGCATGATAGCCATCCTTTGAGGGAGTGGTCTATATTATGAAATATGCCTTTCAAAGTAGTTATCTTGAAGCAGTCTGCTCTTTTTGGCAGTCTTCTCTTTTTGATATATATATATATGTAGGTTTTGCATATTTTATAGCTATCCTTCAAGGGACCAGTCTATTATTTTTGCTTATTTTGTAGATGCTTTGCTTTGCTTTTGATCCTAGTATTATTATTTATTTATGGATTAGCCTTAGGTATTTTAGGATACTTTCCTAAAGCTTTGTTACACAAGATAATACACTTATTCTTAAAATGAATTAATGATAAAGAGGGATTTTAGGGAATAATGATTTGGAGCTCCTTCCCATTATAGGCAAAGATTATCTAATTAAAGCATGTTATGAATAGAGTCAGGGTATTCATATTCAAGGTTAAAAATGGGCAATGCTGCCGAATAACCACACGTCTCTATACATCATTATTTTTCATAAGAATAATAGGGATCTGAAACCCAAAAACTAAATTAGGTAGACCAAGGTGATTAAGATTTATTAACATTAGAAAGGACATAGATGCAATGCATTAAGAGGTTATCATTCTAATTTTCCATCAAGAGAGGCCAAAAGATATGCCCTAGATTAGTACTTATGGATGATAATATATGGTTCAATCCAATTTGGAGCATATTTTTCTCATTTGCTTTTTTCCATATTAATGACATGTTAATTTTCTTTCAAGTTGAGGTTTCCAATATTAAATTCACATTTTTTGGATGTTTATTGTAGGCATGATTTATTTGTTATTGATATACATAGAGATGGTCAAGGGAATCTGATCAATGTTCATCCAAGATTTTGAGCTGAGCAAATCATTCCTGACAGAAGTCATCCTAAAAAATGATATCTTTAAGGGAGATGTAAAGGGAAGGAATTTGAACCTCTAGAGGAAGTACAACTTTAGTACCATGGACTAGGGAAAAAGGAGTAGCACCTATAGGGGTTTAGATACTAGTTAGATAAGCCCATAAGGCAAAGGGAACATGAAGATGCAAGTTCTTACCTAATTCATTAACGACTTTAGTTAGGATTTTGACAAGAGTTTTATTGGATGCCTTGACCTATGATTAGATTGAGGATAGTAAGGCAAAGAAAAGCTAAGATTCATGTTAAAAGAATCACATATTTATTGAACCTTCTTATTTTTAAAAGATTTTTCATTATCCGTGATGATCTTATGAGGAACACCAAAGCAAAAAATAATATGTTGACTAATGAGTTCAATAATTTTATCTACTTTGGTCAAGATAAGGGGGATGGCCTCCACCCAATTATTAAAATACTTAATGGTAGTAATGATAAATCTATGATGCTGGGAAGATTTAGGATTGATTTGACCTATAAGATCAAGTCCCCACTGGGAAAAAGTCCAAAAGTCTTGTGCTACCTATAACACTTAACTAGGGACATGGGATAGGTTGGTGTGTTGCTGACACTTTACACATTTTAAAATGTATTCATAAAAATCATGATTTAAAGTGGGCCAACAATATCCCAATCATAAGATTCTCTTAGTAATGGTACGACCACTAAAATGTCCACCATATGACCCATCATGAACTTTTTTGATAGTGAGGGTAGCTTCATGATTTTGAGATAATGAAGAAGGATACCGTTGAAACCACATTTATAAATAACACCCCTTAGCATGACAAAATGTGTGACATGATGCTAAAAGGCTTGTTTGCCATTTCTAGATAGATATAGAGGAATAATCCCCCTTAATAGGTAATCAAATATTTATGCATACTAGAGATATGATGGATTTTCCTCCACACTATGGATGGAAAGAAGATCATTTTTGGTAAAGGAAGGTTGATTAATCTTGTGGATGAGGACAAATAACATATATTCTTGAGATGAAGATGGGATAAAGGAAGCCAAGGAAGCCATAGTATCCACAAACTTATTAGTTAACTGAGGAGAGGCTGAGATAGCATAATGCTCAAAAGTAGCTAGTAGCTAGTATCCACAAACTTATATTTATGAAGGGTGTCATTATTACATTAATAGATGTCTTTAATTTGATTGACCATAAGCTGGGAATTAACATATATATTAAGTGTTTTAATACCCAAGGCTAAAGCATTTTGGACACCAATGATTAAAGCCTCATAGTCTGCCATATTATTAGTGTAATCAAAATCAAGTTTAAAAGATAGAGGCATAGGTGTCCCCCTAAGAGGGATTAGGATAATTCTAGATCTCCCATCATGCTCACATTTGGATTCATCAAATAATAGATTCATCTAATATCATGGATCTATTTGAGATGTGGAGGCTATGGATTCATCGAAGAATTCATAATTAATTGGTTAATTATCAACAAGAGGTGCTTTAACGAGTTGATCAACATTTATTTAACCTTTAACTGATTTTTGATGGATAAAATTGAAATCAAATTCTATCAAAATCATGAGCCATTTGGCAATTCACTGATTCTGATAAGGCTTTGAAAGCATAAATTCTAGGGGATCGATGTTTGTGACCACATAAGTTTTGTGATTGAGCAGATTATGTCGAAGCTTAGAAGCTACAAAGACCAAATCCCTACATAACTTCTCTATGTGAGAATAACGTGTCTCATATTCAATAAGTATGCAATTGATACATTAAATTACTTGCTCTTTATGTTGTTCATCATGATGGGCAAGCATGGCTCTAAGGGCATGATTTGTAGTGAAGATATACAATAAAAAGGGTTGCCCCTCCTTTAGAGGAGTGAAAACTGGGGGTGAAAGAAGGTATCTCTTAAGATCTTCAAAGGCCTCCTAACAACTAGAGTCCCAATTAAAATGGATATCTTTCCTTAAAAGGTGATGGAATGGTTGACATCAATTAGATAGTTGGGAGATAAAATGATGAATAGACTATAATTTACCTTGTAAACTACACAACTACTTAAGATTAAATGGGGTGGCATTTTTAAAATGGCTTTGATCTTAGCAGGGTCGACTTATATCCCTCAAATATGGACAATAAAGCCTAAGATCTGACCCGTCAATACTCCAAAAATTAATTTCTCAAAATTCAAATGGATGTGAAACTAGATTAAGTGAGTGAAGATTATCTTTAGGACCAAAAGGTGGTATTTTCATAATTTCAATGTACCAAGGAGACCATCCACATAATCCTCAACAATTTTATGGATGATCTCATAGAAGATATAAGTCATGGCTATTTGATAGGTGGTTCCTACATTCTTTAGGTTAAAAGGCATAAATTGATAGCATAAGGTCCCCCAAGGAGTAATAAATGAAGTCTTATGTTGATCTTATAGAGAAATAAGGATATGATTATATCCAAAGAAACCATCCATAAGTGACAAAATTTTGCGCCTAGCTATTAAACCCACTAATTGGTCAATATTAAGGAGAGGGAAATCATCCTTAAGACAAGCGAGATTAAGGTTGTGAAAGTTAGTACAAAGCTAGAGTCTCTCTATAGGCTTTCTGACATGGATGATATTAGATACCCATTGAGGGTAGTTGATAGGCTAGATAAAGTTAATGGATAAGAGACACTGCAACTCTTCTTTGACTAAGAATGCAATGTAATGGTCCATTTTTGGAGCTTTTGATTTATAAGTTTGGCATCAGGGAACATGACAATGTTATAGATGACAATAGTAGGGTCGATACTAGGCATGCCACTATAGGACCAAGAGAATGCTTCACTATGATCTGTTAGAAATGTAGTGAAATCTTGATGCTCTTGAGGATCTAAAGATTTGATGACCTTAACTATTCACAAAGTCTCATTAGATCCTATGTTAACATCAATGGTAACCTTATTTAATAGACTAGAGGTTTTATATGGAAGGGAGTTACATAGGTGGGAGTTCTCTCTAATTAAATGAGTTAAGATTGACTCATTGTCTTAACATTGAAGAACAAGGATGGTGGGAACATCCTACCCTATCATGTTTGGGTAGGAGAGAGGAATGGTTTTGACCTCCCCATCATAATGATAGATGAGAGGTTATGTAATAATGGCATTGAATAATTTTTTTTTGGGGGAATGGATACAATGTCATATGTCGAGGAAGGGGTATTAGATGGTGAAGATGGCATGCCCTCTTCAAAGATGGGAAGGAGAGTAACCTCTAAGGTAGCTTTGGGATTTTTGTTAAAACTAAGGCTATGCTTTTCATGAAGTTTCCTAAAATCTCCCAACATAACTTCACGTGGACCTTATTCATAACATCCTATGTTAAAACCCTTCCAAGCACACCATTGTAGGTATGTCTTTGCAAAGTGGGGTTTATCAAGGAATGAAAAGTTTGAGGTAAATGGTTTAACATGGGTTTGGTTAGAAAGACCTAAAGAAGGTAGATTGATTCCCCCATAGATCAGATGGGTGCGAGGAAAGGTGGACCAAAAGGAATAATTTATCCTAAATTTGGATAATATACATGTTTTTTTTTAGACATCCATATTCCTGGGGAGTGGGGAGAGTATTGAGTGTCAATAACTAAAATTATCCAATTGATAATTTTTGAAACATGGAACTAATGGATTCCTTACCGGTCATTGATGTAGGGAATGTCTACTAGTTGATGCCTCATTAGATGATGATGGGGTAGCATTTTGTAATCGAATTAAGATATTGTTTGGTTGAAAGATGAGGTTACACATTTTGAATGGATGCGGATCAGTTGGAACATTGTGGATTTTACCTTTGTATTTGAATTTAATACATCAATGCAAGGTAGAGGGGATGTAATTCATAACACATATCTAGTTATGTCCTAAAAAAATGTTGTATTGAAACTCCCCTTCAATTACGTAACATAATTTAGGTAGAACACATATGCCTACTTGAATGTGAAGGACTACCATTCCTAACACAGGGGCAATAATATCATTGAATGTTCATAAAATGGTGGGGGATTGGGCTACCACTGTTTTAGGTAACTATATTTGTTTAAATGCATGAGAAGAGATGATATTTATATTGGCACCATTATCAATCATTACTCATTTGATTTGAGTTTGATCAATTTGGGTAGTGATAAATAATGTGGGGTCATTGTCATCAGGTTATAAGGGTGGTATTTTCAAATCATGGAATGTTATGGATAATGAATTTTAATGTGATGTAATGAAAGCTGATAAACATTAGTGTTCATCAACTTGTATTTTAGTGGCCTACAAGGCTTCTATCATAGCCTCATGATGCTGTTGAAAATTTTGGACAAGTTCATATAGAGACATCTTGATCGAGAGATGATGAAGCTTCTTTAGAATAGATATTTGTATGAGTTTTGAAGCATTATTATTTTGTGCTTTCCATAAAATAAAAATTTTAGGTTTTAGAGTGGGCGTTGTTAGACTATTTATGGTAGGATTTAGTGCTTTAGCAGTAGTCACTTTGGATTTTTTGTGATTGCAGGTCTTATGACCCTAGGTTTGGGATCACATAGCAATGGGAACTATGTCTATCTAAAATAAAGGGAGATTTGTTGCATTCTTAGACTTATCTACATCTAGAGGTTTAGGAGAGGTTGATATTGAGCTCTATTAGTGGTTTTATCTTCTTTTATAGCTTATTCTGGTATTGTTGGTAATATGATACTTCCTAAGGTGGATGTGACCCTAGTAGTTTGATTGTGAGGATGGTTATGATCTAAGTGTTCTATTAAAATATCATCTTTATCTAATAATTTTCAAACCATAATCTTTAGTGCATTACAATTTTTTGTGTCATGACCTACTATTCGATGATACACACATTTCCTATTTTCTCAATACCATATTAGTTTTTGAATATGATGGTTAATGGGTTTATGGGTGGTAAAGTGATAAGAGAGGTTTGGAGAACCTGATCGAGGATTTTACAATAAGATCCTTTTAATGGATCCTGACCAATATTTTCAATCCTCTAAGACATTAGTAGGGAAAAGGTATTTGAATTCAAACCTTGACCTTTTGAATTGGTTGTTTGAATATTCCCTATAATAGGTACCTTGTGTTTAGGATAAGCCCTTGTACCTAAACCTTATGGATAGTAGGGGTTTAAAGGGTTATGTATTGGCATTATCACGGTGGGAATATTCCTTTGTGATGGTACATGCTCTCTAGTAGAGGATTCTATGATAGTGGCTTTTAGTTTTGCTTAAGGATGGGGTCCTAATATATATTCTTTTGTTTGAATCAATGGCAATGGTGCCTTCCATTTTTGAATTTGATCAGGGGTGGTGGGGATATCATCTCTAGGGATTTCAATCCTAATGGGAAGATGCTGCAAGGATTTTCCTCTTGGGGCCCCAAGGTTTTTGTTTTTGATATCTATATCTTTTCCCTTGCTTTCTCTAAGATTTAGATCCTCCCTAATAATGGGGGGAATTGGTCTTGAGCTGATTTATGGTAACATGATAGTTTCCTTAGGAGGTAGTAAGATAGAGGGAATAGATATTCTAGATGTAGGTATTAGGATGATGTAAGGAATGGTATGTGTATATTGTGGAATGTCCAAACAAGCCTTTTCTTCGATAGTATTTTCCTCTTTTATTCCTAGTTGATCATCCTATATGCTTTCAGATATCATTTCCTTAAGTGGATCCCAAATAAAGAGATCCAAAAAATGTGAGTGCATTTTCAAGATATCTTCTCTTAATTCAGATGGTTCAAAGGTATCTCCTATAAGGATATCAAGGATAGAAGTATTATAAACTTATTTTAGTAGAAGTTGATCATGGATTGTGTTGATTACATGAGTTTCCTGATCTAAGGTGGATCCTAAATTTATCTACATAAAATTAGACATGAAAGCATGATTAGGAAATGATTGCCTAAAGATGTTTATAGATTGATTAGGGGGTACATTAGGTTATCTAGTTATAACTCCCCTTGATCAATAAGGTTCTGTACTAGACACTTAAAATAGTGACACCTACTGATGTCATGACCTATTACATGGTGGAAGTTACAAAAGTCATTTTCCCTAAACTAGCTAGGCTTAGTGTGAGAATCATCAAAAGGTCTCATTAGAGGAAGTTTGATCGGAGATGATTTTAAGAGCTTATCTAAGATAAATACATATGACTCTCCTAAAGGTGTATATTAAAGAAAAAATGTTAATGGTTTTTGAGATTGTGCCTGAGAGGTAGATGGCTTAGATTGGATTTTTGCTTGTGATGGTGCTACTTTTATAACTATGGCATTAACAACTCCTTTGGTTTTATTATTGTTGTTAGTCCCTTTAGAAGGATCAGATTTGAAGTTTTTAATTTGCAATCTAACTTTTTCTTCTTCTAAGGCTCTAATTTCTAGTTTATGGGCCATCAAACAGGCCTCATAAAAGTTTTTGAAATATTACACCCGTAACATTGATGAGATATGTTTAGCACATGCTCTCATAAATAATTTAATTAGCTTGAGTTGTGGAAGGGAAAATGTGAGCTAGTTTATGAGACCCCTCCATTTATCCATGAAATTAGTGATAGATTCATCATCAAATTATTAGATGGCATAGAGGTCGGTCATAATTACATTTATTGTGATATTGATAGAAAAGTGTTCTAATAAAATTTGGGATAGCTACCCAAAAGATAATAGGAAATGCTGAGGAATTTAGCTATACCAATCTAGGGTAGGTCTAACTAGCAACATGGGAAAAGTCTTGAGGAGAAGTACATCATCATGAGCTATAAGGTAGTAAGGGTGTCTAAATTCTCAAAGGTTCTCTTAAGGATCTTCCTTATTTTGAAACTTCATAAACTTCAGAAGTTCCCACTATGAAGGATAATGCCTAATGGGGATAGCTAGGTTAATAGGTTCGTTATAGATTTGATCATAAGTGAGCATGTTTTTTTGCTCAGAGATAGAGGCTTTCAAATTAGCCATCCTATTCATAAGGATGCTCATAAGGTCTGGTTGGGTGTTGTATTGAGGGACACCTCCTAAAAAATTTTGTTGTAGGAGTTGATAAGTACGAAGTTGAGTGGAAAAAGGCTTAGATAAAGGATAACCAACTAATGTGGTCATGATTGGTTGGGATGCCACCACATACTATGGGGATTGTAAAGGGATATAAGTATACCCAATAGCTTACATAGGTGATATGTATTGGGTAGTCAAGGGGATATATTATTGAGGTGATTGACTTATAAGGGCTTGTTGTAAAGGATGATTTTGAGGATATAAAGGTGCGCTAGTTTGGATAGGTGAAAGGGTTGTTGGGATTGAGATAACTAGGTTTTGAAGGATCATGATAATAGGTGAATTAGATGTAGCTTGAGGCATGGTGACAGTTTGAGCTTGGGTACTAGTTAGGGATGAAACACTAGACGTTATTGGATGTGGATTGCCTAAAGGTTGTGTAGTGCTAGTGTCAGAACTAGTCAGAGGAGGTTGTTATGGGAAGACACCATAGCGGTGGTAAACCCTTCACCTTCCTCTAAAGGCATACCATAGGGCTTCTTGGAAAAATATGTATGGGGGAAAGTGGGATACATATATCTTGAGAGTTGAGATAATGGTTAAGTGTCATTGGGTTGCTATCTAATATGGTTGCAAATTCAGGATCACCTTGAGTATAATATTGGGAAATACCTTCCCTTGTTGGCTCAAGCTAAGTAAGAGGAATATGAGAATTATCCATGGATGAGGATGAAGCTGGGGGTTCGGTTTGCTTTAGCCATTACTATCATGTCAAAACCATGTAGAGATAAAGGAAAAAACAAAAAGTAAAAAACACGAAGTCTTTTTGATTATCTCATATTTAGTGAAAATGAAAAGACACACATGCTAAAGACATCCCTAAAAAGTTTTTACTTTTTAAATTTAAAGTGTGATAAAATAAAAGAGAAGGTTACTGATGGTATTAAGAAATGACAATCTAGGGATGGTTTCAGGTTTGTTTAGGTTCAAAAAGATCTTTGCATTGCAATTGATACTTGGCCTAGTATTAGGGCCTATCCCCTCACTTCACACACTGCAACATAAGGGTTTCAGGTGCTTAGCTAGTTTATATAAAAAACCGTAGTTTATACTTGGTTAGCATACTAAGTTGGTTCTCCTTTTGGTGGTGAAATCTAAGTAGGATGGCCAGGATGAAGGTTACCACTAGGTGATGAAATCCAAGGCGGTTCCCTTATGTCAATGCTTAATGAGTTTATTATGCAAGTGGTTTGGTATATGTGTGAGAGAAGTGATTGCTATGATAAATTTAACCCATCTAGATTATTCTATACAAATTACCTAAGCAAGCAAAAATGGATGCAGTGTTTTTTAACTTTTAGAAAGGAAATAAAAATAATAATTTTTTATTTTCTTCTGAATGAAGGCAATAATCAAGAGAAAGGAAAGAAAGATGGATAAATTCACAATGAATTTTAATGAGAAAAATGAGACCTTAGGGGTCTTACTGGGCATGCCAGAATGTTATAGTAGGTTTTTCATTTTTATTTAATTTAATTAACTTATTAAAAAATCAATGAAAATCAAGGTTTATGATGAATACCTGAATATTAGGAGAGGGTTTGTGTACCAATTGAATCTAGTGATTGAGGAAAATTATTTTTGGCTGAGAAGAATAACCTACACACATACAAACAACTTGGACAAAAATAGATTAATAAATTAATAGATAAATAGGTGGGTTGCTTGGTTAGAAACCAGTCCTGAGAAGTTGTAAACTTCCTCAAGTGGATGTCAGCTCACTTGTTTACACAATTAAGTAAATAAACAACATATGAAATTATAATAGATATAGATATGATAACAATAATGAGCTTCCTTTTCCTTGATTTGCTTTATTTAGGTTAATACCTTGAATAACTCAGACTATTTATGACATGAATTCTTTCAAAATGTCTTGTATGTCTTTTCCAAATCCTTTTGACTTTAGTTGATTATCTCATGTAAATAACTGATTTCATAAAGAGGAATTCTCTTTTCTTTGTCACCCATATAATCTTCTTTAATCTTTGGTGATTGAAAATTTCTTCTTTATCTATGATAGTATTTTAATTCTCTTTCACTAATACCACTAGCATGCATGTGGTATTACATGAAGATGTTAACTTTACCAACATGCTAGCAAGAATTTGGATCTGATACCACTGAAATATCCCTTTTAAACAAAATACTAAATTTTCAACAAAATACTGAATTTTGGCAATTTTATTTTTACTACCTTTAATACTGAAGATTCATTCAACAATAGAACATTACATGCAATAGGAATTTTGACCATTTACAAGTATCCTTTATTTTAGTCAATTGTACACAAAGAAACCATTTAGAAAAAAATACTTATTGAAAGGTATAAATTACATGAGAGTAAAATACCAATTTGTTGACTTTGAATTACTACAACCCTAGTTTTAGAATTAATTTTTGGGTTGGTACAACAACTTCATAAGTGTGTTTAGTCCTTGAACTTGTGTGCATTTGTTGGCATAGTCTAAACACTAGTGTTGGAACAAGCAATAACCTATATGGGCTATGATCAACACTTGGAGAGATAACAACAATAGTAAATGAACTAAAACAACAATGATGGGACCCATAACATTTGAAACTTTAGCCAAAAGGTGACACTAGCCTTTGAGGTCAATGATGTGCACTCAATAGTTATAAAACAACAACAAACCTATTATTAAGGTTGATGTCAACCTTTGGGAAGTGGTACAGCTGATCCCAAGGTTTGACCTAGGTAAATAATAGTGTGTTACAACAATTATGGGTTGTACGACCAGTAGTAGAGACTTGATTTCTCAATAAAAACACACCAAAGTAGGACACCCAATCTTGGAATGATGAAAACTAAGTTTTTAATGCTCAAACCCTTGATCATACAACCTTGATTTATGTGTTCATCTTCTAGATAATTCAATTATATAAATACCCTATTGATTTGTTCAATTATAATTCTTGTACGAAATTACCTTAGTGAATTAGAGGGGTTTCATCTCTGATTTGGCTGCAATGAGGGTTTTCATCCTTTTGCATAAGTAGAAGGAATTCTTGATTCGTTCATGAATTTGATAAAGTGAATGATCAATAATAATCAAAATCACTGTTCCTCTTGTCCTTTTATAAAATTAATTTTTACCAATCCACCCTAACCCTAAAATAATTATAATTACTTTTAATTTAATATTCACCTTTTTCCTCATAATAATAATTACTTTTTTTCCCTCTTGGCCTTTTAATTAATTAACTTTGGCCCTACTCAATTAATAATAATGACTAAGTGTCCCCTTTTAAGTTGTAATTATAAAGTGACGTTGGGGGAACCACTTAAAATATTATTAATTAAGTATTATTATTTTTATTTGAAAAAGGGGACATGACATGAACAAGAGTCCCCAAAGGCATGTGTTGATGAAGACTGAAAGACCTCATTAAATATCTTTGTTTGTCCTTAAAGTGTAAGAGTCATTTGAGCCATCATTGATCAAAATAGCAATAGAGGGCGATCAAGATCCCCCAATGCAAGTGTTGATGAAGATTGGAAAACCCCATCAAAAATCTATTTTTCCCTAAAATAGAGGAGCCATCTGACCCTTCATCAAACACTTTGAGAAGTTTTGATAGTGTTTTTCAAGGAGTATCCAATATTGGAGGGGTTAGGTTGGGGGATCCTAGGAAGAGGCAAATCACTTATTATAAAATATCCCCTAACTTTCAAGGTCGATGTACTTCCCATAATATAAAATAAACTAATAGTGTGAGTTTGACCCTTTGGTCTGGGGGTGATCGGTAAGTGGTAGATCTATGTTGCCAAAAAGGGGTAAAATCATTCCAATGGGAATAATCATAACCTTAGTGCCGAGGCATAATAATTTGAGGTGATCTAAGTGATTTGAGTAGTAGTGATATGTTAAAAGAAGCATTGTCTAACTAATCTACTAGCTTTCATGTGTGATGTACCAATGTCTAAAGGGCACTTAGTGTTATTAATCACTTGGGTGGGATAAAATAAAGAGATGATCAACATGGAGGCTCTAGAGTCCTCCTGTAGAGATCTTTGCTAAAGGGTGAGAACCTTGTGAAGATAAATATCTAGACATCCCTAGTCTATATACTTAAATAAAGTAGATAGAGTGTTGATTGAGTCCCTATAGAGGTAATGCTATCTTCCCCACATCTCATAGTAAATGGGGCATCTAAAAATGAAATGTTCCTAGATCTCCACCTCCTAGAGTGAGAAAAGATTATAGATCATGACTTGATGGAGAATGTGGTGATCTATTTCAACCCATAGTGGGGGAGAACATATTCTCATCTAGCCAAAGTGAAACCTCAAGCCATGGGACCAATGACATTAGAGATAGTGAGGGTGATAAATAATACCACCCACTTCTTGTAAGAAATGCTTGATGTAGAATGCAAGCTTGGGGTTTAACAACTCAATGGGGGAGATCTAAGTAGTTTGGATATGATGTTTGTAAATGTCCTCTTTGGAAACTCTAGTGATGATGTGCTTTATGGAAAGGATTATGGGTGGGCATCCAAGGAATACATGATAGGGGTAACTGATCAATAGAGATGCTAATAAAAAGAAGGATCAATATAGTCTTAAAGTACCAATAATCTTGGTGTATGATGGGGATAAGTGAAGCAATCATCTCTAAAGAGTAAAGTGCTAAGTATGGATATTTCTCATTACCAAAAGTTGAGTCCCATAAAAACTTGAGTTTGTGGATGTAGAAAGTAAGGTTAAAGATAGTCTCAAAGCATACTGACTAGGCAAAAAATTTGGCTTAGACAATGTGCCGACGAACTGTTTGATTATAATGGATCATGCATTGCAACAAGAGAGTTTAGACCCTCTCAATATGAGCCCAATAAATGGAACCCAAGATAGTTACCCATGCCTTTGAACCATATAAAATTGTAGGTTTGATGATTGCATCAAAAAATGTAACTTAGAGGAGATGTCCTGGAAGTGGATCTAGAAACATTGATGTTCTTAGATAAAGAGAGAGAGACATACCCCTTGCAAGGGCTTGGATAAGAGGTAGACTTTATGCTAACTAATGGAACAAAAATTTGAACCCCAAAATAAATGTAGACCAATGTGATCTCTAGAATTTCCCCTTTGTAGAAAAAAGGAATTTAGAAAGAGCACACTTGGATATATTGAAGATTATCACCTTAATTTTACTAAAGTTGACCACAAGTTGTTGGAGTTCAAGAGAATACAATCAATTATTATTTATTATTGGAACAATTGTTATGCTTATGTTCATACATTAAACTAATTTCTTATGCCTTCTTAAGTGTTTGAGACAATGATTTAGTTTCAAGATATAAATGTAAGTAACGATGAATCAAACATAAGTAAATGAAAGATAAACACAAGAAGGTATATTAGATAAAGTGAAAACTCTAGATGAGTGAAGCCATGCTTCCTCATCTCCACTATCTTTTTAGTTTTACAAGCTCACTACCTTCCAAGGTTTCAATGACACCAACATAAATCAATGACAGCCTATACATGTAAATGCTCGCTATAATATATTATGGATTACTTTCTTCCTCAACAAACTTGACTACGTCCCTCAACCATATCAATTGTGTAATCTTCTTCATTCAATCTACACCATGCATGTGAACATTCAAGAATTTGAAAAGAAACCATCTCTTTGTTATTTTTTCTTCCCATTCATTGAATTATGGAAAAATTATCGCTCAAAAGAAGAAAAAATGTTGTAGTGGCTGAAAAAACAACACTAAGTAAACTGGTAGTTGAAAAAATATAGCATAAGGTTGTAAAATCACTGCTTTAAGGAAACTGATAGTTATGTAACTACCACGTTCTTAACCCAATTACTTCCCTAAGACATCTCAATTTTGTAGTCTTATTAATTCAATATACACCATATATTTGAACATTCAAGAATTATAAAGAAAACATCTCTATCATTTGCTCTTCCTTTGCATTGCACTATGGTGAAACTGATGCTCAAACTAGGGAAAAACAACCTCTAAAATTGTGGAACCACCCATAAGTAAGTTGGGGTTTACCAAACCACTACATAAGTTTTAAAAAATGATTCTTTTAGAAGATTGACAATTACATAATTGCTACATACTTTAATCGATAGTTTTGTAAGAACATAAAGTCATGCAACTTATGGAGCTCATAACTTCTGAATATGGACTTGATATCAAGGGTTGACTTTTTTGAAGAGCATAACTTTTTGAGGATAATCCAAATATGAAATTTAAAATAACTTTGGTTGTTTCTTCTATTATGTTTTGTCCTCTACACCAAAACCTATGTGTATTAGGTCTTACCATGTCACAACTACCTTTTGAATTTCATTAACAATCAATTAACTCAACCAACTAATTTTTATTATGTACATAATCTAATTTCAAAACAAGAATACATTAAACTCACCCACCATAAATATTTTGATTATTTAATTTTGCTCAAAATTAGACTAAAATAATTCCCATGTTTCTCTTTACTATGTAGATTTTGTGAGTACACATTTGTTAAAAATAAATAGGTAACTATCAATATAAATGTTGATCTGATTTAGTTTTCTTGAAATTTATGATGAACCCCCTAAGGGAGGATGTAATAAGAGATGACACTCAGTCTACCTAACTCGCCATTAGAGTAAACTGATTGACCATAAAAAAAATTGTATATATCAAATGAGAGCTTAGTTTGATTTAAATGGGTTAAAAACCCATATTCATTTATAGTCAATATTTTAATGGCTCTATTCTTAATAGATCAACCATCTCACTAGCATTCAAAATTAAAGTGACCATAATATATTTTTATTAAAGATATTGAACTTACCAAAAGAGTTCATTTGAGATGGTGAACCTTCAGAAAATTCTAAAGAGGCACACCTTTCTATGAAAAGATGAATGACTTTAGCACAAATAACTACTTGATAAAACCCTTATTACTCCCTTGGTTGGCATCCAAGGGTTCTAGTATGTGGCAGGATCTTGAAAATTTTTATTGAATTTATATCTAGTAGAGCAGAGTGGGCTAATAACGTTGCCTATTTTTTGGTCACCTCAGCTAAAGGATTTATACTTGGGTTAGGTTCCGAGGAAATGAATTGAGCCTTATCCATAGATTTTTTCTACAAATAATCAAGCTATTTAGGTGTCTCACTTTCACTCTGAACTTGAGGATTTATAAATGGAACTTTTTCATCTAAATTTAGTAAATTGTACCTATAGGCTACCACACCTTAGTTTATAAGTTGAGACGTGGTATACAATTTTATTACTCTCTTGGTATTCTTCTTAAGTTTTTAAAATTATGTTAACTCAATATTATATCTCTTAAAATAAAGGCCTTTGCATTCTCTTAAACTTGAGGGTAGTTCTTGAGAATATTTCCAGATTCATGTCACTTGGAAAGTCTAAAACACATATGATCATAATCAAAATTTTAAGATAATTTCAATCAACAACCTTGATTGCAACAATCATGTAAATCTTCTTTAAGCTTGACTTGACAACAATCGTAGGAGAAAGTGTAAAATCTTTCTTATCAGTGTACTTCAAAGAATACATGTACTTAACAATGCTTCCAATTCTTTTGAAGGCAACTCCACTTTATAAGCATTGCAAAAGAAAGGGAAAATTCATCCAAAATAGTGGGAACTTCATCTTACAGGTCAAAATCTAAAATTCATAAATCTAAGCATGATAGTCTCTCATAAACATCAAGGCTTGGATTGGATGAGTGCTTTCTTGAAAGCAACTGATAGAAGTATAGTAAAAAAAAACCTCTTAAAAGGCAATGTATTTCAACGTATTTAAATCTTAGCTTCTCAGTTGATCCAAATGCATAGAACTCTTTGAGAAAGCTCAATGTTTTCCCACCAGTCTTCAAGTGACCACCTTCTCCACATCAGGAGCAACTTATTCAACACTCAACCTAGAAATGGGGGTGTTATCCTCTTCTTTAATGACACATTGAGATAAAAGGAGAATGAGAATAATAATGAGGAATGAAATCCCATTATGATATGCCACTGTAATGAACAACTTGTAAATTAAAGACATCAAATAGAAAATAACCACTAGGTAGAGTGCCCACTAAGTAAGAGAAAAGAGAAGGAAAGTTTGCTCTTCTTCCCTAAAATTGATCTGACCAATTCAAAGTTAGTAACATTTTTTCTTCCCAAAATATCAACATTAAACATGTTTTATTTTGAACTAACAGTAATGGGCATGCTTCAGTTTGAATAACTAAACGAAAAAGCTTTGAGATAAGTTCATTCAAGTCAATACAGGCAAAATCTAGAATATTATCAATAATAACAGATGATGAAAATATATCATGCCTCAAACTTCTTGTGATTTTCACTATATTTGTCTCAAATTATTTAATATAAATAGAGGGTGCTTTTTTAGGATTTCCCAAGTCTTTCAGTTGTGTTCTTGTTTGTTTTAAAATATTCTATATCTTAGTCATGATTTTATGTTTCATATTCAAGTTTTAGTTATAGATTTTCAGTAAAAATAGATTTCATAAATGTTTATCAACTATTTTCTGGTTAAAAATATAAAATTATGAGTAGATACAATAATCAAATCATATGGAAACAATTTTTTTCCATGATGCATGATAGTATGAACATGTGCAATGTAGGTGGTATCTTTTTGAAGATGCAAGTTAAACAAAGGTTTTGTAAAACTTGGAAGATGAGTAGATATGCGCATAACAATTGAAAATTTTTATGTAAAAGAGAGGATTTTAAAACATTAGGCTATGATCAAGAGCTCAAGTCCTTGACAGTTATAGTATTGCCAAGCAGATTTATAGTTTAGTTATGCATCCCCCCACATATCCTCATTAATTACATTTAGATCAATGTCATTATCCTACTCTACAAGGGCCTGAGATTCTCAAGAAAATATCAAGTTGTAGCCTAAGGAAGATTTTATCATTTATTTGGAGCCTTGGACATGGAGGCATCAAAATATTGACAAAAGCCTCAAGTGGATTCATCTTATGAGGATTATTAATTATGCCATTTTTTCATTTAAATTGTGTTTTTCTAAAGCTTGAAGTTAAATAGTTCCAAGTCTTCAAAACATGCTTGAGACACGTAATTATTATGTACAAAGTAACCTTGAAAATGGTTGAGTATGACTACTATTTTTATGTGATCTATAAGTGCATTAAATACAAATTTGATCTATGATAAAAGGTAAGCAATAGCTAAAGTAGTGCATTTTATAGGCTCTTTTATTTAATGTAAAGTACTTGTATTGGATTCAAACTCAAATGCAAATAGTGAATCACTATGAATTAGGACTGTATGAGGTTCAGATATAAATCCATTACTGAGAATTATATTAATTACCCATTAGTTATATCCTAAGGATATTGAATATGCCACTTCAATTATGACATGAAATAATCATTGGCTACTAGGCCCAATGAAATTTTGTCTATATCATCTTATGTTGATTACTTGATATATCTATAATCATTTAGCTGCGGGCTATCATATTAGAACTTCTATTTGTATTTGAGTTAAGAGATGAAGACTAGCACAATAGTATGCATTGCACTTAGATGCACCAGAGATTTACCAGCCAACGTCCGAGCCTAAGGGTTGGCCTTTCCAATGCCTTTTAATGGATGCCATCCCTTCATATCAATATCCATTGGACTAATCAACCTCTACTTGTATACTTTTAGAAGCTTGGTATCATCATAATGCTATTATATGATAGTAAATTTAATCCTTATCTAAAAGTAAAAAATTATAGACTTGTTATCCTTAACATTTAGGAAGGGAATGCTAAAGAGGGATTAATCAATTATAGATTCTAGTGGGTAGGGTAATTGAGAAAAATTAGTGTCAGAGAGGGATTAATCAATTCCATATTTTGATAGGCAGGGTAATTATTCAAATTTTGTGTCACAATTGAAGATTGTTAAATTATTCTCTTAAACTTTTGATGTAGAAAGATAAAGACAACATTTTCCTAATAAAATATGCTTGTAATGGAGCAAGTAATAAATAGTGCTTAGGTTGAAAAAAAAACCCATGCCAATGAATATTAAAACATGGAAAGAAATTAAAGAGGTATTGTTCAAAAACAGGCCACATTAAATCAACAAGATGAAAGCTTGCCAAAGGTTGTAAAATAAAATACTTTAGCTACAAGAGAAGTTCAATGCATGTGAAAATATTTATTTATCAATAGAATATAAGGAAATTGAGTTTGTCAAAGAATTAAAGATGCGTATTAAATAGCCTAGACTAAGTACTATGCAATTTGTTAGCTCAATGTCTAATAAGCAAGTCAAGTAGCTCATCAAATGACCAAGATTTAATTTTAGAGGAGGTTGTTTACCTTAGCTCATGTTCACCTAGGTTCTTGATTTAGTTATTTCCACTCATTTATGTGGGGATATTTCATTTATCTTATTTTAGATATTATGAGATATTACATATTTATTTCTTAGATATTATGGGGATAATTTCTAGTTGTTTATATCCTTTAGGGATAATTATCTCTTAATCCTAGTTATGATCTCTAGCTTGATCTCTTAGTTATAATTGATCATTTAGTTTGATTTCTTATTTAGGATTGATCTTCCTTGGCTATATATACAAGGCCCATTCATTGTATTTGCATGGAAGCTCTAGAGATATAGAGGATTTCTCACTATATGATCTATTTGTGTATAATATAACGAGATATTATTTGAGAAATGCATTAATGGATTTTACTATGGTAATGGTTTGTAGATTTGACCCTAGGTGAGAGTTTTCTAAACTTTTTCATTTAAAAATGGAAGAAAATTCCATGAATCACTCAACAAACTAAAAAGTAAACCACTTTGTCATAAGGCTTCTTTCCAAGAGAATTACAAGGAAGAAAATAAAACATTATAAAACCATTAGAAAGACCACCAATGAAAATTTCTTAATAGGTGCCTATGTTAAAGCACAATTGTGGGGAAAAGAGTCTACCATTGACAATATAGATTCCATGAAAATGGGTGAAATCATACAAAAATAATTAAGATTGATTTTAGAGCAACAACAACTAAAAGGAGTCATATCAATGAAATGCTATGATAGGAAGACCTCAGATGAAATATTGATAAGATAATTAAACAAATTATTCTATTAAATGTCAATAAATTTCCATCTATTGTGCAATTTATGAGAAGCCCACTAAAAAATCCTTCGATTTTGACAAAACAAATTAAGGTTGGAGTTAAGAACAATTCCCATGAATTTCTCCAAATGAATCACATTCATTTGAGAATATTTGAAGTAAAAAAGTTCATTGAGAATTTATCTTCATTCAATGGCAAATCCATACCCAAAAAAGTACATCGTAATAGAATTAAAAATTGTATAATTGTAGACACCCAAATTTGGTACAAGTACGTTTGTCATAGCATATTTTACCCATTTTTGCCCACTTACTCCACTTGTCTAGATTTTGCTATTTTGAGGGTGATTCCTACCCCACATTTCTCTGTCTCCAACCTTCAACCTTTTAGATGTCTTTAGTTTTCATCCATTTCAACTTTTAAGCCTTCTTTACATATCTTTCGAGCTACGTGCACCATTTCTAAACATATGTCTATCCTAGGATGGATTTGTTGGCCAAAGTCTACCACCAATTCTATCCTCTTATTTTTATGGGTTCATCTGCCTTGGTTTGATATCCCGTGCCTTGTATTTTTCATATCGCTACTTTTTATTCACAGTCATTGTGTGTGTCATGTCCTAAGGAGTCCCATACATACAAACATTCCTTGTCATTTTAAAAAGAAGAGTCTAATTAAGAATCAAATGGCGAGCCTTTCAAAAGTAAGAGCCTTATATTGATCAAAATCCTTTGCTATACTTGAGGAAGGACCTACACATTGAACCACCCTTAGCCTTTCCTTACTTTAAGCTATTGTGGCATCATTTACTTCTACCAAAAGAGGGTTAGGCAAATGTTCATGTAGTTACATCATTAATTTTAGGGAAAAGGAAGTTCAAAACCTTGCTCAACATTCCATTTACATGCACAAGAATTATTGGGATCTAATTCTAGCATGCGATATACGTAGTTACAACCATAAAAGCAAAAATTGAAAAAAAATCATGATTAATCACTAGTTAGCATTGAAATTGATTTTTTTGGTGAAAAACTTTCACTTTAAACCTAGACAATCCCTGCCAGACAATAAATCATTGACTTCAGAGAGTAATCTCAAAAAGTCATGAAAAAACCATGAAAAGATAATGGTTTTTTAAAAACATGATTTACATAGGTTTAAATCATGATTTTCATTGGAATCACAATTTTTACATTTATATATATAAAAAATTAAAAAATTCAATTATTTTTACATAAATTTTGCAAATTGCTAAGAATTTTCAAGAGCAAAGTTTCAAAATAACCCAAACAAGGAGAACATAGAGATTTAAGGTTACGGTTAGGATATTTTTAAAATATTAATTTTTTTAATAAATTTTTATAGTTTGTAAATAATAAAAAATAAAATCTATAAAAAATATTAAAAATCAATAAATTATTTTTAATTAACTTCAATTAATAAAAATTAAAAAATACAAAAAATACCCTATTTCCTAACTCTAACCTTAACCCTAACTGTATAGTAGGGTTAGGGTTAGGTTTTTTTTAATATTAAAATTTAAACATTACGATTTTGTTCAATTATATTTATTTATTTTATATATTTTTGTAGTTTGTAATTATTAAAAATTAAAATCTATAAAAATATTAAAAAACAATAATTTTTTTTTAATGAATTAATGTTAATTAACTTCGATTAATAAAAATTTAAAACTACAAAAAAAACCTTGTTTCCTAACCCTAACCCTGTAATGAATTTTTATTTTCTAACGCAAAATAAAAACTAATGTTTATTTATTTTTATTTTTTGATGCAATATTTTTATATTATTTTATTGTGTATGTATTTATTACTAATGATTATAGGATTGCAAAACACTACTTAAAAAAATAAAAACAAATAAAGCATTTCTAAAACACTTTATTTTCTATTCTTCTTCTCTTTTTCTTTTTTCTCGATCTGTCATTTGGCTATAAATTTGGCACAGACGAGGTCATAGTGTCAGACGGATGTCATACATAAAAAATTTGAACTATACCCCCTATGAGTAGGTATTCCATTAGACAGACCTAAGTCTTTTTACGTACTATTTCTTTCAGTACGACTCTACTCTTACATATCACTTTGCTCTCACATATATCTATCTTCCACGCACTAGCATTCTTCTACGTACCTTCAGGTATATAAGATATTAGTGCATTTATTTTCTTTATTACATTTAATTGTATTTATTATTTAGATTGGTGTACTAATTACTTATTGTAATTAGTTTATTATGTTTATTAATAATTTTCACCAGATAGGATAAGCTTGCTTAGCTAGTAGTCAACTTGGACACCTATCTTGTTACAATGGAGTTCTACTCCACTATTTAGGGTAAGATATGATATGATAGCTTAACTAGTAGTCAACTTGTGTTGATCATTTACACAAGTTGGACACCTATCTTGTTAGTGTGGAGTTGCACTTCACTATTCTTGTAGTCATATATGAGTTGAACTACACATGTTGTGTGAGTTCCCTGATCTTTATCATGCACATCTTTCTCTATCTAAGAAATGGCTATTTGTGTATTCTACATCAAATTAATATTAAATTTTTAGAGTAATTCATCATATTTAAGTTATTTATTTATTTCTATTATTATCTTAGATATAGAGTTATTATTTATTACTATTACTGTTTTATCTCTTGTTCATGCTTTTTATTAGATTCATTACATCCTGTAGTTAATTCTAATATGGTACAAGAGCTATCTTGAATTTGTAGATTACTAAATATTCAAGAGAAAAATATCTAGATATAGGATTGGTTTTTTGATTTTGTATACAGGCATAAATTGGAGCTTTGTGGAGAATTTTTAATGCTATTATTCTTCACTGATGCTATTCTTATTTAGAATGCATAAGAATCATTTTTATCAATAAATTAATGTTAAAATTTATGATTTTTTATTTTTCTGAGTCATGCCGAGTTTTTATCAGGATTTTTTGGCCGAGTTTGAGTCCAAGTCCAAGTCCAAACCTAAAATGTGCTTGTCGAGTCTAATCTAACTCTGAGTCTCAATACTATGTTTGTAAATTGGGTCTCAATTTCTACTTGCCTAAATAACACTTGATATCCTCATATAAATTTGAACCAATATTAAGGAATACGATGGAGTGAGCCTTTACATACCAGCTTAAGTGTCTTTTGCATCCAACGGAGCATTTATAAATTTGGTCAATAATGCTTTTAAGAGAAATAAATATTGTGAATGTCCTAGCTGTCTATATTTTGTTACAAACATGTGCACTAGATGAAAGATCCATATGCAAATATTATCATGACTCTATTTTTTTTAAAAAAAAAAATGCATATAGACTTGACTTGAGTGTATGAAGATTTCAGCTCAACCTCAGAAAATACATAAAGATTTGAGTTGAAGCTTAAATAAATCATGATGATTTACATAATTATATTTTATAGGAGAAAATAAAGATCAAAAAATTGTAAGGGCAGAAAGATTTAGGTAACACCTTGGATAATACATGAAGATTTAAATTAAAGCTTGGATAATATATAAGACAATTTAAATTTTGACAATATTTGTTGTCAGTGTTTTTGCACTCTAGAATGGTAATGAAAATGTACTTTTGGGTGGATTTTAATGTTGTTGTGATATGATAATAGATCAAAGTGATAGATTCTTAGGTGGAGGTCTCTTAGGTAGAAATGTCAGTTGGAGCTCAAGAAGTTGCTTATTCAATGCCAAAAAGTTGCATTTTTTGACTCTTCACTACAATTTATCCAATTTGAGCTTCCACCTAAGTGATTTGGGACATTATTAGAGGGATTAAAGAGGAATGGAAGGGATCTAATGGTTCATGAAAATGACTTACAATTTTTGTTTTATGCATGTTTGAACTTAGGCTAAAAAATTGCATTTTTCTTGTATTAAGAAGGGCCTTCTTGAGGACGGAATGGGTGGTGGGTTTGTCACTCAGGCCTAATGGGAGGAAAAGAAACTTGTCCTAGATGTTATCCACTCCCCAATACATTTTGGCAATGCCAATTTTTGGTTAAAAAGCATCGAAATGAGAATTCTATAACCACAACTTAAACTTTGACAATATTTGTTGTTAGTGTTTTCATGCTCTAGAATGGTAGTGAAAATGCACTTTTGAGTGGATTTGAATGTCATGGTAGTGTGATAAAATATAATATGACTATTTAGATGTGATAAAAGTGATAGATTCCCAGGTGAAGGTCTCGGATGCATAAATGCCAATTGAAGTGTAAAATGTTGCTTGTTCAATACCAAAAACTTACATTTTTAGACTCCTCACTGCAACTTGTCCAATGGATTGTTATCTAAGTTTCACCTAAGTGATCTAGGGTATGATTAAAGGGATTAAAGAGGTAGGAGAGGGATCTGATGATTCATGGAAATGAATTATAGGTTTCATTTTATACGTATTTGAACTTAGGCTAAAAAATTATATTTTTCTTGTATTGGGAAGGGTGTTCTTGAGACTGGAATGGGTGGTGGGTTTGTTGATTGGACCTGATGGGAGGCTGAGAACTTGGTATTAAATATTATCCAACTCCCTGGATGTGTTAGTGAAGTCAATTTTTAGTTAGAAAGCATCAAAACTAGATTTCTACAACCACAACTTAAACTTTGACAACATTTGTTGTCAGTATTTCTATGCTTCAGAATGGTAATGAAAATGCACTTCTGCGTGGAATTGAACATCATGATGGTGTGATAGTATTTAATTTTCCTATATAGATGTGATCTAAGTGATATATTATCAAGTGGAGATCTCGAAGGAAGAAATGCCAGTTGGAGCTCAAAAAGTTACTTATTGAATGCCAAAAAGTTACATTTTTGGACCCCTCACTGCAATTTATCCAACGAATTGCTCTTAAATATTCTACTTGAGTGTTTTGGGGTGTGATTAGATGGCTTAAAAATTATGAGAGAGATCTGAGGGTTCATGAAAATGACTTACAGGTTTTGTTTTATGCGTGTTTGAACTTAGGCTAAAAATTATATATATTTTATATTGGGAAGGGCGTTCTTGAGGTCAGAATGGGTGGTGGGTTTGTCGATCGAGTCTAATGGGAGGATAAAAACCTAGTACTAGATGTTAGTCAACCCCTTGAACATGTTGGAAATGTCATTTTTTGGTCAAGTAGTATAGAAACGACAATTTTTCAACCATAACTTAAATATTGATAACATTTACTGTCAGTGTTTTCACATTCCATAATAGTAGTGAAAATGCACTTCTATGTGGATTTGAACATTATGGTGGTGTGATAACATGTAATTTTTATATTTGGATGTGATCTAATATATAGATTCTTATGTGGAGGTCTTGGAAGTAGAAATGCCAGTTGGAGCTCAAAAAGTTGTTTATTCAATGCCAAAAAGTTGTATTTTTGGACCCATCACTGCTACTTATTCAACGAATTGCTATCAAAGCTTCAACTTGAGTACTTTGAGGTGAGATTAAAAGGATTAAATAGGTATGGGAAGGATTTGATAGTTTATGCAAATAATTTCATTTTACATGTGTTTGAACTTAAGCTAAAAAATTACATTTTTCTTATATTGGGAAGGGTGTTCTTGATGCCAAAATGGGCGGTGGGTTTGTCAATCAAGCTTGATGAGAGACCAAGAACCTGGTCCTAGACAATATCCACACCCTATTGAATGTGTTAGGAGTGTTAGTTTTTAGTCAGAAAACATCAAAACCACAGTTCTACAACCATAACTTAAACTTTAACAACATTTGTTGTCAGTATTTTTGTGTTCTAGAAAAGTAGTGAAAATGCACTTTCGGGTAGATATGAACATTTTGGCAGTGTGATACCATGTTATTTATCTATTTTTACGTGATTGAACTGATAGATTCCTAGGTGGATGTTCTAGAGGTAGAAATGGCAATTAGATCTCAAGAAGTTGCTTGTTCTATTCTAAAAAGTTGCATTTTTGGATCCATCACTAAAACTTGTCTAACAGATTGCTCTCAAAGGTTCCACCTGATTGCTCAGAGATGAGATTAGAAGGCCTAAAGGGGTAGGGGAGAGGTCTTATATTTCATGAAAATTATTTACATGTTTCATTTTATGTGTGTCTGAACTTAGGCTAAAAATGACATTTTTCTTGTATTGAGAAGGGCGTTCTTGAGGCCAAAATGGGTGGTGGGTTTATCGATCATGCCCAATATGAGGCCAAGAACCTGATCCTAGATTTTATCCATCCCCCTCCCCCTAGACATGTTGGTAGTGTCATTTTTTTATCAGCCTACAGAACATGTTAAAACTTGGGTGAGATGAGTTTTTGATTTATTTGAGTTTTATAAACTTGGGTAAGGGTTAGAACATGTTATAATTTCTAAAAGACAACTATAAATATAATTTTTAAGAGCTATAAATTTTATTTTGAGAAATTGACCTATTAGAATAATAACTAGGTCTAGAGAGATAGAAACTTAATAAATAATTGACCTATTGACCTAATAAGTAACTAGTTTAAAAGAAGATTGTTTGAGAGTGGATTTTGAATCGAGTTGAGAACAAGAGTGTATAAGTGATGTTATAATTATTCATGATCTTAGAGCCTATGAATAGGACATTCATAGCCTTCTTAAACATATAAGAGAAAATTATGCACTAAGTGGTATTGGGGGATGATAGAAGGCATACAATAAGTAGGCCTAGTTTTAAGAAAAGCTAATAAAAAAGGCATTAGATCTAGGTGAAGGTGAAAGATTAGGTAACTTATAGGTATAGTTATCTAAGTGATAAATTTTAAGGGATTTATAAAGGATTTTATGTCTTTGCATTATACAAGTTTGGACATGATTGGGTATGGGTTTTAAGTGTAATCAAATTGTGTTAATGATTAATTGAAATTTTTTAAATGGGTGATGACAAATGCAAAATATATAAGAGTTTCATTAGTCATTTCCACTATACACAATGAAAAAAAACTTTAATTATTGTATAAATCTCTATTGTTTAACTCATTTGCTTTATCACGCATTTTGCTAGTTTATCAAGTTAGTTCTAGACTTGGTAGAACTAGGTGCAAGAGTAGGAAAGTCCTATGATGCACAACATTTAAACACATTACTACACCCACATCAAATCACACAAGGTGCAAGCCTCTTATGCTCACCCGAAGCGTAGCAGAGAAGGAACTAGGGTCCGCATTGGGATAGTTGAAACATGATGCAACTTGGTCTCTATGGGACTTGGTCATTTGCAAAAGAGCTTAAGCAGGTCCATCGATAGAAGACATTGAAAGTAGGGTAACATCAATAGGCACAAGCCTATTTAAGGGAACTAATATTGATCATGGAGGCGTAGTCTATAATGGGCTAGTTCTAGTTCTTTAGTGGTGTAAGCCTTTGGGATAACAAGTTAAGTGACATTCAAGCACTTATCAGTTTGGCAAAATTCTTTGTGCTCGAGAGGTTATTCTTCAGGATGGTACTCTAGGCATGGGTGTTAGGGCTTAAGTGCATGCCTTTTCCAACACTTAAGAAATTTTATGTTTTATACCAAAGTCTTTATATAGCATAGAGATGCCATTAGTGACCTAGAGTAAACCTTCATGTCGAAACATGTTTAGATATGGAGATTTACACTATTAATACTACTTCATTCTAGTTGCAATCATACAATAGTGATATAACCATTCACATAAGATCAATACTCAATTGTTTCAATGCCATTCTTCATTAATATCATGTTTAGTAAAATAGAGTACAATTTATATAAAAATAGAGCATTAACTCATCTTAAATAAACTAAATACCCAACAGCTTATAAGTGATTTTGGGTAATACAATGAACCTTCTCAAATGTATTCATGATATACTTAAGCTATACAAATGGCATCTAAGCTTGATATCTAAACTTAATTTGGTATCACTTCACTATCATACTACGCCTCCTCTTCTCTTTGGCTCAAGCTTGGATTTATTGCCAAAGAAGCATCTTTGTGCTAGGTTGGATGGGTGTATGCCAGGTGATGAACTATAATTAGGGGTGATCATTCCATTGAATCCATTATTATACCACATGTGCACTCCAACCATTATGTGCAAGCACTCATGGAGATGCCCCTTAAAACTTGGTCACTTTGCAATTGCCTACTAGCTACTACAAGATCTTTAAGGATTCCTCTAGCTAGCACAAAAATTATAAAAAAGAGAAATCATTCCACATGATTTACTCATGTCATGATGTGCTAAGTTGGTGTGGGTCCATTAAGTAGCACGAAAAGAGGCCTAACATTACCCCATACAAAATTACTTGTCCAACCTCAGACTAGTCTTTTAGTTCCTTCATTATGAAAAATTTGAGCACACCCTACTGTAGTTCTACCTTTAAGTCCTCAAAGACCTAAATTGAAAGATTGATTTATTTAGTGGCACTGTGTACTTCCATCGAGATAGCCTCAAGCATGAACACATCCATGTTCTCTAATTCTTTCCTAAATGCTTCTAGCCTTTCATTCACTCTTTTAATCCCACCATCTAATATGACCCCTTATTCACTTGCCTTTGTTTAAAAGGCATAGAAGAGTGATTTTAGGTCTTGATCTTGGGTTTTTAGCTGGGCATTTAAAGTGTTGACCTATGCCATAATCTATGCACACTCTATCCTACTCACCATGAATGTTTGTTTCAAAAAGGCATCCTTCACCCCTTTCACCTTTTGAAAGCACACATCAATGACAAATGATTGAGTGGAGAAGTTACAAAAGATAACATCATCTTCTTCTATGCCCTCTTCTAGATTTGTGAAGAGGTCCTATACCACATCGAGCTTCTTGTTGAGATCTATTTTGATGGCTTTGTAGGGGTCTTCCTTTTCTTCTAGTGCTTGCTTTATTTAGGGGAACATTTATTCTACTAGCGTGAAAACCTTATCAAAATATGACATTTCATAATTATCATCACCATCCAAAAGAGATGGCTCTACTTCTTCAATGCACTCGATCAATTGCTAGAGTTTGAGCTTCATTGCATTCATTTCTTCTTCCACTTCTAGCACTATGTTTTTCCATTTTTTGGTGCGAATATCATGGATGATGTTATTACATCTTACTTCTGAGGGCATTTTAAGGAGGGTATTTTTTTCCATTTATTGGTGCAAATAGCATAGATGATGTTATTACATCTTAATTCTGAGGCCATTTTAAGGAGGGTATTAGCCAACCTTACTGGTTTCACCTCCCTTGGATTAAAAAGTTGATAATCATGCCCCTCCTCTTATTTTTTGGCACTTTGGATTGATTTATTTGGCACATCAAACTAAGGCTCATCCATGTAGCAATTGAGAGCCCATGAAACTTGATTATGCATCAACATCATGGAAGATCTAGGGAGCATGTATTTTAGCATGTATAAGTCATCATCCTGGGTGAACCCCTTTTGCACCTTCTATCTATAGCTTAACTCAAACTCTTATTTTTTGAAGGTTAGCTCCGTCTGCTCCTACTCCTCTTTAGTATCTCTCTCTTTAGCTTCTTATTCTTCTTCTTTCACTAGGGGTTCTTCATCAGACTTTTCCCCTTATTTTGCCTCTTCTTTTTCCTTGGTAATAGCTTTGCAATCTTGTTTCTATAGGGGTTCTTCTTTAGACTTTTCCCCTTTGTCTGCTTCCTTTTGTTGTGGTTCTTTGGTGATAACCTTCAAAGGTTACTTTTCAACACCAACCTTAATTTCTTCTTGCCTCAATGGGGTCTCCAATACTTTATTTTTTCCCTTGAGGTGCTAACATCACCTTCTTTGTCTCTAAGCGCCCCTTTAGAACTAAGGCATGCCTATTATGCATCTTACTCTACTTGGCTAGTATGGGCACTAGGCACCTCTTTTGTTGTTTTTTAATTTATAGGTTCCATGCTAGTGACAACCTTTTTCTCTATCTCTTTTTCTCTTCTATCCCTCTCCTCCTAGGTCACCTTCTTTTCTATCTCCTTTCTCTTTACCTTCTCCTCCTTGACCCTCTTCATTTTAGCTTTCCTCTTCTCAATCTTCACTTTGAATTTTTCTTCTACCTTATACTCTGCAACCTCAACCATCTCAATTCCTTCCTTTGTCATCCCTACCTTTAGCATCTCTTCTCTCCTCTTCTCCAACTCTTTCACCTTTTGAATATCAGTGTCACTAAGGCCAAGTTTCTTCCATGTTATCATCCTCTTCTTCTCTTCACTTGTAAGAGGTGGTGAGGGAGATCTCTCACTAGATGAGGAGTCATCTTCTTTGGGCATAATATATATGGCCTTCCCAAATTCT
The DNA here is from genome assembly GCA_037957365.1 of Torreya grandis. Taxonomy (NCBI): domain Eukaryota; kingdom Viridiplantae; phylum Streptophyta; class Pinopsida; order Cupressales; family Taxaceae; genus Torreya; species Torreya grandis. The sequence continues at coordinate 879,678 of JARHVA010000731.1, read as the reverse complement.
TCTACCTCCAACTCTTATTCCTCCTATTCCTCTTCAATGTCTAACAAGGTTATTGTGGTTGTCACAAAAAGAATCTTCACCTTCTCCTTATTCTCCTTTTCACCAAGAGAAGTATTTGGCATGAATTTTATGCACTTATTTTTAGGGGTTAAAGGAGAGGCTTCCTCATCAGAGGTGATATTTAACTTTATGCACCCCTCTATATCTTCAAGACTCTCCCCATTCTTCTTGGGAGACTTCTTCTCTACTAGCACTGGCATCCCTTCATCATCGATCTTAATAGTGGGATCGTCACTTTCATCTATGCTTGGGCCCTTATTTTTTGGCTTCATATCATAGTATAATATATGGAAGTGCCCAAGGATGGCTTATTCTTAGAGAGGGTAGATGTCATTTGATTAAAGTCATCCTCTTCATCCTTTAACACTTTCCTATTTGGGCACATAAACTGGTACCACAACCTATTTCTATCCATGTCTAATTCGCTCGTGGGAATATCTAACTATTGTGAATTTAGAATCCTTCAAAGCACGTCCCTAAAATACTTGGCTGAGAAAGTGTATGGAGCTTCAGCCACCTTGGCTTGTTGCCATCAACCAGTACCAAGTGCATTACATAATAGTGATGCATAATGGTAAAGGTCATCATTGTAAACATGTTTTTGGGGATCTCTTGGGGAATGTACCACTCAATCCCAAAGGCTTTTATGTATTTATTTCACCATCACATCACACACATCTTGTATTTTGTACTAAAGGAAAGGGGGCATGTAAAGTTCTTATAATTCTACACTAGAGAGTCATTATGCTCTGAAAAAATCTAGAGGTTGTCCTTATCCCTATCTAGAATTCCAATCTCTTCCATGAAAATTACAATGAGATTGGACCCCTACCTAAATGTCCCTTTTACCTTATGGTAATCTTGTACGTTCTTTACAAACTCATCAGTGATGATTTTGGTAATCTTGAATTTTACACCTTTATCTATGTGATGGGTAATACAGAGGTAAGCTTTCATAACATCGATCCACTAACCACCTAGGAAAATTGTTGAGCTCATGAGGCATTCCACCACACTCGTGTCAAGGTCCTTGCACTCCTTGATGGGGAATGTGAAACCCTCATTGAAATAACATAGGAGTTGTGCAACACATTCTACTTCTTCATCATCACCCATCATTTAGTGAATGTTTTGGCCAACATATATAAGGCCAGTTATTCTCCTTATTATCACACTAAAATCCTCATGCACCTCCTTACAAAGTATATGCGGTCCCTATGGACTCATGAAAGAAGGAAATGCACAAGTTGAGTTTCACTAAAATCTACCAACCTATCTCAAATTGAGATGTTAAATACCACCATTCCTTACACCATCTTATCTCTTGTATCAATAATCCAATCTAACGTAAGGTCTTTCCAATGGCTTGAAGTGTGGTAGTTATATTCCTTCATCTGACAATGTGTGCACAAATAAGTTCTAATGTTCCCCACCATGACCTCTGGGGGAAATTGCATCACCTAATAAGACATTTTGGTGAGTGCCTCTATAAGAACTCAGGTGACATTGACTCCCTTAATATTTGGTTTTGTTGTCCTTATGACATTCACTTCTTTTTCTATACGCACCCATTTTCCTTCTTGTTACACCTATTTTTAGCTTGATCCCATGTGCCTTTTCACTATCCTAAATCTACTAGTATTGAATCATGGTAGGTGTGGTTTGCTAAAGCCTTGAATGGTTATTGATGCTTCATAGTCATGAGATAAGCAATCGCACCTTTAGCTCTTGAGATTTACTGGTTGTTAATGGTAGCCTAGGCATCAAATTCACATTTTGGTTATCTGGTTCTTGCCAAAAATTTCCCCCATAATTCTATAATTGATATTACTATGAATGTAATTCTTCCTAGTGTGCAATTATTTAATTTTGGTGCTTGTACATGCTTGAATTCTCACTATGATAGGGTTTTCACACTTTAGCTCTTTGGTTCACTCTAGTTTTCACTTTGGTTTGCTCTAAGTCTTAGATTAGATTAAGGTTTATAACCTAAAATTGTCTCTTTGTCATTGTTTTATACTTCAGTCTTTCATCTACCATCATTAATGCAGGGGTTTTATGGCATGGTCATTTCTAGATTTCTTAGAAAATGCAATATTTTATGAAATTTGTAAAAATCCCTAGTAATTAAGGTATTAAATGTGTATCTTTGTGCCTCCATTTCCACCTCATTGAATGATCCTAATAGTAATTTGATGAAGTGATGTTTAATTTAAATGGTCACTTCTTGCTCAATTTTGGGTGGATGCTAGTTATACTTGATGACTCTCCTTCTACACTTTGTTCACTTGGCATGACCTTCAACTTCTTTGTGGCAACTTAGGTGTAGTGCCTCACATGTACATGATTCGTTCTCCTTGGTTCCAATTTATCTTATTTCTATACTCCTTTTTCAAGCATGCTTTTCTATCTTGGTCAATTTATTATGCTTCATCTTGCCTTGGCTTGTCCTACCCAATACATATTCCTTACACTAGCCCTCTATCACTTCAGTCTCCTTTCCTAGTTTTCTTACATTCAATTAGATTGTGCATCTTTACCTTCTCTCTTATAGACAACCATGTTGTGCATCTTCGCTTTCTCCTTTTAATCTTAGATGCATGATAAAATGTTACACCACTATCTAACATTGGCACAAGAGATTCCTTTACACCTATGAATTTTATCATTTTGTTCTTAACTCTACAAAGTTTGTAAACCTCCTCATGCCCAAAATCTTAGGTGTCTATCCCTAGGTGCTTAGAAAGCAAATGGGTTCAACTCACTTCACTGGCATTATGCATGGAAGCACCAGAATAGTTCTTTTGTGGGCCTCCAAGTGCCCTCCAATCTACATATTGCACACATGGAATTTGTGCATCTTTTTTGTGAGTCTAGTGAGTTTCATGCACTAATAAATTATATGTTTAGCCTTAGGCACTTAGAAAGTGAAAGTGCTCGACTCACCCGATTGGAATTACGCATGAAAGGCCAGATGAATGTATTGGGGGAGCACCCTACCTCTTGGATCTCTTATTTGATGATGTTTTATTCTCTTTTTTATGAAGCTGACAATCTTCATGCACCTATAAACTTAGGTGTCTTGCTTCAGGCACTTTAGAAAGTGTAAGTGATTAACTCACCTAACTATAATTATGCATGAAGTGTTATTAGATCTTCTTGGAAGGATTCAAATCACTGCTTCTTCACTCTTTACACTACATAAGGAACAAAAGCAAAAATTAAGAGAACTTTTTAGCTTGTGCCAAATGTTATTCTGGTTAGATCAACTCAAACCAACTAGTGGCCAAGAATTCAATGTCCTCATGGCACAAACACCACACTATTACTGATACAATTTCAATCGATTACCATTAAAATGCTCAATGAGCATCTCACATAACAATGTGCACAACTTACATGTACCTGTCTCCATTATGTGGTGGATGATATAAGACCTATCCACCTTATCTATAGTTTGCCTAGGTGATTAAGGTACTTAGAATCATAGAGTAACACCAAGATCCTTTAGTTAGCTCTTTGTGTTTGATGTGCTTACCATGCTAGAGCTTCTAGCGCACCTTATCAATTTACTAACTCTATCTCACTTGAGCATGCTTTTCATCTAAGCACTCCAAGTCTTCCTAACTTGTACTTAAGGATTCTTGGTTGCATAAGTGACCAATTCATGTAATAAATAAGGATGGCACCATGAATTCCATGGGGAGAACTTCTTCAACTCCAAATACCAATTAGAATGGTGTAGCCTTGTTTAGGTGCTTATATGTTGTGTATTATGCCCATAGTACCACTGATACATGATTATCCCAATCATGGTGACCAACATTACATATCTTAGTTAGGCACATTTATAGGATCTTTTTGAATGCTTCAACTATGCCATTTTCCTATGGATAATATGGGGTGGTTTTGTGGTGCACCACCATGTATTCAATCAATAGGATGTGCATCATTTCAATTATGAAGTGAGTATCCCTATCGCTAATAAGACTTGATGGGTACCCATATCAACTTATTATGTTATACTAGATGAAGCACATGGTTATTGTGACTATGAAATATTTTATAGGTGTAGCCTCAACCCACTTTTTGAAATAATCAATAGCCACCAGAATATACCATGTACCTATGCATCGTGCATGGGAGTTATTGGCCCAACAAGATTAATGGCCCATTTTCAAATGGTGCCTAGGAAATAATGGGGATAAGGGGCATCTCATCCTAATGGTTGGGCTTCTTTATGAGCTGGCATATGCCACATGCCTTGGTGCATTCCTTTAAATCTTAGAATAGGCTTGACCACCACAAGCCTAATTGAAATAATTTTCAAGACATTACATCTCTATCATAATGGCCTCCTGCTATGCCTTCATACACCTCTTTCAATATGGAATCCATTTTATGGTCTAAGACATAGTGGCACAATACTTCATCTCTACTTAGCTTATACAGAGCTCCATGCCAATTAGATGAAAGGGGGAAACATGAACTATGAGTTGTTTCTTTTCTTTATTAGTCATGGTCTGGGGTGCAACTCAAGACATTAGAAAGGTGGTGATCTTCACCAAATCCTCAAGGATGCACTAGACTATGTAAAATTGCACATCCAACATATTGTCCTTAATATGCACCACTGCATTGCTAGAATTGATGCGGGACAAATTATCTAGCCCTAAGTTTTGCTTTCTAAGATTAACAAAAATTGAGAAATGGAACTCCTAGAATAGAACTATTGATATACATATGTGCCCATGTAAAATAATCTTGTTCATGAGGTACTTAAGTGCCTTGTGATCAGTGAAAAAGATGAAAAGGGTTTTCAACAAATATTATTTAAATTTTTGTAAGGCATAGACCATGGCTAATGCTTTATACTCTATCATAGTGTAGTTCTGCTCTATTGGTGTCAATTTTTTTCTAGCAAAGAAGATGAGATAATCCATCTTAAATTCCCTTGGCTATACCAAGATGGTGCCAATCATAGAGCCATAAGCATCGATGTGGATATGAGAGGGTGTTGTCCAGTTGGGGAATTGTAGAATAGGTGTGCTAGTGAGTTTGAGCTTCAATGTTTCAAATGCCTCTTCTTACACTCTACCCCAATAAAATGATCCATATTTTTTCAATATCTCTTCCAATATCACCATGATCTTTGCATAGCTCCTTCTAAACTTTATGTATTAGCCATTGTGGCCTAGAAAGGCATGCACATCTTTTTACATTGAAGGAGTCTGGAGATGAATGATGATGGATTTATTCATAGGGTCAACAAGAAAACCATCCTTACAGATGATGTGCCTAAGTAATGTTTCAAAGGGGGTTCAAATATACACTTCTTAAAGTTTAAAGATATCTAGATCTACATGTACCTCTCAAACATGAGGCATAAATTGTCAAAGTTGTCCATTACAAGGCCATATATAGTCTAGTCATTGAGGTATACTTGGAGGAACCTATGTATGAATTATTTTAACATAGTGATCACCACTCTAGAGAATATGGTTGGCATATTATTGAGTCTAAAGGGCATCACATTATATGAAAAATAACGCTATTCAGTTGCAAAGGTTGTTTTAGGCTTATCTTCCTCTTCTATCTATACCACAAGGTAGTGTGAGAAACCATCATTGAATGTATATATTTCATAGCCTACAATATCATCCATTACCTCATCAATAAATGGGGTCAAGAATGGGTTAGTGATGCAAGTAGCATTCAAAAGTTTGTAGTCGATGCAGATCAGGATGCACCCATCCTTATTGATGCTTATAACCATCAAGATTACCCATTCTAAATCCTATAAAAGGTAGATGAAACCCACAACTAACATTCCATCAATCTTAATTTTCATCTTGGCATAGAGATTTGGGTTCATTCTATACAGGCACTTGTTAACAGGCCTTGTGCCATCTACCAAATTGATGCTCATATTTTAAAGGGAAGGGTGGGTGTCTTTCATGTCCTCGTAATTTCATAGGAACAAGTCTTGAAAATCCTTCAAGAGGTTTATGATTCATGTCATCTCTACCTTAGACTAATATTTGCCTATAGTGGAAATCTTGGGCTTGATTTTTGTGCTGAAGTCTACTGTAGTGGTCTTGAGTGGCTCATGGTAGGGTTCATTCCTCTCTTGATGAGATTCTTCAAATTTTGTTGCCTCCTTAGTTGTTTCAATTTGAATATTCATTGGATCTTCTTCATTTTGGGTGATATCATCCACAAGGTGCACAAGTTTTTGTCTTCTTATAAGAGCCTTCTAATTACACTCTTTCTAGTTCTCATTGTCCTCTTCATTAGAGTCACTTTTGAGCACCTGATCTTGAAAGAACATTAGGATCTCTAGTCATTTCTCCATGATCATGTCTCTAAGGCACTCCTTGAGGATGGTGGTGTCCTCAAACACTATCATATGAATGCATTATAGTGGCTCTAATACCTCTAAGTTCTGTAAAGAAAATGATAAGGTATGCATGAACCTCTCCTTGAGTATATCTCAGTCTACTATATTGTGGCATGTTTCATTTATAATTTACCATAATCATGCCCATGTCTTCAAAGTCCTAAAGAAAGCATGCACCCACAGGCTTCTTGGTGCATTCTCACCATAAACAGTCCATGTTTCTTCACATAAGTGCACATGTGTTATTGGGTCAGAGTCACTTGAGTAAGAAAAAATATCTAAGTCCTCATTTCTCTTTTTAAACCTAGTGCATATTGCTACCTTTACGTCTTCCCAAGTTGGCAAGCTAGGCCTTTGCACTACCCACCAATGAGCAACAATGCACCCATTTTGTCTACTTCTTTTAGGATGCAGGACTCAATGTCACATACATAGATTTATATAGGCTTGCTTCCTTCATATCTTGGGAGCACAACAAGATTTCATTTACTTAGATGGAACACCCTCTTCCCCATCTTTTTGGCATGGGGAACCCATTTCTTATAAGTGTGATCAATCTAAATCAATCCTATTCTTGCTAGCATTGGTATGGTTGTCAATACTAGGTGGCACCTTTGACCAATAATTTCATAAGCCTCTTTGACCTAATGGTCATAGGTTACATCAATTATATCAAAAACTAATTGGCCATCCTCCCATTCAATCACTCCTTTATCACTTGGGTTAAGTTTCTTGGAGCCTTGTGCCTTGATGTTATATATGTGGGTTATCTCATCTTTAAGATCAACACTTTTCACATACAAGGATACTTGGTCACTTGAGAAGGGGATCACCACCCTCTCTCCCATTATCAAAGGTCATGTAGTGTCATTTAAACTACATGTTTGCATTATGGGCATAGTACCATGGCCTTCCCAAGGGTTTTGGGTAGTTATCCTGCTTTGCCAGCTTGATTACCTCAAAGTCGCCAGATATTGTTTGGTTGAAAGGTGAGGTCACAAGTTTTGAATGAATGGGGATCGGCTAGAACATTATGGATTTTACCTTTGTGTTTGAATTTAATACATTGATGTAAGGTAGAGGGGATGCAGTGCATAACATGTATCCAGGTATATTCTAACAAAATGTTGTATTGAAAATCCCCTTCAATTATGTAAAATAATTTAGGTAGAACACATATGCCTACTTGAATATGAAGGAATACCATTCCTAATGTAGGGGTGATAGTATCATTGAATGTTCATAAAATGGTGGGGGATTGGGCTACCACTATTTTAGGTAACTATAGTTGTTTACATGCATGAGAAGAGATGATATTTATACTGGCACCATTATCAATCATTACTCATTTGATTAGAGTTTGATCAATTTGGGTAGTGATAAATAATTTGGGATCCTTGTCATCAAGTTATAAGGGTGGTATTTTCAAATCATAGAATGTTATGGATAATGACTTTTGAAGTGATGTAATGAAAGTTGATAAGCACTGGCATTTATCAGCTTGTATTTTAGTGACCTTCAAGGCTTCTATCATAGCCTCGTGATATTGTTGAGAATTTTGGACAAGTTCATATAGAGACATCTTGATCGAGAGCTGATGAAGCTTCTTTAGAATAGATATTTATATGAGTTTTGAAGCATTATTATTTTGTGCTTTCCCTAAAATAGAAATTTTAGGTTTCAGATCGGGCATTATCAGACTATTTATGGTAAGATTTAGTGCTTTAGCAGTAGTCACTTTGGATTTTTTGTGATTGCAGGTCTTATGACCCTAGGTTTGGGATCACATAGCAATGGGAACTGTGTCTATCTAAAATAAAGGGGGACTTGTTACATTCTTATACTTATCTACATCTAGAGGCTTAGGAGAGGTTAATATTGATATAGTATTTTCCTCTTTTATTCTTAGTTGATCATCTTTTATTATTTTAGATATCATTTCCTTAAGTGGATCTCGAATAATGAGATCCAAAAAACTTTAGTGTCTTTTCAGGGTATATTCTCTTAATTTAGATGGTTCAAAGGTAACTCCTATAAGGATCTCAAGGATAGAAGTATTATCAATTTATTTCAGTAGAAGTTGATCATGGATTGTGTTTATTATATGATTTTCTTGGTTTGAGGTGGATCCTGAATTTATCTACACAAAATTAGACATGAAAGCGTGATTAGGGAATGATTGCCTAAAGATGTCTATAAACTGATTAGGGGCCACATTAAGGTTATCTAGTTATAACTCCCCTTGATCAATAATGTTTTTAACTAGACCCTTAAAATAGTGACACCTACTGATGTCATGACCTATTACATGGTGGAAGTTACAAAAGTCATTTTCCCTAAACTAGGTAGGCTTAGGGTGAGAATCATCGAGAGGTCTCACTAGAAGAAGTTTAATAGGAGATGATTTTAAGAGATTATCTAATATAGATGTGTAATACTCTTATAAAGGTGTATATGAAAGAAAAAATGTTAATGGTTTTTGAGATTGTGCCAGAGAGGTAGATGGCTTAGATTAGATTTTTTCTTATGATGGTGCTGCTTTTACAACAATGGCATTAAAAACTCCTTTGGTTTTATTATTGATGTTATCCCTTTAGAGGGATCAAGTTTGAAGTTTTTACTTTGCAATCTAAGTTTTCCTTCTTCTAAGGCTCTAATTTCTAGTTTATGGGACACCAACTAGGCCTCATCAAAGGTTTTAAAATATTACACCAGTAGCATTGATGAGATATGTTTAGCACATACTCTCATAAATAATTCAATTAGCTCAAGTTGTGGAAGGGAAAAGGTGAGCTAGTTTATGATACCCCTCCATTTAGCCATGAAATTAGTGATAGATTCATCATCAAATTGTCGCATGCCATAGAGGTTGGTGATAGTTACATTTCTTTTGATATTGATAGAAAAGTGTTCTAAGAAAATTTGGGCTAGCTACCCAAAAGATAACAAGAAATGCTGGGGAATTTAGTTGTACCAATCTAGGGTAGGTCTATCTAGTGACATGGGAAAAGTCTTGAGGAGAAGTGCATCATTGTGAGCTATAAGGTAGCAAGGGTGTCTAAATGCTCGAAGGTTCTATTAAGGATCTTCATTATTTTAAAACTTCATAAACTTCAAAAGTTCCCACTGTGAAGGATAATGCCTAATGGGGATAGGTGGGTTAATAGGTTCATTATAGATTTGATCGTAAGTGAGCAAGTTTTTTTGCCCATAGATAAAGGCTTCCAAATTAGCCATTCTCTTCATAAGGATGCTCATAATGTATAGTTAGGTGTTGTATTGAGGGATACCTCCCAAAATATTTTGTTGTGGGAGTTTATAAGTATGAAGTTGAGTGGAAAAAGGCTTGGATAAAGGATAACCAACTGATTTGGTCATGATTGGTTGGGATGCCACCACATACTATGGGGATTGTAAGGGGATATAAGTAGATCCAATAGCTTGTGTAGGTGATATGTATTGGGTATTCAAGGGGATATATTATTGAGGTAATTGACTTACAAGGGATTGTTGTAAAGGATGAGTTTGAGGATTTAAGGGTACTCTAGTTTGGATAGGTGAAAGGTTTGTTGGGAATGAGATAACTAGGTTCTGAAGCATCATGGTAATAGGTGAAGTAAATGTAGGTTGAGGCATGGTGACATTCTAAGCTTGGGTACTAGTTAGGGATGAAACACTAGATGTTATCAGATATGGATTGCCTAAAGGTTACATACTGCTAGTGTTATAACTAGTCAGAGGAAGTTGTTATAGGAAGACACCATAGTGGTGGTAAACCCTTCACCTTCTTCTAAAGGCATGCCATAGGGATTCTTGGAAAACTATGTATGGGGGAAAGTGGAATACATATATCTTGAGATTTGAGATAATGGTTAAGTGTGATTGGGTTGCTATCTAATATGGTGGCAAATTTAGGATCACCTTGAGTATAATATTGGGGAATACCTTCCCTTGTTGGCTCAAGGTAAGTAAGAGGAATATTAGAATTCTCCATGGATGAGGATTAAGCTAGGGGTTAGGTTTTATTTGGCAATTTCTATCACATCAAAACCATGTAGAGATAAAGGAAAAAACAAAAATAAAAAAGTACACAAAATTCTTTTTGATTATCTCATATTTAGTGAAAAGGAAAAGACACACATGCTAAAGACGTCCCTAAAAAGTTTTTACTTTTTAGCTTTAAAGTGTGATAAAATAAAAGAGAAGGTTATCGAGGGTCTTAAGAAATGACAATCTAGGTATGGTTTTAGCTTTGTTTAGGTTCGAAAAGATATTTGTAATGGAATCGATACTTGGCATGGTATTGGGGCCTATCCCCTCACTTCACACACTGAAACATAAGGGTGTCAGGTTCTTAGCTAGTATATATAAAAAAACCACGGTTTATACTTAGTCAACATACTAAGTTGTGTCTCCTTTTGGTGGTGAAATATAAGTAGGATGGCTAGGATGAAGGTTACCGCTAGGTGATGAAATCCCAGTCAGTTCCCTTATGTCAATGTTTAATGAGTTTATTATGAAAGTGGTTTGGTATATGTGTGAGAGAAGTGATTGCTATGATAAATTTAACCCATCTATATTATTTTATACAAATTACGTAAGCAAGAAAAAATGGATGTAGTTCTTTTTAACCTTTAGAAAGGAAATAAAAACAATAATTCTAGATTTTCTTTTGAATGAAGGAAATAATCAAGAGAAAGGAAGGAAAGATGGATAAATTCACAATGAATTTTAGTGACAAAAATGAGACCTTAGGGGTCCTACTAGGCATAACAAAATCTTCTAGTAGTTTTTTCATTTTGATTTAATTTAATTAACTTATTAAAAACTCAATGAAAATCAGGGTCTATGATGAATACCTGAATATTAGGAGAGGGTTTTTGCACCGCTTGAATCTAGCAACTGAGGGAAATTATTTTTGGCTATGAATAATAACCTACACACATACAAACAACTTGGACAAAAATAGATTAATAAATTAATAGATAAATGGGTGGGCTACTTGGTCAGAAACCAGTCCTGGGAAGTTGTGAACTTCCTCAAGTGGATGTCAGCTCACTTGTTTACACAATTAAGTAAATAAACAACATATGAAATTATAATAGATAAAGATATGTTAACAATAATGATTATGATTCGATCCTCATTTAAGCTATCTATATAAGCAAAATATTCATCTTAATAAGATGTAGCAACATTTACATCCTCTTGTATGACATCAAATTGGTTAGTAGTGGCTTTAAAATATGGAGTATAAATAATTGCACAAAGTGATAGCTCCAAGGTTATGTCACTCTGATCAACAAACATTGGTTGGGATACGATAGGGAGATTAGTGATATTGATTATGTCATGCACTATGCCTAGTAGGGTCATCTACATAACAAAGCCATGTTTAAAAGGATAGGAGATTAGTATGGATTAAAGACAAGGTCTGAGATAAAGGTCTTAGGTTTTGAAAACTAAATACAGTTGATAGATGTTGATTATAACACTATAGAATCAGTGCCGATTTAGAATGAATCGATGTCAATTCTCTCATAATTATACTTAATTAAAACAAGGACTAAATTAGATAATATAGGCTAATAAAAAGGTGTAGAGGGATATATAATGGTATTCTAAAGATTGAATAAGTAGATAAAATCAAAGAAATTGATATAACATGAAATAAATATACATGATTACTTACTTTGAACTTGGTTGCAAATAGAGTAAAATCTTCCTCATGAATGCAAGTAGTCTTTTGGGATTATGACAATGGATGAAGATTGAATCCAACAAAATTATGATATGGTGACATTAAGGGCTTCCTTAATTCTTTAATAATCTTAGCACCACTTTGAGGTTCAAAATTTTTGGTTCTAAAACCAAATGTTGGCTTGGTATTTATAGATCGACATCGATCTAGAGAATCGACACTGATCATAGGAGAATCATCATCGATTCATCCAAATTGGTAGGTTTATTCCAACCATGGGTAAAATTAGGCTTTTATCAGTGTGAGGTTGTTGGTAATAAGTTAATATGGGGGTAAAGTGGTTAAGAGGTAGACTCCCTAGATTATTAATGGATTTAGGAGGTTAAGGGGGTAGAAAGGTAATAGTAAAAGGAAACTACCAAGTTTATTAATGGTAGATAGACTAAACCTTAGGATAGGGATTATTTAAGTGATTAAAAATAATAATAAGGGCCTATGACACCTAATCAATCATATACAAGATATGAAATTATAGTGTCAACACTCTCTTTATTGCTTCTTGTAATGAGAAAGCGTCAAAAGCTTTTACTAAACCTTTGAGAGGTTCAGCCAAGCCTTCAACAAATAAAACTAGTAATCTTATTTCTATCACATTTGATATCATCACAACTAATCTCTAAAAATCAGAAATATAGTTGTCCACATTACTATCCATTTTGAGTTGGGCTAGCTCCCTGAAGTGTTATTTCTAGGTCCTTTCTATCAAATCTTTTAGTTAGTTTTTGATTGAATTCATCTATTATGGTAATGGATAAATGTCCTTAGGTGACCATGACATGGTACCACCATTCATGTGACATCCCTTTAAGATAAAGGGTACCAAATTTAATTTTCTCTTCCTCATACATCGGATTTAGCGAGAAATAAGTATCCAACTAATGCAACAAAAATATAGCTAAACATTTGTTTGAAACATCATAAGTAGGAAGAGTAATCTTACCCAACTACTATTATATATCTTTTCATCATTATTCTTACTAATTTCTCCTAATTATTTTCTTGTTGTTTTTTTAGATCACAAAACTCTCTAAAAATGAGAGCTTGTTACATTGTAAGGCCAAGTACTTCATATAACATATGGTATATTGTAAACTCCTTCCATGTATGAATTGGTTGAGGCTCTAATTCTTCAAGTTCTTCCTCCTTTTATAAGAATTTAAGATAAAAGGTTTTAGAATATGGTGTGATTAAGACCCAATCATTTGGTGATGAGCTTCCTTCTCCTTGATTTGCTTTGTTCAAGTTAATACCCTGAACAACTCAGACTATTTCTGACATGGCTTCTTTCAAAATGTTTTGTATTATATTTTCCAAATCCTTTTGACTTTGGTTGATTATCTCATGTAAATAATTGATTTCATAAAGAGGAATTCTCTTTTCTTTGTCACCCATATAATCTTCTTTAATCTCTGGTGGTTGGATTTTTCTTCTTTCTCTATGATAGTATCTTAATTATCTTTCACTAATACCATTGGCATGCATGTGGTATTACATGAAGATGTTAAATTTCTAAACATGCTAGTAAGAATTTGGATCTGATACCATTGAAATATCCATTTTAAATAAAATTCTAAATTTTTAACAAAATACTAAATTTTGGAAATTTTATTTTTATTACCTTTAATACTGAAGATTCATTCAACAATAGAACATTTCATGCAATAGGAATTTTGACCACATATAAGTGTCCTTTATTTTAGTCAATTTTACACAAAGAAAAAATTAAAAAAAAAATACTTATTGAAAGGTACAAATTAAATGAGAGCAAAATACCAAATTATTGACTTTGAACTACAACAACCCTAGTTTTGGAATTAATTTTTGGGTTGGTACAACAACTTCATACGTGTTTGTAGTCCTTAAACTTGTGTGTAGTTGTTGGCATAGTATAAACACTAGTGCTGGAGGATGCAATAACCTATATGGGCTATGATCAACACTTGGAGGGATAACAACAATAGTAAATTAACTAAAACAACAATGATGGGACCCATAACATTCGATACTTTAGCAAAGGGTGACACCAGCCTTTGAAGTCAATGATGTGCACTAAATAGTCATAAAACAATAACAATCCTATTATTAGGGTTGATCTCAACCTTTTGGAAGTGGTACAACTGATCCCAAGGTCTGACCTAGGTAAATAATAGTGTGTTATGATAGTTATGGGTTGTATGACCCGTAGTACAGAATTGATTTCTCAATAAAAACACACCAAAGTAGGAACCATCTCACTAGCATTCAAAAATAAAGTGACCATAATATATTTTTATTAAAGATATTGAACTTACCAAAAGATTTCATTTGAGACGGTGAACCTTCAAAAACTTTTGAAGAAGCACACCTTTCTATGAAAAGATGAATGACTTTAGCTCAAATAACTACTTGATAGAACCTTTATTACTCCCTTGGTTGGCATCTAAGTGTTCTAGTATGAGGCAGGATCTTGAAATTTTCGATTAAATTTATATCTAGTAGAGTAGAGTGGGCTAATAACATTGCCGATTTTTTGGTCACCTCAGCTAAAGGATTTATACTTGGGTTAGGTTCCAAGGAAATGACTTGAGCCTTATGCATAGATTTTTACTACAAATAATCAGGCTATTCAGGTGTCTCACATTCACTCTGAACCTAAGGATTTATAAATGAAACTTTTTCATCTAAATTCAATAAATCGTACCTATAGGCTATTGTACCTTAGTTTACAGGTTGAGATGTGGTACAAAATTTTATTACTCTCTTGGTAGTCTTCGTAGGTTTTTCAAATTTTTCTAACTCGATATTATATCTCTTAAAATATAGGCCTTTGCATTCTCTTAAACTTGAGGGTAGTTCATGAGAATTTTTCCATATTTATGTCACTTGGAACGTCTAAAACACATATGTTCATAATCAAATTTTTGAATATAATTTAATCCACAACCTTGATTGAAACAATCAGGTAAATCTTCTTTAATTTTGACTTGACAACAATCCTAGGAGAGAGTCTAAAATCTTTCTTATCAGTGTACTTTAAATAAAACATGTACTTAATATTGCTTCCAATTCTTTTGAAGGCAACTCCACTTTATAAGCATTGAAAAAGAAAGGGAAACTTCATCCAAAATAGTAGGAACTTCATCTTATAGGTCAAAATCTGAAATTCATAAATCTAAGCATGATACTCTCTCATAAGCATCAGGGCTTGGATTGGATGAGGGATTTCTTGAAAGCAACAAATAGAAGTATAGAAAAGAAAAAAAACCTCTTAAAAGGTAATATATTTTAATGTCTTTAAATCTTAGCTTCCTAATTGATACAAATGCGTAGAACTCTTTGAGAAAGCTAAATGTTTTCTCACCAATCTTCAAGTGACCACCTTCTCCACTTCAGGAGCTACTTATTCAACACTCAACCTAGAAATGGGAGTATTATCCTCTTCTTTAATGACACGTTGAGATGAAAGGAGAAGGAGAATAATAACAAGGAATGAAATCCCATTATGATATGCCACTGTAATGAACAACTTGTAAATTACAAACATCAAATAGAAAATAACCACCAAGTA
Organism: Torreya grandis; assembly: GCA_037957365.1. Classification (NCBI taxonomy): domain Eukaryota; kingdom Viridiplantae; phylum Streptophyta; class Pinopsida; order Cupressales; family Taxaceae; genus Torreya; species Torreya grandis. Next base: position 863,910 of record JARHVA010000731.1, on the reverse strand, counting down.
GAGTGTCCACTGAGCAAGAGAAAAGAGGAGGAAGGTTTTCTCTTCTTACCCAAAATTGATCTGACCAAGTCAAATTTAGCATCATTTTTTCTTCTCAAAATATCTAAACCAAAAATGGGCATGCTTCAATTTGAATAGCTAAACCAAAATCTTCGAGATAAGTGTATTCAAGTCAATACAGGTAAAATTTGAAATATTATCAACAATAAAAAATTATGAAAATAGATCATGCCTCAAACTTCTTGCGATTTTCATTGTATCTGTCTCAAATTATTTAATATAAATATAGGGTGCTTTTTCAGGATTTCTCAAATCTTTTAGCTATGTTTTTGCTTGTTTTAAAATGTTCTATATCTTATTCATGATTTTATGTTTCAGTTTCAAGTTTCAATTATAGATTTTCAGTAACAATAGATTCCATAAAATTTTATCAACTATTATCTGGTTAAAAATATAAAATTATGAATAGATACAATAATCAAATCATATGGATTTTTTTTTCATGATGCATGATAGTATGACAACATGTGAAATGTACATGGTATCTTTTTGAAGATGCAAGTTAAACAAAAGTTTTGTAAAACTTGGAAGATGAGTAGATATGCACATAAAAATTGAAAACTTTTATGTAATAGAGAGGATTTTAAAACATTAGGCTATGATCAAGAGCTCAAGTCTCTTGACAATTATAGTATTGCCAAGCAGATTTATAGTTTAGTTATGCATCCTCCCACATATCCTCATTAATTATATTTAGACCAATGTCATTATCCTACTCTGCAAGGGCCTGATATGCTTAAGACAATATCAAGTTGCAGCCTAAGGAAGATTTTATCATTTATTTGGAGCCATGGATAGGGAGGCATCAAAATATTGACAAAAGCCTCAAGTGGATTCATCTTATGATGATTATTAAATTATGTCATTTTTTAGTTAAATTGTGTTTTTCTAAAGCTTGAAGTTAAATAGTTTGTCTTTAAAACATGCTTGAGACACATAATTATAATGTACAAAGTAATGTTGAAAATGGTTGAGTATGACTATTATTTTTATGTGATCTATAAGTGCATTAAATACAAATTTGATCTATGATAAAAAGTAAGCAATAGCTAAAGTAGTGCATTTTGTAGGCTCTTTTATTTAATGTAAAGTACTTGTATTAGATTCAAACTCAAATGAAAATAGTGAATCACTATGATTTAGGACTGTATGAGGTTTAGATATAAATCCATTACTGAGAATTATAATAACTGCCCATTAGTTATATACTAAGGATATTGAATATGCCACTTAAATTATGACATGAAAAAATCATTGGTTACTAGGCCCAATGAAATTTTGTCTATATCATCATCTTATGTTGATTACTTGATATAGCTATAATCATTTAGCTGCGGGATATCATATTAAAACTTCCATCTGTATTTGAGTTAAGAGATGAAGACTAGCACAACAGTATGCATTACACTTGGATGCACAAGAGATTTACCAACCAATATCCGAGCCCAAGGGTTGGCATTTCCAATGCCTTTTAATGAATGTCATCCCTTCGTATCAATCTCCATTGGACTAATCAACCTCTACTTGTATACTTTTAGAAGCTTGGTATCATCATAATGCTATTATATGATAGTAAATTTAATCCTTATCTAAAGGTAACAAATTATAAACTTGTTATTCTTAACATTTAGGAAGGGAATTATAAAGAGGGATTAATCAATTATAGATTCTGGTGGGTAGGGTAATTGAGAAAATTTAGTGTCAGAGAGGGATTAATCAATTACATATTTTGATAGGTAGGGTAATTAGGCAACTTTTGTGTCACAGTTGAAGATTGTTAAATTATTCTCTTAAACTTTTGATGTAGAAAGATAAAGACAAAATTTTCCTAATAAAATATGCTTGTAATGGAACAAGTAATAAATAGTGCTTGGGTTGAAACAAAAACCCATGCTAATGAATATTAAAACATGGAAAGTAATTAAAGAGGTATTATTCACCAACAAGCCACATTAAATCAACAAGATGAAAGCTTGCCAAAGGTTGTAAAATAAAATACTTTAGCTAAAGAGAAGTTCCATACATGTGAAAATATTTATTTATCAATAGAATATAAGGAAATTGAGTTTGTCAAAGAATTAAAGACTCATATTAAATAGCCTAGACTAAGTACTATGCAATTTTTTGGCTCAATGTCTAATAAGCAAGTCAAATAGCTCATCAAATGGCCAAGATTTAATGTTAGAGTAGGTTGTTTACCTTAGCTCATGTTCACCTAGGTGCTTGATTTAGTTATTTCTACCCATTTATGTGGGGATATTTCATTTATCTTATTTTAGATATTATGAGATATTACATATTTATTTCTTAGATATTATGGGGATAATTTCTAGTTATTTATATCATTTAGGGATAATTATCTCTTAATCTTAGATATGATCTCTAGCTTGATCTCTTAGTTATAATTGATCATTTAGTTTGATTTCTTATTTAGGATTGATCTTCCTTGTCTATATATACAAGGCCCATTCATTGTATTTGCATGGAAGCTCTAGAGATATAGAGGATTTCTCATTGTATGATCTATTTGTGTAAAATATATCAAGATGTTATTTGAGAAATGCATTAATGGATTTTACTATTGTAATGGTTTGTAGATTTTACCCTAGGTGAGAGTTTCCTAAACTTTTTCATTTAAAAAGGGAAGAAAATTTCATGAATCACTCAACAAACCAAAAAGTAAACCACTTTGTCATAAGGCTTCTATCTAAGAGAATTACAAGGAAGAAAATAAAACATTATAAAACCATTAGAAAGACCACCAATGAAAATTTATTAATATGTGCCTATGTTAAAGCATAGTTTTGGGGAAAAGAGTCTACCATTGACAATATAGATTCCATGAAAATGGGTGAAATCATAAAAAAAGAATTTAGATTGACTTTAGAGCAACAACAACTAAAAGGAGTCATATCAATGAAATGCTATGATAGGAAGACCTCAGATGAAATATTGATAAGATAATTAAACAACTTATTCTATTAAATGTCAATAAATTTCCATCTATTGTGCAATTTATGAGAAGCCCACCAAAAACTCCTTGGATTTTGACAAAATATATTAAGGTTGGAGTTAAGAACAATTCCCATGAATTTTACCAAATGAATCACATTCATTTGAGAATATTTGAAGCAAAAAAGTTCACTAATAATTTATCTTCATTCAATGGTAAATTCATAAAAAAAAAAGTACATCGTAATAGAATTAAAAAATTGTACAATTGTAGACACCCAAATTTGGTACCAGTACCTTTGTCATAACATATTTTACCCATTTTCCCCACTTGATCCACTTGTCTATATTTGGCTATTTTTAAGGTGATTCCTACCCCACATTTCTTTGTCTCCATCCTTCAACCTTCTAGATGTCTTTAGTGTTCATCCATTTCAACTTTTAAGCCTTCTTTGCATATCTTTCGAGCTATGTGCACCATTCTTAAACATATGTCTATCCTAGGATGGATTTGTTATCCAAAGTCTACCACCAAATCTATCCTCCTTATTTTTATGGGTTCATCTGCCTTGGCTTGATATCTTTACCCATTTTTTCCCACTTGCTCCACTTATCTAAATTTGACTATTTTTAGGGTGATTACAACCCCACATTTCTCTATTTCTAGCCTTCAACCTTCTAGATGTCTTTAGTGTTCATCCATTTCAACTTTTAAGCCTTCTTTGCATATCTTTTGATCTACGTGCACCATTCCTAAACATATGCCTATCTTAGGATGGATTTGTTGGCCAAATTATATCACCGAATCTATCCTCCTTATTTTTATGGGTTCATCCACCTTTGCTTGATATCTCATGCCTTATATTTTGCATATCACTACTTTTTATTTGCAGTCATTTCATGTGTCATGTCCTAAGGAGTCCCATACATACAAACATTCTTGGTCATTTTAAAAAGAAGAGTCTAATTAAGAATCAAATGGTGATCCTTTCAAAAGTAAGAGCCTTATATTGATCAAAATCCTTTGTTACACTTAAGGAAGGACCTACACATTGAACTACCCTTGGCCTTTCCTTACTTCAAGCTATTGTGGCATCATTTGCTTTTACCAAAAGAGGGTTAGGCAAATGTTCATGTAGTTGCATCATTAATTTTAGGGAAAGGAAGTTGAAAACCTTTCTCTACATTCCATTTAAATGCACAAGAAATATTGGGATCTAATTCTAGCATGTGATAAATGTAGTTACAACCATAAAAGCAAAAATTGCAAAAAAATCATGATTAATCACTAGTCACCATTGAAATTGATTTTTTCTGTGAAAAACCTGCACTTTAAACCCAGACAATCCCTATCAGACAATAAATCATTGACTTCGGAGAGTAATCTCAAAAAATCATGAAAAAACCATGTAAAGATCACAATTTTTTAAAAACATGATTTACACAGGTTTAAATCATGATGTTCATTAGAATCATGATTTTTTCATTTATAAATATGAAAATTAAAAAAATTAGTTATTTTTACACAAATTTTGCAAATTTCTTAGAATTTTTAAGAGAAAAGTTTCAAAATAACCCAAATAAGGGGAACATAGGATTTAAGGTTACGGTTAGGATATTTTTAAAATATATATATATATATATATATATATATATATATATATATATATATATATATATATATATTTTAATTTTTTTTTATAGTTTGTAGATAATAAAAATAAAATCTATAAAAAATATTGAAAATCAATAAATAATTGTAATGAATTAATGTTAATTAACTTCAATTAATTAAAAAAAAAAATACCCTATTTCCTAACCCTAACCGTAACCCTAACTATACAATAGGGTTAAAGTTAGGTTTTTTTTAATATTAAAATTTAAACATTATGGTTTTTTTCAATTATATTTATTTATTTTTTATGTTTTTTCATAGTTTGTAATTATTAAGAATTAAAATCTATAAAAGATATTAAAAAACAATAATTTTTTGCAATGAATTAATGATAATTAACTTCGATTAATAAAAATTTAAAACTACAAAAAAAACCTTGTTTCCTAACCCTAACCCTGTAATGAATTTTTATTTTCTACTGCAAAATAAAAAATAATGTTTATTATTTTTATTTTTTGATGCAATATTTTTATATTATTTATGTATTTATTACTAATGATTGCAGGAACACAAAACACTACTTAAAAAAATTAAAGCAAATAAAACATCTCTAAAACACTTTAATTTCTATTCTTCTTCTCTTTTTTTTCTTTTGGGATTTGTCATTCGGCTATAAATCTAGCACATACGGGGTTGCAGTGTCAGATGGGTGTCATGCATACAAAATTTGAACTATACCCCATGTGAGTAGGTATTCCATTAGACAGACATAATATTTTCTATTCTTCTTCTCTTTTTCTTCTTTTGGGATCTATCATTCAGCTATAAATCTGACATAGATGGGGTCACAGTGTTAGATGAGTGTCGTGCATATAAAATTTGAACTATACCCCCTGTGAGTAGGTATTCCATTATACATACCTAAGACTTTTTACATACTTTTTCATTCAATACAACTATACTCTCATGTATCACTCTACTCTCACATATATCTATCTTCCACATACTATCATTCTTCTATGTACCTTCAGGTATATACCATATTGGTGCATTTATTTGCTTTATTGCATTTACTTGGATTTATTATTTAAATTGGTGCACTAATTACTTATTATAATTGGTTTATTATGTTTATTAATAATTTGCACCATATAAGATAAGCTTGCTTAGCTAGTAGTCAACTTGGACACCTATCTCGTTACAATGGAGTTCCACTCCACTATTCAAGGTAAGAAAGGATAAGATAGCTTAACTAGTAGTCAACTTGTGTTGATCATTTACACAAGTTGGACACCTATCTTGTTAGTGTGGAGTTGCACTCCACTATTTTTTTAGTTAGATATTAGTTGAACTACACGTGTTGTGTGAGTTCCCTGATCTTTATCATACACATCTTGCTCTATATAAGCAATGGCTATTTGTGTATTATATATCAGATTAATATTGAATTTTTAGAGTAATTCATCATATTTAAGTTATTTATTCATTTCTATTATTATCTTGGATATACAGTTATTGTTTATTACTATTACTATTTTATCTCTTGTTCATGTTTTTTATTAGATTCATTAGATCCTGTAGCTAATTCTAATATGGTATTAGACCTATCTTAATTATGTAGATTGTTAAATATTCAAGAGAAAAATATCTAGATAGAGGATTGGTTTTTTGATTTTGTATACAAGCATAAATTGGAGTTTTGTGGAGAATTTTTGAGCTCATCATTGAGTTTAGAGTGCCTACGATACTCAAAACCATCTACAATTTTGTCTAAATTAGACACAAGAGGCAAAATTGGTAAGGGTTTGATCTAGAAGCACCACACCCAAATATGGTAGGTACCTAAAAATCAAAGCATTTATGAGCAAAATTGAACTCAGAGTTGCATTCAAAAGGCATCAAAACTTACAGATTCTTATAAAATTTGTCTAATTTGGACACGGTCACCTGAAAGGCAACTTTTTTTGCTCCCAAGTACGAACCGTACAGACTGTGCATACAATTTTTTTTTGGCAGGCCTCATGGATCAATACATAGATTTTAAAGGAAAATTTTGGGAGCCCACCATTTTCACACTGAGAGGTATTTTTAAGCAATGTTTTATTTTTAAAATAACTTAAAATCTTATGCTCTTTACATTTGTACATTTAGTTTTTTCCATATTTATCTAAGGTTTTTTAGAATTTAGGTTTTTTACAGCATCTCTTGCCCATCCTCATTTTTGCAACTTTAGAATCTCATAAATTTCACATATGACCTTGTATTGAGGTCCCCTTTTTTTTGAAAGTTAATATTTTTTTGAGAACAATGTATTGGTGTAGAATTTTTTGTATTAAAGTGCATATTTTTTGTACTTTTAGATTAAAAGGCCTAATTAAGTTTTTTGTAAATTGGAACAATTATAATCTAGCTTTGTAAACACAATCAATTATAAAGTGTCAATAAATACTTGCTAAGTAGGAGAAAACTATTAGAAACTGCAGATAATTTCTCCATCACTTGTTCCGCCTCCCTCATGCAAACTGTTCTGCCTCCCTCATGCATGCAGTCTCTGTCTTCTACGCTTGCATGCAGAACAACAGTCAAACATTTGTTTATCTTTAAGTCTTAGCTCAGTTAAAGCATTAGTTTACTTTCAGTTTGATTAGCTTTCAAACTCTATTTATGTAACCCTATTCGCAGTCTTTAGATACAGAGAAATAAAAAGATTGAAAATTTCTTCTGATTGTTATAGCAATCCATCTCATGTTTTATTTCTGTTATTTTCTTTGTTTTCTAATTTTTTTTTTCCTTAAAAAACTAAGTAATTTAGGGGAGTTTTGTGGTGTGTTCTGTACTTTGATTTATACTTTATGACGGTTTATTTTCAAAGGCATCATGGGGAATCCAAAGTTCCCACTATTAACTTGATATAACTATAACACATGGAAACAGAATGCTTGGAATTCATTAATAATTTTAGGATATGCACTTTACATAACAACTATTCTTAGTCCACCTAATGATACAAAAGAGTTACAACACTTTTATTTTGAAACTACTAAGGTAAGAGGATGCATTCGGTCTTACATGTCTTTAGATTTGAATTTCTATCTTGAAAAATATACAACTTCAAAAGAGGCTTGGGATAAATTAGCAGCATTTTTTGACAAAATAGATGAGGTTCATGGTTGCCAAATTGACAACGAACTCATTGGTTTGGATCTTAAAAATTATGCTACAATACAAGACTACATCACTAAAGTCATAGATCTTGGAGAATAACTTTTTGAATGTAAAATTGATAAAAAAGATATTCAATTGATTTTCAATGCCTTACACAAATTAGGTATTGAATATTCATCCTTTGCCTCTAGCTTTTAGACTCATAGGCTCACATTGGGCACATCATATCAAATGCCCACCTTTGAGGTATTCTCTAAGATTCTAATGGCTGAAGAAGAAAATTTAATAACTATGGATCTAATCAAGTCATTCAAATCTCAAGCTCTAATTGTAAGTCAACCTTAACATAAACAAGTTTTAACATCAACATCAAATACATGTTCAAGTAAAAAGAAGCAAAATAATCAAAATAAGTCACAGAAAAATAAGAATAAAGGGCAACAATCTTCCTCACAAGGAGATTTTAAATCCACTTATAAGCAAGGGGATTCATAAAAAAAGACTGGCACTCCTTACCCTTAATGAAAAAAGGAGTTTCATAGTGAATAAGATTGTTAGAAGAAAGAGATTGATGAACTTAAGGGTCTTCTAAAAAATAATAACATTAATCAATCAAAGGATTCTTTCACTCCTTCAAATTCAAGGAAAGGGAAAGCTACAACACTAGTTGTACTGGAAAATTCTCCCAAGTCATGGGTAATTGACTCAGGTGTTTTGCACCATATGGGTTCTGATCAAGAATAATTTTTTGGATTAAAACTAAGTTCTTTGCCTCATATTCTCATAGGTGATGATTTTAAGGTAGATGTCATAAGAAAAGGTACAGTTGATGTTGATAGTGGTGTATTTGAGGATGTCCTCTATGTGCCAAATTTATCAACTAACCCTCTCTCTATTTACCAAATCACCCACTTTGATACTGATAAGAAAGTTGAGTTCACACCTAATTCTATTTCAATCAGAAAATTAGAGGATAATGCCTTAGTTATAGTGGGAAAAGTTGACAATATTACTTGGATTTATTCATTCTCCCACTTTGTGCCTCAATCTTCCTCTATAGCTTTGCTTTCACACACTGATTCAATGATCAAGCTATGGCATGAGTGGTTTCATCATTTGAACTACTGCTATTTATAATAGCTTAGTCAGTATGAGATGGTTATAAGACTTCTATAGATTTATTTTTTAGGGGGTGTATGTCATGGTTGTGTCTTAGGCAAACATCTGGAGGATAAGTTTGATAAAGGGAAGGCTTGGAGGTTACACAAGTCCTTGAACTTGTTTATAGTGATTTAGTGGGTCCATTACCTACTTTATCTTTTAGTAAAACTTGATATGTTCTCACATTTATTGATCACTATTTTAGATATACTTAGGTTTATTTTCTAAAACTCAAGAGTGAAGTATTTGATAGATTTCTAGAGTTTAAAGCTCTAAAAAAAAATTTGGGAACTATGTCAAGATAATCTGTACAGATAATGGGAGAGAATATGTGAACAACAAGTTTGAATAATTCTTTGATCTTGAAGGAATTGATCTTCAACATTTCATTGCATCCACACCTTAGCAAAATGGTGTGACATAGAGGAAGAATAGATTCTTAAAAGAGATGACACATTGTATGATTCATGTAAAATCAATAGTACCTGAGTACTAGGTGAAAGTGATTAATTATGATATATATAGAATAGAGTTATTCATAAAGATTTAAATGGGATAATACCTCTTGAATATTGGTGTAATAGGAATCCATATGTGCATCATTTTAGAGTCTTTAATAGTCTAGCATGGGCTCACATATCTTCAGACAAGCATCGTGTTTTAGAACAACAAAGTTGGACTTGCATATTTGTGGAATATCTTGATGGTGTTAAGGGATATCAACTCATTGATCTAGATTCACATGAGCTTATTATAGTGAGAAGTGTTTACTTTGAAGAAATTCCTTCAAAATTGATTTCTAACATTTCTCATTCTTCTTCCTTAGAAGAATGAGATAGTAGTGACAATGATACTCCTAATTCATCTACTCGTAGGGATGATGAGGTAATACCTCCCCATTAGGGTTTAGTAGGTCATGTTCCTCCTCATCCTATATATCCTCACCCATTGATGCCTTTTTGGGCTAGATAGACTTTGGTAGATGTAGATCCTCTTGTTAGGGATCTATCAGATATAAGGAAAACACGGTCACATCATGATCTTCCACATTTCTATATTGTCACAGTTTCTGATCCACAATCTTTTTAGGTAGCCAGAGGGATAGTTGAGTGGGATTCACCAATTAAAGAAGAGTGTGACTAATTTATTAGGAAAAACACTTGGGATCTTGCTCCTATTCTTAAGGAAATAAAATTAGTATGATGTAGGTGGATATATCAAACTAAGTTTTCAGCGGATGGAAATATTGATAAGTATAAAACATGCTTAGTGGATAAAGGTTTTTCTCAAGTGGAAGGTATTGAATATATATAAACCTTTGTGCCTATTGCTAAGATGAATTTCATTTACTTGATACTAGCTATTGGTATAACTCATGGTTGGGTTGTACATCAGATGGATGTGAAGAGTGCATTTCTTTATGGAGATCTTCATGAGGAGATATATACGAAGTAGCCACAGGGGTTCATTCAGGATTCTTCATTGGTGTGCCACTTGAAAAAGTCTTTCTATGGTCTAAAATAAGCCTTTAGGGCTTGGTATTCTAAGATGAACATATTTCTTCTCTCAATTGGGTTCTCAAGATGTCACTTAGATCTGAATGTCTATATTCTATAGTAGGAGGCTTCACTATTATACTTGGTGCTCTATGTTGATAATCTCATTATTATAGGAAACACAACATCCATCATCAATAGTGTTAAGACTTCACTTCATGATAGGTTTTGTATGACAGACATGGGCCTATTGCATTATTTTCTCAAGATTCAAATAACACAGTCTTCTTCTAGGATTACTCTTTCACATCCTAAGTATGCCATGGACTTGTTATCTTGGTTTCACATGGTTGATTGTAGGCCTACACTGACTCCCTTATTATCTAGAGTTAGACTTGAGGTTAAATGTTTCACTCCCTTGGTTGATGCCACATTGTATCTCCTGCTTGTAGGAAACCTCATCTATCTGACTCATACATGGATTGACATTTCATATGTAGTTAGCATGGTTTCATGCTTTATATAGACACCACATGAGCTTTATTGAAGATCCACCAAGCATATTTTGAGCTACATTCAGGGCACTATCAGATATGAGATTCACTATATAGCAAGTACAGGTTTAAACTTGGTGGGACACACAAATTTTTGTTGGGCTAGAGATTATGATGATCGTACGTCCACTTTTGGTTATAGCTTTCACTTTAGATTTGGCCCCATTTATTAGTAGAATAAGAAGCAATATCCTATTGATTTTTTATCTATAGAGACTGAGTATCATGGCACTATTAATACCACTATTGAGGCTATTTGGCTTCAAAATATTCTCACTAAGCTTGGTGTTTCATTTTGGAAGCCATCAGTCATCTACTGTGACAACTAGAGCACTATCCAGATCTCAAAGAATTAGATTCATCATCAGAAAACCAAACACATAGAGATCCATATGCACTTTATCAGAGAGCTAATTTAGGTGGAGATCATTGATCTTTAATATTATCCTATGAAGGAGCATATTGTAGATATTTTCACCAAAACTTTCACTAAGAGTAAGTATCTTTACTTACGATCTCTATTGGGGCTGTGAGACATCAGTTCTTCAGGGAGGTATCCTAGACCTTCATTTTGAGGAGTTTATTTTCCTTTGGGTTTTATCCTTTCCTCATATATTTGTACAAAGTACCTAATATGGCTACACATTATCAAGACTCTTATCTGCATATCCCTACCTAAGCTTCACTTATGGGGGGGTGTTAGTGCATTTATTTATTTTATTACATTTAATTTTATTTATTATTTAGATTGGTGCACTAATTACTTATTTTAATTATTTAACTATATTTATTAATAATTTTCACTATATAGGATAAGCTTTCTTAGCTAGTAGTCAATTTGGACACCTATCTTGTTACATTGGAGTTTCACTCCACTATTCAGGATAAGATAGGACAAGATTGCTTAACTAGTAGTCAACTTATGTTGATCATTTACACAAGTTAGACACCTATCTTGTTAGTATGGAGTTGCACTCCACTATTCTTATAGTAAGATATGAGTTAAACTACATGTGTTGTGTGAGTTTCCCGATCTTTATCATGCATGTCTTGATCTATATAAGCAATAGCTATTTGTGTATTCTATATCAGATTAATATTGAATTATTAGAGTAATTCATCATATTTTAATTAATTATTTATTTTTGTTATTATCTTGGATATATAGTTATTATTTATTACTATTACTATTTTATCTCTTGTTCATGTTTTTTTACTAGATTCATTAGATTTTGTAGCTAATTATAACATAAGAAGGTGAGGTATATAGGAAATTTTGGTATTTTGAGAGTGGTGTTATATCAAGAAAATTGCTCCTCCGTACCATTACTCTTCTACATACCTAAGGTTATATAGAAAAATGTATGGTATATTGGGTAATTTAATTATTAGAAATGTAGGTATATCAAAAGGTGGAAGTGATAAGTTTGAGTGATAAGGGTTTATTTTAGGAGTGATAAGGAAAAACTAAACACCTTCAAAATATTTTAGCACCTAAACAAAAAAAATTATGCCATATTATAGGTTTGATCATCATGCCACATGTGAAAGATTTTACATGGAAATACGACATCGAATTTGAGCTAGATAACCCAAATAAGGTCAAATGTAACTCTCATGGATATATATGCAATAGAGGCATATACAGTTTCAAGAGGTATTTGATGCAATAATGAAAATATGAAGTTACACCTTGCACTAATGCATGCCCTATAGATGCCATCAATCAAGCTATAGTAGCATTCTAATGATATTCACAAAAGCAAAAAGGGCAAGAATAAATACAAAAGTAAGTTCTAACTCTTCAGATGAAAGGGGTGATGAATAATATGATGACATGTTTAGGTCATCAATAGAACATGAAAAGGGAAGGGAGAGGTCTCAAGTGACACCTGAATTAGTACCTCATGGGCCAAACATAGGTGGAGGAAACATTCATACCTTTTTTAGCCCTAACACTACCCTTGAAGAGCAAACCACACTAGAGAGTACAAGCTAGAAAAAATTGTGCATGAACAAGCAAAGAAGGCAATCTCTAACTTTTGGTACTCTTCTAGCTTGTTGTTTAATGTGTTTAGATCTCCATACTGGAAAAGTATGGTAGATGCAATTATAATTATAGGTCTAGGGTTCTCAGCCCCATCATACAAAACTTTATAGATAGATTTATTGAAAGACACCCTACAGGATGTGAGTGATGTCCTTACAAAACATTATAAAGAATTGGCATAGTTAGGATGCACTATCATGTCAGATGGATAGATAGAAATAATCACATGCTCATCAACTTCCTTGTGTTGTATGACATTAGCACTATGATTCTTAAGATTTTTTATGCATCTGATCAGATAAAATAAGGTGAGGCACTATTTCATCTATTTGATGAAATTATGATTGAAGTGGGGCCCAAAAAATTGGTTTAATTCATTACTAATAATGCTACTGCTTGTGTGGTAGTTGGAAGGCTTTTTATGGAGAAATATGCAACTATTTTTTAGACTCCATGTGTGGCACATTATCTTGATTTGATCTTGGAGGACATATGAAAAATTCCATAGATGAAAGAGGTTTTGCAAAGGCTCACACAATCATGAAGTTCATATACAATCACACAAGGGTTATTAGTATGAGCAGATATTCATAGATGGAAAGGAACTTCTTCAACCAGGTGTGACAAGGTTTACGATCCACTTCCTTGTCTTGCAGACTCTTTTTCAAAAAAAAAAAGAATTTGAAATGAATGTTCATTTCAAGTGAGTAGGTGGAATGTTCCTTTGAAAAACATGTGGATGGAAAAATAGTGAATGACTATATTTTCTCACCATCTTTTTGGGAAGAGATAGAATAAATTGTGTTATTCTCTGAACTTCTAGTTCAAGTTTTGAGACTTGTCGATGGGGATAAACCCCCCATGAATTTTTTGTATGAATCAATGGATAGGGAAAAAGAAGCTATTAAGGGAAGATTTTAGAATAATGAGACAAAATACATGCATTTATGGGAGATAGTTGATAATAAATAGAATCAACAAATGCATTCTCCCCTCTATGCAGTTGGATAGTTATTAAATTCAACATTATTCTATAATGCCTCATTTTAAGATGATGTAGAGGTCATAAAGGACCTATTTAAGTGCATGAAAATAATGTTTTCTATTGAGTATAATGTTGAAGAAGTTATGGGAGATTTACCAATGTACAAGCAGGCAAGGGGTTTCTTCTATAGTAAGGCAAGCATCACAAGAAGGAAGACCTTCCAACCAGGTAGACATTTTTTTTTTATATGTACAGTTAAAGTGTTAAATTTTGACTGGATTATGCAACTACATGTTACAATGTTAACAAAATATATTTTCATAGAACAAGGGTGATATTTATTTGGTAAAAAAACCAAACACCTTCGAAGGATGACAATGCACATTTTGAGCCACCCATGTAGTTTATCCATTTGTAAGCACAAGTAGAGTGTGTTTGAGCATATGCACTTAAAAAATGTAATTAAATCACTTAAAATTTTATGAATGATTTGGCATTTGTCCAACACAATCTTCATTCGAAGATGATGAAAACTCAAAGTTAATAAATATTGCATTTTTAATTCTCAATTCATATGAAAAGTCAATTTATATTCTTGTAAAATATTATTCGCATAAGTCACTAACATATGCATTATATTTTATAATGTTAGGTACTATTGAGGAAGATCATCTGATTGACCTTGATGAAATTGATCCAAAATTTGAATGGCTCAAAAATAATGAAGAGCCTCTTTTTGAGGATTTTAACTTCGATGTCATGAATGATGCTAGAATTGGCACCAAAGTTATCTCTCAAATTAGGAGAGGAAGAACCGTAAAAATATGTTGAAGTGTATCCCTATTGATCCATAGTCCACATGTTACCATTTTCTCCCTCGCATTTTTTGTTCCCTTGTAAACAAAAATATTATGCCTTTTGAAATGCAAATGTAATGAAATTTAAATATTTTAAAAAAGTAATGAAAGAAAATAGTTGACTAATTTGGATAACATACAATCTCATTTATCTTCCTCTCATACTCTGTATTTATTATTTATGCAATTGAAATGACTAATATGTATCACCATGCAATGGAAATGCATTTCAGTTTTTAAAAAAATAGTTTTTTCTTTGTTTTTCACATTTTCTTGATGATTTTAAGTTTTTTCATTTTTTTTTCAAAAATTTTCCTGATTAATCATGATTTTTTTTAAAACACTTGCACTTTTAAAAAAATGATTTTTTTCTCAGACAATTAATGCTACTATGGTTACAAATCCTCATTAGGTTGCCCAACCCAACTACTTCTAACTTAACTCCTTTCGATATGTGCTATGGGGAATTAGGCCAAGAGAGGAAGAAGAAATCATGTCAAATATTCTACCCACCAATTTAGAGGAGTGAAAATATAAGATTGTACAATATCAAAAAGTGAACCTCTACAGAAAAATCCATAATCTAAAAAGGTGTACCGTACACATTCAACACCCAAGAACATATTTGTCACCCAAGAATATATTTATCAATCATAAAGGCATAGCATTGAATCTGTCCTTACACAATAAACAATCCAAATTTCACACAGAGCTCATTCATTCCTTCCAAACTAAGGTTGCGCTTCTAAAATTTCAAAAAAAAATTGAGGTGTGACTATTCCATCTATTTTTTCCCTTATTGTCCATTGCTTGTCAAATCACTTTAAATTACATTTCTTTACTATTTTTAGCCATTAGAGTAGATCTGATTTACTATTTTATACTGCTATAATCTAGATCTACCTTGTGCACATAATTTCACCATTCTAATAGTGTCATTATACCCTAGCATCATATTTTGGTAAAACAACAATAAAAGGTCAGCCCAACATTCTCATAAATAGAAAAACTTAAACAAAGAATGTGTCACAAATTGAAATATTTAGTTAGATACAAAGATATTTCATGCTTAACAACAAAAAAAAGGTCATAAATCAGTACAATGGATTTAGTGTAGTCTGTTATGCTTTGAACAATGTATTTAATTGTTACATTTATAATTAAAGAACCTTTTCCTTGATTAACATATAGATAATAATAAATTTCAAGTTGCATACATTTTAATTGAACAATATTTGATCCAATCTCCATGGTGCATATGGTCTTTTACACACTCATTTGATTTGGATTAGTCTTACTTTTGTCCTTAAGAGGCTCTTGAGTGAAGATGCATCGATGCCTATGAGCAAGCACTTATTTATCCATTTTTCATTTATGTCTTCTAGTCCATCATTATACTCAGAATCATTTGGCAACTAAGATCATAAGGTTCTTCATTGGGGTTTACATATATTCCATGGGAGAGTATTGATATAATTTTATTTCATTGAGATTTGTCAAATAATTAATACTTTTTTATTTTGGTCTTTTAACCACGTCCTTATGAACTATGGATAAAACACATTACCTAGTTATTTGAATTCATGAAAAAAAAAGTGTAGCAAATTGTTGTACATCATGAGCCCAAAAAAAAGATCTCTCATATAAATTATTAGGTTGGACACATTGTAAAATTAAAATGGAATAATCACACAATGATAACCTAGTGGGTCGAAGGTGGAAAGGATCCATTTTTTATCAATACACTCAAAATTGGGCCAAGTCTATGCAATTATGTTTGTTTCAAGGAATATTCAACCATTACCCTCATTTTCCACGTATCTAGGTCATGGGAAATCAATTTAGGAAGATGTCTTGTGCTATCTCTAGTTGTGTAGTAAAAGGGCTCTAAGGTCTTGTGGTGATATCTTGTGCTTGTAGCTATGTTGTAACAAGTTTGAATCACATGAAAGCAACTTATCTATTTAAAGGGATTTCAATCCTTGTGTGGTACTAGCCATCATAAAGGGTCCTAATATGATACTTAGTTACTTACATGCAACTCTTCTATGTAGAGAATTTGACACTTAATCATCTCACTTGCTTATTTCACTAAGTACATTTGCATTTCATATTAAAATTATAATTCCAATCCTTTTCTTCATGTTTTTCAAATGTGAGTACATTTGCATTTCATATTAAAATTATAATTCCAATCCTTTTCTTCATGTTTTTCAAATGTGTGCAAGTTATTTTTTATAATAGTATCATAGCCTTTCTAGACTTTTGAGTCGTTGAGGCTCAAAACTCAATCACTAGGCCATGCTTATTGAGATGTCCAAGTTTGAGCTTGGCTGATTATAAATTCAAATCTATGTGGAAACTTCCCTGGTTGGAAATAATGCACAGAGAATGTGTTCATGAAGGAAAAAATATTGAGAAGCTGAGAAAGTGACAAAATGGCATATCCATAATTATTTCATGGCATTAGAAGTAGATATCCTATATTTAATTAAAATTGTCTAAACCTTACTATATGGGACTCCTCTTGAAGACCAGTATCTTCAAGAATGACATAAGAAACTATTTGGGGTCCTAGTGGAAATTATTCATTGGAAAGGGATGGACTTCCAAGCATTCCTAATGCTGCATTTGAAACTCTACAAGTTTTCGAGCTGAGTAGTGGCCCACAAGTTTTGGGGCCTCGACTCAACACACATGTTTTTGTAAATGTTTTTGAGAGTTTGTTAAAAAAAATTGGCTGACTGTTCTGAACCACACTAACAAATGGTATTTAAACATTTCATTATTGCCATTTACTCCAGCTTATCAACCACCGTTTACCTAGCCCTAATTGATTTGGTCAAGCAAAAGCACTAGGTTGTTTTTTGGTCCCCGTACTCCTGCAAATTAAATAAAATAGCCACCATATTTGGCAGTAGGGGGGCTTGGATTATTTTTCTATTTCAGAAGCCTAGACTGCATTTCTATTTTGGAAGGCTCCTATAAATTAAATATAAGGGCCACTATGGCATTGGCCTATAGGTTATTTTACCACCATGGGTGCCTCTTTACATTAACTTTACACAATGGCAATAGTTTTTGTGAATATAACCAATCCATGGTTGGTAAATAAAAAGACATTGATTTATTTGACAGATTTCAATTGCCTTGCTGAAGTAGTGATGGTGGTGGATGAAAAGGGAAGGATGTCATCAAGTAATACACTGCTGATGAGATTTATGTGGGGCACGGAGGCATACCCATTTTTTTCAAGTCATGAAGAGGAAATAATAAAGGTAGAATGGAAGGGATTAAACTCCCAATGCAACCTCAAATTTGTTTTTCATAATCTGGGGCTCTTTCAATTGGAGGCAAATTTAAATATATCAATGCCATATTATTTAATATATATAATTTGTGATGAAGTCACAATAATGGTTTATTCTCTAGGATTTAGAGCTAAACTATAACTTGAAAGAAAATTTCTCTATTTATATGATTTAGATTGTAATAACAGGTAGGTGATACATTCTTGAAAAATTGTATTAGTGAGTGGGAGCAGTTAATCAACTATTATTCTTCACTGATACTATTCTAATTTAGAATGCATAAGAATCATTTTTATAAATAAATTAATGTTAAAATTTATGATTTTTTATTTTTATGAGTCATGCCGAGTTTTTATCAAGATTTTTTTGGCTGAGTTCGAGTCCAAGTCCAAACCTAAAATGTGCTCACTGAGTCTAATCTGACTCTGAGTCTGAATACTATGTTTGTAAATTGTGTCTCAATGTTTGCTTGCATAAATAACACTTGATATCCTCACATAAATATGTACCAATATTAAGGAATATGATGGAGTGAGCCTTTACATACCAGCTTAAGTGTCTTTTTCATCCAATGGAGCGTTTATAAATTTGGTCAATAATGATTTAAGACAAATAAATATTGTGAATGCCCTAGTTGTCTAGAATTTGTTACTGCACATGTGCACTAGCTAGAAGAGCCATATGTAAGTATTATCATGACTCTATTTTTTTTAAAAAAAAACAAAAAAAAACTTAAAGAATACATATAGACTTGACTTGAGTGTATGAAGATTTCAGCTCAACCTAAGAAAATACAAAAGATGTGAGTTGAAGCTTAAAGAAATCATGATGATTTGCATACTTCTCTTTTAGAGGAGAAAACAAAGATTTAAATATTTTAAGGGCATAAAAATTTAAGTAACACTTCATATAATACATGAATATTTAAATTAAAGCTTGGATAATATGTAAGCCAGTTTAAAATTTGACAATATTTATTTTCAGTGTTTTTGCACTCTAGAATGGTAGTGAAAATGTACTTTTGGATGGATTTGAATGTCATGATATGAGAACATGTAATTTACCTATTTGTATGTGATCAAAGTGATATATTCTTAGGTGGAGGTCTCTTAGGTATAAATGTCAGTTGGAGCTCAATAAGTTGCTTGTTCAATGCCAAAAAGTTGCATTTTTAGACTCTTCCCTACAATTTGTCCAACGGATTGCTCTCAAAGCTTCCACCTGAGTGATTTGGGATGTGATTTGAGGGATTAAAGAGGAAGGTAAGTGATCTAACAATTCATGAAAATGACTTACAATTTTTGTTTAATGTATGTTTGAACTCAGGCTAAAAAATTGCATTTTTCTTGTATTAAGAAGGGCATTCTTGAGGACGGAATGGGTGGTGGGTTTGTTAATTGGGCCTAATGGAAAGAAAAGAATCTGGTACTATATGTTATCTACTCTACAAGACATTTTGGCAATGTCAATTTTTGGTTATAAAGCATCTGTTTCTACCTCAAATTTGCTTTTAAGACTATAAAGAAAGAAACTAGAAGAAAGTGAAGGACAAGGCTTGAAAGTACCTGGACTATAGATTGCGCACCGTAAATCCAGACGTTCGTGGGCACTCCTCTTTGGCTGTGGAGGAATGACACCTGCAAGAAAAAGGGAAACTTGGACAAGGGGATGTTAGACAGATAGGCAGTGGGTTGCCAAGCAAAAGCTTGTTCCCAGAAGTGTAAAAACTTCCTTAAGGGAGGTCAACCCACTGTTTTGATGAAATAAGTGACTGATAAAAGACAGAATGACAGAATACAGAAATGATAAAAAGATTAAAAATGAAAGAAGAAAACAAAATGATTACCTGACTGAAGGAGTAGGTTGAAGACAGTCGCCGAGGTCGGTAATGTTGCCGGCGTCGGTTATCTGACCTGCCGTCGTCGGCTATCCTGCCGACGTCGGTTGGGGAAGTGACCGACGTCGGTTGGGGTTGCGGCCTGTAGTCGGGCTTGAGCAGGGTCTGGTCTGAGTCTTGGTCTATGCTCTATCCGTGGACGGGTTGGACACTGATGGACGGGTCTGGGTCTTGGTCTGTGGTCTGGGGATTGGTCTCAGGCAGAGATACAGGGGAAGGAAGGGACAAAGAGGAAGGAGAAGAGAAGGGTACACAGAGGAAGGGGCCTGAGAAGGCTTTGCAGCCTCTCAGGGGAAGGGATAAAGGGAGAGACATAGAGGACAACAGAAAATAGAGGATTAAACCAAAGAAAATAAAATAAAACCAGAACTAACTTACCTTTAGCCTGCTGAAAGAAGAAGATGGAGATGTTGCTGGAGCCACTGAAGAGTTGCTGCAAGGAGAAAACACAGATCCAAGGCCTGCTTCACCTGTTGCTGCTACTGCACGAGGTTAAGACAGAGGAGAAATAAGAGCCAAAGCGCCGAGATGAGTTGTTTGCGAGCTCAAGAGTCCAGGGGGTGCAACGGACGCAGGAGGGGATAATGAAGGCTGCCGACGCCGGCAGTTTCGCCGACGTCGGCCGAAGGGTCGCCGACGTCGGCGGTCGGAAGATGGGCACAGAGGCTAAAAATAGCCTCTGCCCATTCTTGCACGCCGCCGAGCGAGGGGTCATGGGCAGAACGATCGCAAGGTTGCCAAAATGGACGAGGGGGGCTATAATGGTGAGATTTGGGCTAATAAATGCTAGGGGAAGGTGGAGGGATTCAAGGGAGGATCCAAGGAGGCAAGGGTAGGGTGGAAAAGGGGGCCTCAATTAATTAAAAGATGTTAATTTTTAATTAATAAGACCTAGGTGGGTTAGGGACCAAGGAGGACTAGGAGGGAGAAAGGACCAAGGGGGAGAACCAAGGTGCAGACACGTTTGCGGTGTCTACATTTGCCCCTTTTTGTCTTGTTGGTTGTTCTAGACGAACTGCAAGACAAAAACAGGAGTTGGTTGCCCCAGAAAAAGGATGAGGTGTTCCCCCCTCAAAGCGATAGTCGAGATAAGGGAACTGAAGATCGAGTGTCGATTTGACAAAGAAATGGATAGGAAAGAGTGAGTGAAAACGCTGCCATAGTCATGATTGCGCGTAGTCCACTTCACGAGAGGATCAGGTCAAATTGTCGCATGGTCAAGGGTCAAGGAGTGCCAAAATTGAAGTAACCGGGCCCCAGCATTTAGTCGTCTGCTGATCGAGTCACTCAATCTAAGCTGAAGCTCCAAATGGTCGTCGTGTCCCAGGTATCCAGGGCTCAGGAAGTGCTCCCAGAAACACGAAAAAGACCACAAGTAGTAGGGATCAACTGGCTCGTGATCCTACACTTGTGAAGGGTCAAAAATAGTCTGCGAACAATTCTGCTAACCAGCCGTGGAATAGCATACACGCAAAAACAACCAAGGCAACATTGTCTTGGAAGAAGGTCAAAGAAGAAGGAGATAGGCATTGTCGCCAATGGTCATTGGTTAAGAGGATGGATGGACGAAAGGATGCGGCCGAGCTAACCCCAGAAGACATGTTATCTGAGTGCTGCCTACATAGCCCTGGTGACAGGGCCTCAGGCCGATGTAGTTCTCCCTTAAAGGGAGGGAGGGTCAGAGGGATTGATTGGTCTTGGTCAAAGTCAAATGAGTGGTCGTGGACAAAGGTCTTGGTCAAAGGGTCTTGGTCAAAGGTGACGAAGTTGGGTGTGATAAGAGTCGAAGAAGAGAAGGTTTGTCCATCATAGAGATGAACAAACGGGGGTGGTCGAGCTAACCTCAAAAGATGTGGTATCTGAGTGCTGCCTACATAGCCCTTGTCCTAGGGCCTCAGACCAATGTAGTTCAGACTAATTGAAAAGATTGGTCGATGATGAGATTGGATGTGGTCAAAGTTGTCGATAGACTGGTCGTGGTCAAGGTCAAGGTCGCAAAAGAGAAGGTTTGTCCATCAAAGAGACGAACAAACGGGGGTGGTCGAGCTAACCTCAGAAGATGTGGTATCTGAGTGCTGCCTACATAGCCCTTGTCCTAGGGCCTCAGACCAATGTAGTTCGGACAAAGAGGGTCAAAATGGTCAATGATGAGATTGGTCATGTGTCGAAATGATGAGGCTAAGATGAGGATAAAAGGATGCTACAGATGGTGTATTCTGTAGAAGTGGTCGAGAGTCTTTCATCTCTAGCAAGTTTCCATAGTCGCGATGGATGTATGCTAAAAATGAATAAAAGGTCTATTTATGCTTCAGCAAGTATTGGTTTATGCTTAACATAAATTGGGTCTGGTCGATAGTTTCCACGTGTATTGGTGTCCATGGGAACTATGCGAAATGGACAAGGATGATGCCTGATGTCATGTTGAAAATGTCGATGATGGAGTGAAAAAGTGTTGAAGTTGGCTTGGTTTAAGGATGAGTCGACAAGAGACGAAGCGTGACCAAAGTGTAGAGAAAAGGTGAAAGGCAAATCGCTCTTTCATTGACAAGGACCAGAAAGGAAGCATAGATAGGGGTGATTAGAACCAAAGCCCCGTTCATGCATTACGTCGTTGACCAGTGTTGAGTTAGAACGGTAATCGAATCACTTTTGACATTAAAGTGAGCTCGAAGTCCCTTGAGCCGGTGATAGGAGGAGGATAGGGTAACCCAGTGTAAAAGCAGGAATAACCTTGCCCCTTTTGTAGGAGACCCTGAGACAACTACAAGCCAATGTCCGTGACTCGTTTTTTTTTTTGTTTTTTTTTTTTTTTTTGGCGCAGACTGATCGATGCGAGAAGCCTGCATAGAGATGTCATTTGATGTAATGGTCATGTTGTGAACCTGATCGATGCGGGAAGCTTCTAAAATAGTTGCTGTTTATTGCCAGAGTAGTCATAGCCATCCTTCGAGGGAGTGGTCTATATTTTTGCTTGATAATGTTTGATAAGTTGGCCTAGCTGTCCTTCAAGGGATCAGTCTAGTAATACAGCAATGATAGTACAGCTGTCCTTCGAGGGATCAGTCTGTCTTTTTGATTTGACTTGATTTAGTGACCATGGATATGTTTTGACATCTTGACTTGGATATATTGATAGAAATGAGAGTCACGGACAAGACTGTAGAAGCTCAAGGACGCCCCTTTTATTAGGACAAAGCATCACTGCATCCTAAAAGGGTTGTAAAGGACTTGTTGAAGGGGAATAGGGTTGAAAGGAATGAGGATTAAGAGGACAAGGATTGCTCAAGGGACGAGCTCAAGTTACATGCCAAGTAGACAAGTACTCGACTAACAGAAGAATGGTCGAAGATGTAACGCATTAAGAGGCTCAGGTTCTGGCCGTCCGTCAAGGGAAGACAGACGATAAGTCCCTGACCCATACTTGTGCGTGATGATAAAAGGTCCAAGCCAATTGGGGGCAAATTTGCCTCGTTTACTTCGCTCCATATTGGTCACGTGCTGATTCTCTTTGAGGATGAGGTCTCCGATGTTGAAATCTCGTTCTCGCAGATTTTTGTCGTAGGCCCGCTTTATGCGACTTTGGTAGACATGGAGATGATTAAGGGCAGCCAGACGGCGCTCGTCGAGTAACTCAAGTTGAGCTAGGCGATCTTGACGAAAGTCATCGTTGGAGAGAATGTCATGCAGGGAGATACGAAGAGAGGGGATTTGTACTTCGAGAGGTAAGACAGCCTCTGTTCCGTACACAAGAGAAAAGGGAGTAGCACCTGTAGAGGTTCGGATGCTAGTGCGGTAGGCCCACAAAGCGAAGGGGATATGAACGTGCCAATCCCTTCCTGTATTGTCGACCACCTTCATGAGAATTTTGGTGAGAATTTTGTTGGAAGCCTCGGCCTGCCCATTTGCTTGTGGGTAGTAAGGCGAAGAAAAGCTGAGTTTGATGCCAAATGAGTCGCATAGTTTTTGGACAGTCTTGTTTTTGAAGGACTTGCCGTTGTCGGTGATGATTTTGTGAGGGACACCGAAACGACAGATGATGTGGCTGCTGATGAAGTCAACAATTTTGTCGGCTTTTGTGGAGATAAGAGGAATGGCTTCCACCCACTTGGTGAAATACTCAGTGGCAGTGATGATGGACTGATGACGAAGAGACGAGTGAGGGTTAATCTCACCGATGAGATCCAAGCCCCACTGAGAGAAAGGCCAAAAATCCTGAGCGACTTGCAAGGCGTGGCTGGGAAGATGAAGTAGGTTAGAGTGCTGCTGACACTTGATGCAACGCCGAACATAATCGCTACAGTCTTGATGAAGGGTGGGCCAATAATAACCCAGGCGAAGGAGGCGCTTGGCAACCGAATTTCCACTGAAGTGTCCACCACAAATCTCGTCGTGGACTTGCTTTACGGCATGAGAAGCTTCAGCGGAGGTTAGACAGTGAAGAAGGAGACCGTCGAAGCCTCGCTTATAGAGAAGGCCCCCTAGCATGGTATAGCGAGCTGTGCGCTTGATGAAAGCTCGCCGCGCATTGCTAGAGAGGTTGGGAGGAGTGACAGAAAGAGACAAGTAGTCCACAAGTTGCTTATACCAGTCATCTTGTGGGCTAGAATTGATAGTGTTGATATGGTCGATGTGAGGAGAGATGTATGAAGGCAAAGGTACGCGATGCACTGTGACAAAAAGACGGGATGATGATGATGAAGACGGGATATGCGAAGCAAGAGAGGCCATGGTGTCGGCAAACTTGTTCGTAGAGCGTGGAACAGTCTGCAAGAGGTAATGGTCGAAAGATGCCAAAAGAGTGTCAGCACGATTCTTATACCTCTGTAAAACTTCATTTTTACAGAGATATGAACCGTTAACCTGATTAACGACGAGCTGCGAGTCGCTGAAGATGTTGATAGACTTGATGTGGAGAGAAAGGGCAGTCTAAAGTCCCAAAATTAAGGCCTCGTATTCGGCCATGTTATTGGTACAATCAAAGTCAAGCTTAAAAGATAGAGGCATAGGTTCCCCATCGAGTGGGATGAGGATGACCCCCGCACCCCCACCGAGTTGACATTTGGAGCCGTCAAAGAACATAGTCATCTGGTAGACGGTGTCATCGGTGGAAAGGGTAGCGATAGACTCGTCAGGGAACTCGCAGTGCGAAGGTTGGTTGTCGGGAAGAGGGGCATCTGCCAGTTGGTCAGCGATGGTTTGCCCCTTGATAGATTTCTATTGGATAAAGACGAAGTCAAACTCAGCAAGCAGCATGAGCCACCGAGCCATACGTTGATTCTGATATGGCTTGGAGTGCATGTACTTGAGAGGGTTGGTGTGAGTGACGACAAAGGTTTTGTGGTTGAGAAGATAGTGGCGAAGCTTGGTAGCGGAAAAGACTAATGCCAAACAGAGTTTCTCGGTATGAGTATACCAAGTTTCATAGTCGACCAGTGTTCGGCTGATGTAGTAAACCGCTTGCTCGCGATGATGCTCGTCTCGGTGCGCGATCATGGCACCTAACGAATGGTTGGTAGCAGAGATATAAAGGTAGAAGGGTTGGTCGTCCTTAGGTGGAATGAGGACTGGTGGAGAGACCAGATAGCCTTTGAGGGCTTCAAAAGCCTCTTGACAGCCCTTATCCCATTTAAAGGAGACGTCTTTCTTAAGGAGGTGATGGAAAGGTTGGCAGCGGTCTAAGAGCTGCGAGATGAAACGGCGAATGGACTGGAGCTTCCCTTGGAGACTGCGAAGCTGCTTGAGATTGGCCGGGGGCGGCATTTCGAGAATAGCGCGGATCTTGGCGGGATCTATCTCGATACCACGGAAGGAAACGATGAAGCCGAGAAGTTTGCCTGAGAGGACCCCAAAGACACACTTCTTGGGGTTGAGGCGGACATTATATTGAAGAAGACGAGAGAAGATGATTGTGAGAATGGTCAAGTGGTCGCGGCGGAGCTTGGACTTGCCGAGAAGGTCATCCACATAGTCCTCCATGATTTTGTGGAGGAGATCGTGGAAAATGTAGGTCATGGCGCGCTGATAAGTGGCACCAACATTTTTCAGGCCGAAAGGCATGACTCGATAGCAGAAAGTCCCCCATGGGGTGATAAAGGTAGTCTTGTGCTGGTCTTCCGGTGCGATCAGGATTTGATTGTACCCTGAAAACCCGTCCATAAGAGATAGCATCTCATGGCCGGCCGTAAGATCAACAAGCTGGTCAATGTTAGGAAGAGGAAAGTCATCTTTAGGACAGGCTAGGTTAAGGTCGCGATAGTCCGTGCAGATTCGAATCCCCCCAGTTGCTTTAGTAACTGGGACGATGTTAGAGACCCACTGTGGATAATCGATGGGTTGGATGAAGGAGACAGAAAGGAGGCGCTGAAGCTCCTCTTTGACAAGAAGCGCAACGCGAGGGTGCATCTTTTGAAGCTTCTGCCTAACAGGCTTAGCCTCTGGTTTGGTGACAATGTTATGGGTAGCAATGGTAGGGTCGATGCCAGGCATGTCGCTGTAAGTCCAGGCAAAGGCCTTGTTATGGTTGGAAAGGAACTGGGCATAGTCAAGCTGCTCCTGAGCATCTAAAGATTGGCCAATCTTTAAGACGTGAGGAACATCGGAAGAAGAAGGGAGGTTGATGTCAATGGTGGATTCATTTAACATAACCTGGGTCTCGGAAGGGAGGAAATGCTGGACGAAAGAGTCATCGGCACCCATGTAGGAAAGGATGGCGTCATCGTCAACGCAGTGGACAGTGTGAATGGTTGCCGACTCATCCTCTACCATGCTAGGAAAGATGAGAGGGAGAGACCTGGGCACCCCATTGAGCTGATAAGTCAGGGGTTCCAGGCGGATGGTGTTTATGGAAAAAAAAAACTAGGAGGGATGGAAACCACCGACTCCGTAGGTGACGAAGGAGGAATGGGCGAGTCTGGAAGAGATTGGTCAGTGGTTGGTTCGGGACAAAGGTCGGAAGGAGCCTGAGTGGGGTCATGATATCCCAGGCCATAGTGTTTCTTGGCATCGTGATCACTGAGCGGCTCGATGGGCTGATGGGAGCCCTGCTCATAACGTCCGAAACCAAAACCCTTCCATGCACACCTGTGAAGGTAAGTGTGTGCAAAGGCAGGGTTGCCAAGAAATGAGAAATCAGATGTGAAAGGTTGGGGTGAAGAGAGGGAAGCACCGTAGGTAGGAGCTTGATTGAGCCCCCCATAGACAAAGTTGGTTCGGAAGTGAGGAGGACCATAAGGCATGACCGTCCCGATCCGAGGGTCGTAATTAGGACTAAGGTGAAGGCATCCATACTCTTGCGGAGTTTGGAACATGTCGAGGGTCAACAAGCGATATTCCCCAAGCGATAGTCGTTGGAAGACGTCTTCCATGGGGTCTTTGGTCGGCGCTTGAAGAGGAGGGGTGAGGGCAACCGCCGATTGCGAACTGGTCGAAGCTTCCGCGGATGGAGGCAGTGCCGGAGTGGACGGCTTGATGGGGATGAGGACGTCATTAGGACGATAGGTGGTGTTGCAAGTCTTGAAGGGTGAAGGGTCAGTGGGAATGGTGTGGACTTGCCCGTCATGTTCAAACTTCACACAACGATGCAGGGTGGAAGGAATACAGGCCATGGCACGGATCCATGGTCGGCCCAGCAGAATGTTGTATTGAAACTCTCCTTCGATGATGTAGAAGAGCTCCGGGACTATGCGTGGACCGACGCGAATGTGAAGGACGACTGTGCCAATGGTCGTGGCGGTGGTGTCGTTGAAAGAGCGTAAGATAGCGTCAGTTTTGGAGACGCAATTCTTGGGAAGAGATAGCTGGTCGAAGGCATGGGTAGAAATGATGTTGATGCTAGCGCCGTCGTCGATCATAACGCGTTTGATGCGTGTCCGATCGACATAGGCAGTGATGAAGAGGGCGGCGTCCTGATCTTCCGTGTTGGATGTGGGAATCTCAGAATCGTTGAATGTGATGGAATTGATAGGAGATAAAGAATGGACAAGGGCAGCAAGCGGCTGGGGGTCTTCGGGTTGGACCTCTGCTGCTTGCAAGGCTTGGATGAGGGCTTGACGGTGTTGAGGCGAGGTTTGGATAAGGTCATAGAGAGACATCTTCACTGGTGTCTGATGAAGCTGCTTCAGCATGGAGTCTTGAATCGGCCCAGAAGATGAAGATGAAGAAGGCTGGGATGCGCCAAGGATAGAAATTTTGGGCTTGGGCGCAAGAGGTGGTTTGACAAAGGGATAGGTCCAAGGAATGGCAGCTTTTTCTTTTGCCTTGTCCTTCTGTGACCTGGTGGTTATACGGACGGCATTGATTTCGAAAACAGGTGGTGAAGAAGGGGTCGTGTTTTGCTGATGAGAGGTTGTGGCTGAAGGTGTTGGATGGGATGGAGTCAAGGTCCGGTCGAGAGTGTCCTCAAGGAGAAGAGTGTCCTTCTCCATATGGCGGCGGATGACAGCCTTGAGGGCACAGCAAGTCTCGGTGTCGTGTCCTGGTGTACGATGATATAAACAAATTTTCGTATCGTCGAACCAGGAGGGCTTGGACCCGAGAGGTTGGAAAGGTCGGATGGGCGGAAGAGTTATGTCAGAAGTCTGGAGAAGTCGGCGCAATATCGACGAGTATGAGCCCAATAGAGGGTCCGTGCTATTTGATATGCGCGAGGTCGGTGACTTTTGCTTGGGTGAGGCTGGAAGAGGTTTCCGTACCACCTTATGGGTTGATGGTGCGGGGACAGATGGAGGTGACTCTGGTCTGCAGATTGAGAAAGGCTTTTTGAGAGAGGGACGGCTGGAGGTAGGTGGAGGAAGCAAAGGAGGTAACGAGTTCCGGTTGGAGGCTGGAGTGGGAAGGATGCTGGCCAAGGTCGAAGGATGGGGACCCAGAATGGATGGCAATGGTGACAGGGGAGGAGGCGTTCGCTTTGGAGGTCTGGCAGTCTTCTTTGTCTTGGTTGGAAGACTGCTGCTGGTCGAGGTCTGGTCTAGATCCACCTTCACTTGCGGGTGAGTGAGGGAGGAGATAGGACGAACGCCAAATGACTTGATGGGTTTGGACGAGATAGATGCAAGCTTCGGTTTGGACGGGTTTGGTTGAGGTTTAAGAGTCTGGTCTTTGTCAAGAGTCTGACGAGATTCCACCTTAGGAGGATTAGCGGCATGTGATGAGAGGGTGCGGGTATGTTGAAGGGTCTTAAGACGCTCCCACAACACCTGAGGCATCACTTTCCTCGAAGGGAGAAGTTCAATCTTCTCCACTAACTGGGAAAATGGCTGAGAGGAAGATGTTGATGGTTGCGAGATTGAAGACGAGATGGGAGTAGTGGTCTTGGACACATGATGTGGTGAAGTCATGACAGATGAAGACGAAGGTGAGACAGGTTCTTCCCTGGGTGGGGAAGAAACCGGGGAGCGAGGCTCCTCCAGCGGGTAAAGGGCAGGGATGACAGTGCCCTCCACTTGTGGCTGAGGAGTAGGAAGGGTCGGGTCCTCCAAAGGCTGCAGAAAGGAGGATGGCGAGACTGAAGGTACTGATAAGGGCGAAGCGTCCTCCAAGATGAGAGGGGTCAATGGAGAACTAGCCGGGGAGAGAGGGTCGTCCACATGTGACGGACTGATGGATGGACTATCCTCAAGAGGCTGATTTGGGACGAAAGGAGAGACCGTATTGACTGTCCGAATATTGTGCTCATGATTGTCGTCAATTAAGGTCTGGACATGGTTCTGAGCTGGCGGATGATTGGGGAAAGGTTGTTTGAAGATGTCAATGGCCTGATTAGGGGGTGCATTAGGATTGTCTAAGATGAGATCCCCCTTCTCAAGCATGTCTTGTATTATGTTCTTAAAGGTCTTGCAGTTCTCCGTGTCATGGCCCTTAACACGGTGAAAGCTGCAGAAGTCTTGCTCCCTATACCACGCGGGGATGGCGTGTGAGGGATCGAATTGCGGAGGAGGTCGGGCTTAAGGGAGATTGAGGATTCCCTGTTTAAGAAGCTTTTCCAGCACAGACGCATATGATTCTCCAAGGAGAGTATATCATCGCTGCAAGTATCTTTGCTGGAATTGCCGAGTAGCGCTCTGAGACGTAGAGGGCTCAGGCTGATTGGATGAAGAAGATGAAGGTCTGACAACCACGGCATTAGCTGAAGCCTTGGATTTAGAATTGGATGATGATGGCTTGGCAGAAGAAGAGTCATTGGTCTTAGAGCTGGGATTCTTACTCCGCAGTTTGACTTTGTTCTCCTCGATGGCACGCAACTCAAGTTTGCGGGCCATCGTGAAGGCCTCGTCAAAAGTGCGGAAGGTTTGAACCCTCAGAGTGGAAGAGATATGTCGGGCACAGGCTTGAGAAAAGAGTTCAATAAGTTCGGCCTAGGGCAAGGAAAAGGAGATTTGGTTGATAAGGCCTCTCCATCGAGCCACGAAGTCGGCTATGGACTCGTCCTCGAATTGCCGGATAGAATAGAGGTCCGTGATTGAGACTTTCTTGGTTATGTTGATAGAAAAGTGATCGAGGAATAGCTGAGCCAATTGCGTGAATGAGAAGAGAGAATGACTAGGAAGGGAGCTGTACCAGTCAAGTGCAGCACCCGAGAGAGACATAGGAAACGTGCGTAAAAGTAACGCATCGTCATGGCCAATGAGGTAGCAGGCGTGTCTGAATGCCCGCAAATGTTGTTGTGGGTCTTCCTTGTTTTGAAAGTGAGAAAACTTCGGAAGCTCCCACTGGCTAGGATATGCTCTGATTGGGACAGAAGGATGGATGGGCTCGTTGCAGATCTGTTCATATGAAAGAGTGTTGCGCGAGCCGGAAACAGAGGTCTCAAGACTGGTCATCTTGTCCATCAGCATTTTAATGATGTCTACTGACGGATGGATGGGTGGCGCGCCCCCTAAGTTGTAGGGCGCTTGGAAGAGGTTAGAGGAGGCGTGCGACATAGTCGGTTGTATAATATACGGATGACTAATCACAGGGGCAGAAGTGAAGGTTAAAGGTGGTTGGTTAGAAGACATAGCTGGGCCCGTTGTTGCCACGAGAGGTTGGACTGTGGTAACGGGGGCCAAGGGATAAGAAGCCACCCTGGTATTGATAGGGGCCAGGGTAGGCGGGATAGAGACGACAAGGTTTTGAAATGGAGTGGATAGAGGTTAAGCGGGTTGAGGTTGACAAGGGGCCGGAACCCCAGTGGAAGTGGGCCCAATGATAGAGGGAGAAGCCACACCTGGAGGATTGGTCAAAGTCTGGTCAGTGGTCAAAGCGATGGCTTGAGTGTCCGAAGGTTGAACTATGGATGTTGTTGATACAGCTGTAGTCGCGACAAGGGAGGTCGGCATTCCGTAGATCGGATTGCCCAAGGAGTCCCGCATTCGGCTATGCGCGAGATAATGTTGCAAAGCCTTGACATTGAGGTCCAAGAATCGCTCGAAGTCTTGGTCCCCTTCTTGGACAATGGGAGTCTGCGGCGGGTTCGGACGGACAGGAGTTCTTTCGGTCTCCGAGTTGAACTCCATTGTAGGCTTGGTCACGGATGGGGTGGACGGAAGCGGTTGACGGCAGACGTGGTCGACAAGAGCCTTGGCTTGGCTACGAGTGAAAACCATGCAAGGCAAAGAAGGTTTGGGTCTCAGGAACTGTGTTGCTCAGTTTCAGAAGACCAGGATGAGGTCCTGACAGAGAAAGGACAGGTTTCAGGTTGCTGGTTTTGAAAAAAAAAAAAAAAAGGACAGTGACAGAGACCGACGTCGGTTTAAAAACCGATGTCGGTAGGAAATGAGGCCGATGTCGGTCAGATAACCGATGCCGGTAACAGATGAAGCCGACGTCGATATCAGAACCGATGTCGGTGACAGGGGAAGCCAACGTCGGTGGAAGAACCGATGTCGGTGACTGTGTTTTCCAGAGAGCCAAAAGGTTCTTGGAAAAACAAAGAAGAAAACGTCCTCACACACTCAAACAAACAGATGAGAGGAGGAAAACAGAAGAAGACAGACAGGCCTAAGCGATAAATCCTAGAAATTAACCTTAGAAACTTGTGGCTTATGCCTTAGATGAATGTTTGGGGAGATTGGCTGAAAAATGGGTCCTAGAAGAAGGCAGTCTAAAGATAGTTTCAGGTGTTTGTTTTAGGTGCTCAAAGATCTGTGTTAGGGTCTGGTACGTGGCCTGGTGCTAAAGAGCAAGCTCCCCTCACTTCACGATTCCAGTGGTTAGCTGGTCTCGCTTAGCCAAGATATACCTCGCCTAGAGTTTAGACTCCGCCAGAGAACGGAGTGGGCTTCCCCCTTGGTGATGAAATCCAAGTGGGGTCACCGGGACGGGTAAGGTATCCGCTGGGGGATGAAATCCCAGTCGGGCCTTGTCTCAAGTATGTTTTATGTGTGTTTTAGTGCATGTGATTCGGTAGTGTAACATCAAGTGTCTACGGTTCATTCAATATGCGCCTAAGTTACTAGATGTGGACTAATGCAAGGACAAGCAGAGATGAAAGTGCAATATGTTTTAATGCCCAAAGTCGAAATGTGATATTGTTATGAAGACAATAAGGAGAAAGGGATGAGAGTATGAGATTAAGACTAGTCTAGAATGCAAGGAAGAAAGGTTCGTTTTAGACCCGCTTATAGTGACATTTGGAATAGAAGAAAGAGACAAAAAGGAAGGAGCCTAAATGCACCTAAATGAATGAAAAAGAGAAAGGAACCCAGGAGGAACCTAAGGTCCCACCGGGCGTGCCAGAGATGTTTCTACCTCAAATTTGCTTTTAAGACTATAAAGAAAGAAACTAGAAGAAAGTGAAGGACAAGGCTTGAAAGTACCTGGACTATAGATTGCGCACCGTAAATCCAGACGTTCGTGGGCACTCCTCTTTGGCTGTGGAGGAATGACACCTGCAAGAAAAAGGGAAACTTGGACAAGGGGATGTTAGACAGAT
Organism: Torreya grandis; assembly: GCA_037957365.1. Classification (NCBI taxonomy): domain Eukaryota; kingdom Viridiplantae; phylum Streptophyta; class Pinopsida; order Cupressales; family Taxaceae; genus Torreya; species Torreya grandis. Next base: position 830,897 of record JARHVA010000731.1, on the reverse strand, counting down.
AGGCAGTGGGTTGCCAAGCAAAAGCTTGTTCCCAGAAGTGTAAAAACTTCCTTAAGGGAGGTCAACCCACTGTTTTGATGAAATAAGTGACTGATAAAAGACAGAATGACAGAATACAGAAATGATAAAAAGATTAAAAATGAAAGAAGAAAACAAAATGATTACCTGACTGAAGGAGTAGGCTGAAGACAGTCGCCGAGGTCGGTAATGTTGCCGGCGTCGGTTATCTGACCTGCCGTCGTCGGCTATCCTGCCGACGTCGGTTGGGGTTGCGGCCTGTAGTCGGGCTTGAGCAGGGTCTGGTCTGAGTCTTGGTCTGTGCTCTGTCCGTGGACGGGTTGGACACTGATGGACGGGTCTGGGTCTTGGTCTGTGGTCTGGGGATTGGTCTCAGGCAGAGATACAGGGGAAGGAAGGGACAAAGAGGAAGGAGAAGAGAAGGGTACACAGAGGAAGGGGCCTGAGAAGGCTTTGCAGCCTCTCAGGGGAAGGGACAAAGGGAGAGACACAGAGGACAACAGAAAACAGAGGATTAAACCAAAGAAAATAAAATAAAACCAGAACTAACTTACCTTTAGCCTGCTGAAAGAAGAAGATGGAGATGTTGCTGGAGCCACTGAAGAGTTGCTGCAAGGAGAAAACACAGATCCAAGGCCTGCTTCACCTGTTGCTGCTGCTGCACGAGGTTAAGACAGAGGAGAAATAAGAGCCAAAGCATCGAGAGGAGTTGTTTGCGAGCTCAAGAGTCCAGGGGGTGCAACGGACGCAGGAGGGGATAATGAAGGCTGCCGACGCCGGCAGTTTCGCCGACGTCGGCCGAAGGGTCGCCGACGTCGGCGGTCGCAGGATGGGCACAGAGGCTAAAAATAGCCTCTGCCCATTCTTGCACGCCGCCGAGCGAGGGGTCATGGGCAGAACGGTCGCAAGGTTGCCAAAATGGATGAGGGGGGCTATAATGGTGAGATTTGGGCTAATAAATGCTAGGGGAAGGTGGAGGGATTCAAGGGAGGATCCAAGGAGGCAAGGGTAGGGTGGAAAAGGGGGCCTCAATTAATTAAAAGATGTTAATTTTTAATTAATAAGACCTAGGTGGGTTAGGGACCAAGGAGGACTAGGAGGGAGAAAGGACCAAGGGGGAGAACCAAGGTGCAGACACGTTTGCGGTGTCTACAGCATCAAAATGAGAATTCTGTAACCACAACTCAAACTTTGAAATATTTGTTGTTAGTGTTTTCGTGCTCTGGAATGGTAGTGAAAATCCACTTTTGAGTGGATTTGAACATCATGGTAGTGTGATAACATATAATATGACTATCTATATGTGATCAAAGTGATATATTCCTAGGTGAAGGTCATGAATGCATAAATGCCAATTGAAGTGCAAGAAGTTGCTTGTTCAATACCAAAAAGTTGCATTTTTAGACTCCTCACTACAACTTGTCCAATGGATTACTATCTACATTTCACCTAAGTGTTTTGGGGTGTAATTAGAAGGATTAAAGAGGTAGGAGAGGGATCTGATGGTTCATGGAAATGACTTATAGGTTTCATTTTATATGTATTTGAATTTAGGCTAAAAAATTGTATTTTTCATGCATTGGGAAGGGTGTTCTTGAGACTGGAATGGGTGGTGGGTTTGTCGATTAGACCTGATGGGAGGTCAAGAACCTGGTCTTAAATATTATCCAACTCCTTGGATGTGTTAATGATGTCATTTTTTAGTTATAAAGCATCAAAAATAGATTTCTACAACCATAACTTAAACTTTGACAACATTTATTGTCAGTATTTCTATGCTTTAGAATGGTAATGAAAATGCACTTCTGGGTGGATTTGAACATTATGATGGTGTGATAATATGTAATTTGCCTATCTAGATGTGATCTAAGTGATATATTATTAGGTGGATGTCTTGAAGGTAGAAATGCTAGTTAGAGCTCAAAAAGTTACTTATTGAATGCCATGAAGTTACATTTTTGGTCCCCTCACTGCAATTTATCCAACAGATTGCTCTTAAAGATTCTACTTGAGTGTTTTGGGGTGTGATTAGAGGGATTAAAAATAATGAGAGGGATTTGAGGGTTCATGAAAATGACTTACAGGTTTTGTTTTGTGCGTGTTTAAACATAGGCTAAAAATTATATATTTTTTATATTAGGAAGGGCATTCTTGAGGTCACAATGGGTGGTGGGTTTGTTGATTGAGTCTAATGGGAGGCTAAAAACCTAGTCCTAGATGTAAGTCACCTCCTTGAACATGTTGGAAGTGTTATTTTCTTGGTCAAGTAGCATAGAAACTATAATTTTGTAACCACAACTTAAATTTTGATGACATTTATTGTCAATGTTTTCGCACTCCATAATAGTAGTGAAAATGCACTTCTAGGTGGATTTGAAAATTATGGTGGTGTGATAACATGTAATTTGTCTATCTAGATTTGATCCAATAGATTCTTACGTGGAGGTCTTGGAAGTAAAAGTGCCAATTGGAGCTCAAAAAGTTGTTTATTTAATGCCAAAAAGTTGTATTTTTGGACCCATCACTGCTACTTATTCAATGATTTGCTATCAAAGCTTCCACTTGAGTACTCTGAGGTGAGATTAAAATGATTAAAGAGGTATGGGAAGGATCTGATAGTTTACATAAATATTTTCATTTTACATGTGTTTAAACTTAAGCTAAAAATTTGCATTTTTCTTGTATTGGGAAGGGCATTCTTGATGCCAAAATGGGTGGTGGGTTTGTCAATCAAGCCTGATGATAAACCAAGAACCTAGTCCTAGACAATATACACACCCTCTCGAATATGTTGGTAGTGTTGGTTTTTGGTCAAAAAACATCAAAACCAGAGTTCTACAACCACAACTTAAACTTTACCAACATTTGTTGTCAGTATTTCTATGATCTAGAAAAGTAGTGAAAATGCACTTTCATGTAGATTTGAACATTTTAACAGTGTGATAACATATAATTTGTATATTTGGACGTGGTTGAATTGATATATTCCCTGGTGGAGGTTATAGAGGTGATTAGAAGGCTTAAAGGGGCAGGGGAAAGATCTTATAGTTCATGAAAATGATTTACATGTTTCATTTTTTGTGTGTTTGAACTTAGGATAAAAAATGTCATTTTTATTGTATTGAGAAGGGAGTTATTAAGGCCGAAATGGGTAGTGCATTTGTCAATCATGCCTAATGGGAGACCAAGAACTTGATCCTAGATTTTATCCAGCCCCCTCCCCCCAGACATATTGGAAGTGTCATTTTTTGGTCAGAAAGCATTAGAACAATAATTCTGTGAAACTCTCAGCCTACAAAACATGTTAAAACTTGGGTAGGATGAATTTTTGATTTATTTGAGTTTTATAAACTTGGGTAAGGGTTATAACATGTTACAATTGATAAAATTCAACTAGAAATATAATTTTTAAGAGATATAAATTCTATTTTGAGAAATTGACCTATTAGAACAACAACTAGGTCTAAAAACCTAGAAACTTAATAAATAATTGACCTATTGACAAACTCTATTATGAGTAATAGACTTATTGACCTACTAAGTAATTGACTAGTTTAAAAGAAGATTTTTTGAGAGTGGATTTTGAATTGAGTTGAGAACAAGAGTGGATAAGTGAGGTTGCAATTATTCATGATCTTAGAGCATATGAATAGGACATTCATAGCCTTCTTAAACATAGAAGATAAAATTATGCATTAGGTAGTATTATGGGATGATAGAAGGCATACAATAAGTAGGCCTAGTTTCAAGAAAAGCTTTTCAAAAAGGCATTAGATATAGGTGAAGGTGAAATATTAGGTAACTTATAGGTATAGTTATCCAAGTGATAAATTAGAAGAGATTTATAAAGGATTTTATGTCTTTGCATTATACAAGTTCGGGCATGATTTGGTATGGGTTTTAAGTGTAATCAAATTGTGTTAATAATTAATTAAAAATTTGTAAATGAGTGATGACAAATGCAAAATAGATAAGAGTTTCATTAGTCATTTCCACTATACACAATGAAAAAAAAACTTTAATTGTTGCATAAATCTCTATTGTTTAACTCATTTGCTTTGTCACACACTTTGATAGCTTCTCAAGTTAGTTATGGATTTGGTAAAACTAGGTGCTAGTGTAGGAAATTCATATGATGCACAACATTTAAACACATTACTACACCCACATTAAATCACACAAGGTACAAGCCTCTTATGCTCACCCAAAGTGTAGCAGAGAAGGAACTAGGGCCCACATTGGGATAGTTGAAACATGATGCAACTTGGTCTCTATGGGACTTGGTCATTTGCAAAAGATCTTAATCAGGTCCATTAGTACAAGACATTAAAAGTAGCGTAGCATCAATAGGCACGGGCCTATTCAAGGGAACTAGTCCCAGTCATGGAGGTGCAGTCTATAATGGGCTAGTTCTAGTTCTTTAGTGGTGTAAGCCTTTGGGATAACAAGCTAAGTGACATTCAAGCACTTATAAATTTGACAAAATTATTTGTGCTCGAGAGATTATTCTTCAGGATGGTACTCTAGGCATGGGTGTTAGGGCTTAGGTGCATGCCTTTTCGAATTTTATGGTTTATACCAAAGTCTTTATATGACATAGAGATGACATTAGTGACCTGAAACAAACCTTCATGTTGTAACATGTTTAGATATGGAGATTTACACTATTAATACTACTTCATTCTAGTCATAACCATAAAATAGTGTTATAACCATTCACATAAGATCAATACTCAATTTTTTCAATGTCATTCTTCATTGATATCATGTTCAGTAAAATAGAGTACAATTTATATAAAAATAGAACATTAGCTCATCTTAAAGAAACTAAATTCCCAACAACTCATATGAAATATTGGGTGATACAATGAACCTTCCCAATTGTATTCATGATACACTTAAGCTATACCAATGAAATCTAAGCGTGATCTCTAAAATTAATTTGGTAGCGCTTCACTATCAAACTACACCTCCTCTTCTCTTTGTCTCAAGCTTGGATTTATTTCCAAAAGAGCATCTTTGTGTTATGTTGGATGGGTGTACACTAGGTGATGAACTATCATTGGGGGTGATCATTCCATCAATTCCATTATTCTACCAACTATGCACTCCAATCTCTACGTGCAATCACTTGAGGAGACGCCCCTTAAAACTTGGGCACTTTGCAACTACCTGATAGTTACTACAAGATCTCCAAATTTTTTTCTAGCTAGCACAAAAGGTACAAAAAAGAGCAATCATTGCACATGATTTCCTCATGCCATTATGTGTTGAGTTCATATGGGTCCACTAAGTAGCATGAAAAGAGGCCTAACATTACCCCATACAAAACTATTAGTCCACCCTTAGACTATTCTTTTAGTGCCTTCACTTTAAAATTTTTGAGCGCACCCTATTGTAGTTTTACCTTGAAGTCCTCAAAGCCCTAAATTGTAAGATTGATTTATTTAGTGGCACTATGTACTTCCATCGAGGTAGCCTCAAGCATGAACACATTCATGTTCTCTAATTCTTTCCTAAAGTCTTCTAGCCTTTCTTTCACTCTTCTAATCCCACCATCTAATATGACTCCTTGTTCACTTGCCTTTGTTTAAAAGGCATGGAAGAGTGCTTCTAGGTCTTGCTCCTAGGTTTTTAGCGAGGCACTTAAAGTGTTGACCTATGCCATAATATATGCACACTCAGTCCTACTCATCAAGAATGCTTATTTCAAAAAGGCATCCTTCTCCCCTTTCACCTTTTGAAAGCACACATCAATGACAAACTCAAGAAGTTTCAAAAGATAACATCATCTTCTTCTATGCCCTCTTCTAGATTTGTGAAGAGGTCCTCTACCACATCGAGCTTCTTGTTGAGATCTTTTTTGATGGCATTGTAGGGGTCTTCCTTTTCTTCTAGTGCTTTATTTATTCAAGGGAATATTTGTTCCACCAATGTGCAAACCTTATCAAAATCTAACATTTTATAAGTATCAACACCATCCAAAAGAAATGGCTCCACTTCTTCAATGTGCTTGATCAACTGCTAGAGTTGGAGCTTCATTACATTCATTTCTTCTTCCACTTTTAGCACTATGTTTTTACATTTGTTGGTGTGAATATCATTGATGATGTTATTACATCTTATTTTTGAGGCCATTTTAAGGAGGGAATTACCCAACCTTACTAGGTTCATCTCCATTATATTGACAAGTTAATAATCATGCACCTCCTCTTATTTTTTGTCACTTTAGATTGCTTTATTTGGCACATCAAACTAAGGCTTGTCCATGTAGCAATTGAGAGCCCATGAAAATTTATGGTTCATCAAGATCGTGAAAGCTCTAGGGGTCATGTATTGTAACATATATAAGTCACCATCCTAGTTGAACCCCTTATGCACCTTTTCTTTATAGCTCGACTCAAACTCCTCATTTTTGAAGGTTAGCTTCGTCTGTTCCTACTCCTCTTCACTAACACTCTCTTTAGATTCTTCTTCTTCTTATTCAACTAGGGGTTCTTCACCTTACTTTTCCCCTTATTTTGCCTCTTATTTTTACTTGGTAATAGCTTTTCCATCTTGTTTCTGTATGGGTTCTTCTTTAGACTTTTCCCCTTTGTCTGCTTCCTTTTGTTGTCATTCTTTAGTGCTAACCTTCAAAGGTTCCTTTTCAATACCAACCTTGATTTATTCTTGCCCCAATGGGGTCTCCACTACTTTCTTTGTTTTTTCCCTTAAGGTGCCAACATCACCTTCTTTGTCTCCAAGTACCCCTTTAGAACTAGGGCATGCCTATTGTGCATCTTCCTCTACTTGGCTAGTATGGGCACTAGGCACCTCTTTTGTCGATTTTTCCTTTATAGGTTCCACACTAGTGACAACATTTTTATCTTTATCTTTTTCTCTTCTATCCCTCTCCTCATGGGTCACTTTATTTTCTGCTTCCTTTCTCTTGGCCTTCTCCTCCTTGACCCTTTTCATTTCAGCTTTCCTCTTTTAAACCTGCACTTTGAATTTTTCTTATTCTACCTTATGTTCCACATCCTCAACCATCTCAATTCCTTCCTTCATCATCCCTTCCTTTATAATATCTTCTCTCCTCTTCTCTAGATCTCACACCTTCTAAATATCTGTGTCACTAAGGCCAAGTTTCTTCCATGTTCTCATCCTCTTCTCCTCTTCACTTGTAAGAGGTGGTGAGGGAGTTCTCTCATTGGATGAGGAGTCATCTTCTTCAAGCATAATCTATATGGCCTTCCCAATGTTGATGCATCCATCTCTTGTTCCTCCTATTTCTCTTCAATGTCTAATAGGGTTATTGTGGGTGTCATAACAAGAACCTTCTCCTTCTCCTTCTCCTTTTCACCAAGAGAAGTCTTTGGCATGAATTTTATGCACTTATTTTTAGGGGTTGAAGGAGAGGCTTCCTCATCAGAGGTGATATTTAACTTTATGCACCCCTCTATATCTTCAAGACTCTCCCCCTTCTTCTTGGGAGACTTCTAATTATCTACTAACACCAACATCCCTTCATCATCAATCCTAATAGGGGGATCATCACTCTTCTCTATGCTTGGGCCCTTCTTCTTTGGCATCATCTCATAGTATAATCTATGGATGTGCCCAAGGATAGTTTATTCTTGGAGAGGGTAGATTTTGATTCATTCCAAGTCATCCTCTTCATCCTAAAACCTTTCCTATTTTTGCACATAAATTGGTACCACAACCTATTTCTCTCCATGTCTAATTCCCTCATGGGAATATAAAACTATTGTGCATTCAGCATCCTTCAAAGCACATCCCTGAAATACTTGGCTAAGAAAGTGTATGGAGCTTCAGCCACCCTAACTTGTTGCCATCAACTAGTACCAAGTGTATCACATAATAGTGTTGCATAACAGTAAAGGTCATCATTATAAACATGTTTTTTGGGAGCTCTTGGGGAATGTACCACTAAATCCCAAAGGATTTTATGTATTTATTGCACCATTGCATCACACACATCTTATATTTTATACTAAAGGAAAGGGGGCATGTAAATTTCTTATAATTCTTCACTAGGGAGTCATTATGCTTTGAAAAAATCTAGAGGTTGTCCTCATCCCTATCTATAATTCCATTCTCTTCCATGACAATTAGAATGAGATTGGATCCCCACTTGAAGGTCCTTTTTTCCTTATGGTAATCTTGCACATTCTTCACAAACTCATCAATGATGAATTTGGTAATGTTGAATTTTATGCCTTCCTCCATGTGATAAGTGATGTAGAGGTAAACTTTCATAACATCGATCCACTGACCACCTAGGAAAATTTTAGAGCTCATAAGGCATGTTGCCACCCACGTGTTGGGGTCCTTTCACTCCTTGATGGGGAATGTGAAACCCCCTTAGAAATAACTTAGGAGTTGTGCAATGTGCTCTATTTATTCATCATCACCCATCATTTGGTGAATATTTTAGTCAGCAATGGGAAGCCTAATTATTCTCTTTATTATGCATGATAAAATCCTCATACACCTCCTTAAAAAGCATATGTGGTCCCTATGGACTCATGAAAGAAGGCATGACACAAGTTCTTCCTACTTCTCCAATTATAGTAACTCATAAAGTTGATTTGCACAAAAATCCACCAACCTATCTCGAATTGAGATGTTAAATAGCACCATTTCTTACACCGTCTTATCTCATGTATCAAAAATCCAATCCAATGCAAGGTTTTGCAAATGGCTTGAAGTGTGGTAGTTATATTCTTTTAGCTGACAAGTGTGCACAAATAAGTTCCAATGTTCCCCACCATGACCTCTGGGGGAAATTGCATAACCTAATAAGACATTTTGGTGAGTGCCTCTATATCAACTCAGGTGACATTGACTCCCTTAATATGTTGTTTTGTTATCCTTATGCCATTCACTTCTTTTTTTATACGCACCCATTTTCCTTCTTGTTACACCTAATTTAGCTCGATCCCTTTTGCTTTTTCACTATCCTGAATCTACTAGTATTAAATCATGGTAGGTGTGGTTTACCAAATCCTTGAATGGTTATCGATGATTCATAGTCATGAGATATGCAGTTACACCTTTAGCTCTTGAGCTTTACTAGTTGTTAATGGCAACCTAGACATCAAATACACATTTTGGTTGTTTGGTTCTTGCCAAAATTTTCCCTCACAATTCTCTAATCGATCTTACAATGAATGTAATTCTTCCTAGTGTGTAATCATTCAATTTTGGTGCCTATACATGCTTGAATTCTCACTATGATAGGGTTTTCACATTTTGGCTCTCTGGTTCACTCTAGTTTTCACTTTGGTTTGCTCTAAGTCTCAGATTAGCTTAAGGTTTGTAACCTAAGATTGTTTATTTGTCATTGTTTTATACTTCACTCTTTAATCTACCATCATTAATGTAGGTGTTTTATGGCATGGTCATGCCTAGATTTCTTGGAAAATACAATATTCTATGAAATTTATAAAAATTCCTTATAATTAAGTTATTAAATACATATCTTTATGCTCTCATTTTTTCCTCATTGAATGATCCTAACAATAATTTGATGAATTGACATTTAATTCAAATGGTCACTTTTACTCAATTTTAGGTGGATGCCAGTTGTGCTTGATGACTCTCCTTCTACACTTTGTTCACTTGGCATGACCTTCACCTTCTTTGTGGCAACCTAGGTGTAGTGCCTCACATGCACATGACTCAGCCTCCTTGGTTCCACTTTCTGTTATTTCTATGCTTCTATTTCAAGCATGATTGTCTATCTTGGTCAGTTTATTATGCTTCATCTTGCCTTGGCCTATCCTACCTAATACATAGTCCTTACACTGGCCCCCTAGCACTTCAGTCTCCTTTCCGAGTTTTCTTGCAAACAATTAGAATTTGCATCTTTAACTTCTCTCTTATGCATAACCATGTTGTGCATCTTCACTTTTTCCTTTTTATCTTGGTTGCATGATCAAATGTTTCACCACTATTTAACTTTGGTACAAGTGCTTCTTTTGTACCTATGCATTTGATCATTTTGTTCTCAACTCTGCAAAGTTTGTTAACCTCCTCATGCCCAAAATTTTAGGTGTCTAGCCCTAGGTGCTTAGAAATAAAATTTGGTCGATGCAATCAACTAGTATTATGCATGGAAGCACTAGAATAGTTATTTTGTGGGCCTTCAATTTCCCTCTAATCTACATATTGCGCACATAGAACTTGTGCATCTTTTTTTTTGAGTCTAGCAAGTTTCATGCACTCACAAATTAGATGTTGAGCCTTAGGCACTTAGAAAGTGCAAGTGCTCGAATCACCCAATGGAAATGATGCATGAAAGCCCATATGAATGTACTAAAGGAGCACCCTACCTCTTGGATCTCTTTTTTTATGATGTTTTGTGCTCTTTTGTCTGAAGCTAGCAATCTTCATGCACCTAAAAACTTAGGTGTCTTACCTCCTGTACTTTATAAAGTGAAAGTGATCAACTCACCTAATTGGAATTATGCATGAAGTATTAGTAGATCTTCTTGGCAGGATTCAAATCACTGCTTCTTCACTCTTTACACTACACAAGGAACAAAAACAAAAATTAAGAGAACTATGTAGCTTGTGCCAAATGTTATTCTGGTTAGATCAATTCAAACCAACTAGTGACCAAGAAGTTGATGTCCTCATGGCACAAGAAACACCCTATTACTGATACAGTTTCAATCAATTACCATTAAAATACCCAAGAAGCATCTCACCTAACAATGTGCATAACTTATATGCACCTATCTCCATTATGTGGTGGATGATATAGGGGCCTATCCACCTTATCTATTGTTTACCTAGGTGCTTAAGGTACTTGGAATCATAGAGCAACACCAAGCTCCTTCAGCTAGTTCTGTGTGCTTGATGTGCGTATCATGCTAGAGCTTCTATCGCACCTTATCAATTTACTAACTCTATCTCACTTGAGCATGATTTTCATCTAAGTACTCCAAGTCTTCCTAACTTATACTTAAGGATTCTTGGTTTCCTAACTAACTAATTCATGTAATACATAAGGATGGCACCATGAATTCCATGGGGAGAACTTCTTCAACTCCAAACACCAGTTGGAATGGTGTAGCCTTATTTAGGCACTTATATGTTGTGCATTATGCCCATATTACCACTGATACATGATTATCCCAATCATGGTGACCAACATTGCATATCTTAGTCAGGAACATTTCTAGGATCTTATTAAATGCTTCAACTATGCCATTTACCTATGGATGATATAGGGTGGTTTTGTGGTGCACCATCATGTATTCAGTTAATAGGATGCACACCATTTCAATTATGAAGTGAGTGTCCCTATCACTAATCAGACTTAATGGGTGCCCATATCAACTTATTATGTTCTCCTAGATGAAGCACGTGGTTATTATGACCAGGAAATATTTTATAGGTGTATCCTCAACCTACTTTATGAAATAATTGGTAGCCACCAAAATATAACATGTACCTATGCATAGTGCTTGGGAGTTATTGGCCCAACAAAATCAGTGGCCCATTTTTTGAATGGTGCCTGGGCAAGAATGGGGATGAGGGGAATCTCATACTAATGGTTTTGATTCCTTATGAGCTGGCATATGTCACATGCCTTGGTACATTCCTTTGAATCCTAGAATAGGCTTGGCCACCACAAGTTTTATTGAAGTAGTTTATAAGCCATTGCATCTCTAGTGTAATGGCCTCCTGCTATGCCTTCATGCACCTCTTGCAATATGGATTCCATTTTATGTTCTAAGAGATAGTGGCATAATAATTCATCTCTACTTAACCTATACAGAGCTCCATGCCAATAAGATGAAAGGGGGTAGCGTGAACTATGAGCTATTTCTTTTATTTATTACTCATGGTCTGGGGTGCAACTCAAGACATTAGAAAGGTGGTGATCTTCACCAAATCCTCAAAGATGCACTGGACTCTTTACAATTGCACATCCAACATATTGTCCTTAATAAGCACCACTGTATCACTAGAATTGATGTGGGACAAATGGTCTAGCCCTAAGTTTTGCCTTTTAGGATTAACAACTGAGAAATGGAACTCCTAGAATAGAACTATCCATATACATATGTGCCCATTTAATAATAATGTTCACAAGGTACTTGAGTTCCTCATGATCAGTGAAAAAGATGAAAAATGTTGCCAATAAATATTATCTAAATTTTTGTAAGGCATAGACCATGGCTAGTGCTTCATGCTCTATCATAGTGTCATTCTACTCTGTTGGTGTCAATTTTTTATTAACAAAGGAGATGAGATGATCCATCTTACATTCCCTAGGCTATACCAAGATGGTGCCAATCATAGAGCCATAAGCATCGATGTGGACATGAGAGGATATTATCCAGTCAAGGAATATTGAATAGGTGGGCTAGTGAATTTTAGATTTAATGTTTCAAATGCCTCTTCTTACACTCTGATCCAATAAAATGGTCCATCTTTGTGTAAGATCTCCTTCCAGTAGCACCACAATATTTACATAGTTCCTCATAAACTTTATGTATTAGCCATAGTGGCCTAGAAAGGCATGAACATCTTTTTACATTGAAGGAGTCTGGAGATGAATGATGATTGATATCTTCATATGGGAAACAAGCAAACCATCCATACTGATGATGTTCCTAAGCAATGTTTCAAAGGGGGTTGAAAACATACACTTCTTAAAGTTTAAAGATATCTAGACCTGCTTGCACCTCTCAAACATGAGACACAGATTGTCATAGTGGTTCTTTACAAGGCCATATATACTCTAGTCATTGAGGTATACTTGGAGGAACCTATGGATGAATTATTTTAACATAGTGATCACCACTCTAGAGAATACTTTTGGCATATTACTAAGTCTAAAGTGCATCACATTATCTGCAAAATAACCTTATTCAATTATAAAGGTTATTTTAGGCTTATCCTCCTCTTCTATCTACACCTAATGGTAGCTTGAGAAACCATCATTGAATATATAGATTTCATAGCCTACAATGTCATCCAAGACCTCATCAGTAAATGGGGTTGAGAATGGGTCAGTGATGCAAGTAGCATTCAAAAGTATATAGTCAATGCAGATCCAGATGTGCCCATCCTTATTGATGCTTATGACCATCAAGATTACCCATTCTGAATCCTAGACATGGTAGATGACACCCACAACCAACATTCCATCAATCTTCATTTTCATCTTGGCAAAGAGATTGGTGCTCATTCTATATGGGCACTTTTTAATAGGACTTGTGCCATCCACCAGCTTATGCTCATATTTTAAAGGGAAGGGTGGGTGGATTTAATGTGCTAGTAATTTCATAGGAATAAGTCCTAAAACTCCTTCAAGATGTTTATTTCATATCATCTCTACCTCAAACTAATATGTGCCTATAGTGGCAATCTTGGGCTTGCCTTCTATGTTGATGTCTACTTTAGTGGTCTTGAGTGGCTCACGATAGGGTTCATTCCTCTCTTGATGAGATCCTTCAAATTTTATTGCCTCCTCATTTTTTTTAATTTTAATATGCATTGGATCTTCTTCATTTGGGGTGCTATCATCCACAAGTTTCACAAGTTTTTGTCTTCATATAAGATCCTTCTAATTGCACTCTTTCCAGTTCTCATTATCCTCTTTGTTGGAGTCACTGTTGAGTACCTACTCTTGAAAGAACATTAGGAGTGTTAGTCCTTTCTCCCTGAACATGTCTCTAAGGCACTCCTTGAGGATGGTGGTGTCCTAAAACACTACCCTATGAATGCATTATAGTGGCTCTAATAGCTCTAAGTTCTGTAAAGAAAAGGAAAAGGTATGCATGAACCTCTCCTTGAGTATATCTTAGTCTACTATCTTATGGCATGTTTCATTTATAATGTACCACAATCATACCCATGTCTTCAAAGTCCTATAAAAAGTGTGCACCCACAGGTTTATTGATGTATTCTCACTATAAATAGTCCATGTTTCTTCACATAAGTGCACATGTGCTACTGGGTCAGAGTCACTTGAGTAAGAAAAAATATCTAAATCCTCATTTCTCTTTTCAAACCTAGTGTATATTATTGCCTTTACATCTTGCCAAGTTGGCAAGCTAGGCCTTTGCACTACCCACTAATGAGCAACAGTGCACCCATTATGTCTACTTCTTTTGGGATGCAGGACTCAATGTCATAGACATAGATTTCTACAAGCTTGCTTCCTTCATATCTTGGGAGTATGACAAGCTTTCATTTACTCAGATGGAACATCCTCTTCCCCATATTTTTGGCATGGGGAACCCAATTCTTCTAAGTGTGATCAATCTGAATTAGTCCTATTTTGGCTAGCATTGGTATGGTTGTCAGTACTAGGTAGCACCTTTGACCAATAATTTCATAAGCCTCTTTGACCCAACAGTTGTAGGCTACATCAATTGTATCAGAAATTGATTGGCCATCCTCCCATTCAAGCACTCCTTGGTCATTTGGGTCAAATTATTTCAATAGAAGTTGATCGTAGATTGTGCTAATTACATGAGTTTATTGGTTTGAGGTGGATCCTAAATTTATCTACATAAAAGTAGACATAAAAGAATTATTAGGGAATGATTGCATAAAGATGTATATAGAATAATTAGGGGGCACATTAAGGTTATCTAGTTATAACTCCCCTTGATCAATAAGGTTTTTTACTAGACCCTTCAAATAGTAACACCTACTGATGTCATGACCTAATACATGGTGGAAGTTACAAAAGTCATTTTCCCTAAACTAGCTAGGCTTAGGGTGAGAATCATCGAGAGCTCTCACTAGAAGAAGTTTGATAGAAGATGATTTTAAGAGCTTAGCTAAGATAGATGCGTAAGACTCTCCTAAAGGTGTATATGGTGTATATGAAAGAAAACATGTTAATCGTTTTTGAGATTGTGCTTTAGAGGTAGATGGCTTAGATTGGATTTTTGCTTATGGTGGTATTACTTTTACAACTATGGAATTAACAACTCCTTTGGTTTTATTATTGTTGTTAGTCCCTTTATAGGGATCAAGGTTGAAGTTTTTACTTTGAAATCTAACTTTTCCTTCTTCTAAGGCTCTAATTTCTAGTTTACGAGCCATCAAACAAGCCTAATCAAAGGTTTTAAAATATTACACCTATAACATTGATGAGATATGTTTATCACATGCTCTCATAAATATTTCAATTAGCTCGAGTTATGGAAGGGAAAATGTGAGCTAGTTTATGAGACCCCTCCATTTAGCCATGAAATTAGTGATAGATTCATCATCGAATTGTCCAATGACATAGAGGTCAGTGATAGTTACTTTTCTTATGATATTGATAGAAAAGTGTTCTAATAAAATTTGGGATAACTACCCAAAAGATAATAGGAAATGTTGAGGAATTTAGCTGTACCAATCTAGGGTAGGCCCAGCTAGTGACATGGGAAAAGTCTTGAGGAGAAGTGCATCATCATGAGCTATAAGGTAGCAAGAGTGTCTAAATGTTAGAAGATTCTATTGATGATGTTACTGTAGACACCGCAAACGTGTCTGCACCTTGGTTCTCCCCCTTGTCCGTCTCGAACCCGTGTCCTAACCCGTGGCCTTGGTCCCTTCCACCCACTTGATTAAAATAACTTAATATTTTAATTGGCCCCCTTTTCCACCCTACCCTTGCCTCCTTGGATCCTCCCTTGAATCCCTCCACCTACCCCTTAGCATTTATTGTCCAAAATCCCCCCATTATATTCCTCCCGCGTCCATTTTAGCATGCTCATAACCGTTCTTCCCACAATCCCCCACCCGGCGGTGTGCAAGAATGGGCAGAGGCTATTTTTAGTCTCTGTCTCCATTCTGACTCTGCCGACGTCGACGACCCTGCGGCCGACGTCGGCGAGACTGCCGGCGTCGGCAGCCTTCATTATCCTCTCCTGCGTCCGTTGCAACCCCTGGACTCCTGAGCTCGCAAACAGAACTCTCTTGGCGTTTGGCATTCATCTTGTCTTCGTTTTGAACCTCGTGCAACAACAGCAGCAGGTGCAAAGGCTCTTCATCAGAATTCTCTTCTTGCAGAATCTTCCCTGGCTCCAGCAACATCTCCATCTTCTTCTTTCAGCAGGCTAAAGGTAAGTTAGTTCTGGTTTTATTTTATTTTCTTTGGTTTAATCCTCTATTTTCTGTTGTCCTCTGTGTCTCTCCCTTTGTCCCTTCCCCTGAGAGGCTGCAAAGCCTTCTCAGGCCCCTTCCTCTGTGTACCCTTCTCTTCTCCTTCCTCTTTGTCCCTTCCTTCCCCTGTATCTCTGCCTGAGACCAATCCCCAGACCACAGACCAAGACCCAGACCCGTCCATCAGTGTCCAACCCATCCACGGACAGAGCACAGACCAAGACTCAGACCAGACCCTGCTCAAGCCCGACTACAGGCCGCGACCGCAACCGACGCCGGTCACTTCCCAACCCACGTCGGCAGAATAGCCGACGACGGCAGGTCAGATAACCGACGCCGGCAACATTACCGACCTCGGCGACTGTCTTCAGCCTACTCCTTCAGTCAGGTAATCATTTTGTTTTCTTCTTTCATTTTTAATCTTTTTATCATTTCTGTATTCTGTCATTCTGTCTTTTATCAGTCACTTATTTCATCAAAACAGTGGGTTGACCTCCCTTAAGGAAGTTTTTACACTTCTGGGAATAAGCTTTTGCTTGGCAACCCACTGCCTATCTGTCTAACATCCCCTTGTCCAAGTTTCCCTTTTTCTTGCAGGTGTCATTCCTCCACAGCCAAAGAGGAGTGCCCACGAACGTCTGGATTTACGGTGCGCAATCTATAGTCCAGGTACTTCCAAGCCTTGTCCTTCACTTTCTTCTAGTTTCTTTCTTTATAGTCTTAAAAGCAAATTTGAGGTAGAAACAGTTACTTAATTTGAAACTTCATAAACTTCAAAATTTCCCATTACAAAGGATAATGCCTAATGGGGATCGTTGGGTTAATAGGTTTGTTATAGATTTGATCATAAGTGAGCATGTTTTCTTGCCTAGAGATAGAGGCTTCGAAATTATCCATCTTATTCATAAGGATGCTCATAAGGTCTAGTTAGGTGTTGTATTGAGGGACACCTCCCACAAAAAATTGTTATGAGAGTTGATAAGTATGAAGTTGAGTGGAAAAAGGCTTGGATAAAGGATAACCAATTGATGCCATCATGATTGGTTGGGATGCCACCACATATTATGGGGATTGTAAGGGGATATAAGTAGACCCAATATCTTGCATATGTGATATGTTTTGGGTAGTCAAGGGGATCTATTATTGACGTGATTGACTTGCAAGGCTTGTTGTAAAGGATGAGTTTGAGGATTTAAAGACACGTTAGTTTGGATAGGTGAAAGGGTTATTGGGATTGAGATAACTAGGTTCTGAAGCATCATGATAATAGGTGAAGTAGATGTAGGTTGAGGCATGGTGACATTCTGAGCTTGGGTACTAGTTAGGGATGAAACACTAGATGTTATTGGATGTGGATTGACTAAAGGTTATGTAGTTCTAGTGTTAGAACTAGTTAGAGGAGGTTGTTACGGGAAGAAACCCTAGCGGTGGTAAACCCTTCACCTTCCTCTAAAGGCATGCCATAGGGATTCTTGGAAAACTACGTATGGGGGAAAGTGGGACACATATAGCTTGAGAGTTGAGATAATGGTTAAGTGTGATTGGGTTGCTATCTAATATGGTGGCAAATTCAAGATCACCTTGAGTATAATATTTGGGAATACCTTCCCTTGTTGGCTCAAAAGAAGTAAGAGCAATGTGATAATTATCCATGGATGAGGATGACTCTGGGGGTTTGGTTTGCTTTAGAAACTCCTATCATGTCAAAACCATGTAGATATAAAGGAAAAAACAAAAATAAAAAATCACACAAAAGTCTTTTTGATTATCTCATATTTAGTGAAAAGGAAAAGACACACACGCTAAAGACGTCCCTAAAAAGTTTTTACTTTTTAAATTTAAAGTGTGATCAAATAAAAGAGAAGGTTACTGAGGGTCTTAATAAATGACAATCTAGGGATGGTTTCAGGTTTGTTTAGTGTTGACGCAGGAAATTTGCACCTGAGGCAAGGAGGTCGAACTCCTACCTTCTCCTCGCAACATGGAAACTCCCCTCTTGCCTATGGGACTAGCGAAGCTGGAGGGGAGAGTCTATAGATAAGGGCTAGCTCCCTTTGATGCATCATGTTTGTTCCAATAAGTGCTAACACATACATATATATAAATATAAAATGGGGGGGGGATGAAAAGGGAGAAAGAGAAGCAGGAAAACAAAACTACTCTAAAAAGGTGATGCACCAAAATAAAGGCAACCTTCACACACCCACTCTAAAACCAGACAAACACATACATACACTACACATTTGGTAGAAGGACCAGGCTGCAAGAAATTGGCAGGGGGGCTTTCATGAAAACACAAGAAACAAAGAAAATCACTGAGGCACTATAAAATGCACACTGTAAGTAACTTCCTCTATTTTGGTCTTCCAAATGTCAGCTCTTCTCCTTTCAGCTATAGAAATGGCACCTTGTAAACAACAGGTACGTTGGTGTTGGATCTATGAGAGCATCAAGAGACAATGACTGAACACAAATAACACTCAACACATACTTTGAAATATCTATCCAAATGGAGGTAAAAACTGCTTTTATTTGATTCAAGTGGAAATTTTGCTAGGGCTACGCCTTAGCAAAATGTGGAAGATCTTTACAAAATGACCAAGTTCACAAAATATATAGGAGAAGAAAGGAGAAGGGAACTTGGCACTTCTTTGACCAGTTGGCCCATCGCGTTCCCTCCTTGGGAAGAGGAAAACACTGTTGTCGATGTCATCCTTCTAGAAGAGGCCTGTTGGAACCATGCTGTATAATCACCAAATTTGACTTTGGCATTCGAGCATTAATGTGGAAGCATAGACTACACCCTCTTTTCTACAAATAGACTGAAATCTATCCCCTTTTTAAATGCATGGGCCATGTTGTTCGCTGTTTGCACCATTTGGGATTATTAGGCAATAAATCACCTACACTTTGCCACTTAGACTGCTTCATCCCTTCTTGCACCTTGTCATTCTTGTCTTTTGTCAATTTTGTCTTATCTAGCTCATTCAGACCCTTTGGGCAAACATTCTGGCGGGTCACTACATTCTGGGCTTCTGGTTAGCGCTATACCCATTTGAAAACAAATGGCCATTCCTCTTTGTTAATTTTGACATTCGTATGGCCGTCATTGGTTTGAAAACCAACAACTATACTGTTCTACTAAATTTGACATCCTACAGGACGTCATTGTCCCCGTCACAATGTCATTCGGGCCTTCATTGGTTCTTCTATGGCTTTGCTTTTCTGCTAGCACCTTCTTGGGCACTCTTCTGCCTTTGAAAATACCCCTTTGCATTTGGGTTGAAAGTCCCCCGCAAGGGCATCTACCCTTCAGGGTCCTTTGGTGGGTCCCTTTGTATTGGCATGAATGTCTCTCAGGTTCTCACGGGCTTATGCCTGCAGACAATTTCCCCAAGTAAATTTCCCCGACTCTGCCTTTGCTTTGTTTCCTTGGTGTTCATGGCCCGAATTCCTTTAGACTTAGCCAATTTTGATCAAGACTTAAACTTTGAACCTAAGCTTTGAACATTTACTGGGTCTTTTTTTCCTTAAAGCATCAACCTTTTGGAAAGGGGCCAGACCTTTGGACTTCCCTTCAGTTCAAGGACATACCCTTGAACCAAGCATTGAACTAGGCCTATTAAACCAAGCCATTGAACCAAGAATGGTTCAACAGTTCAAAGGTTTAACCAAGTGCGCTGATTTCCATTGAACCAAGCCGATGAACCTTTCCATTGAAATTTTCTGTTGAATTGAACCCATTGAACCAAAATATGGTTCAACGGTTCAAAGGTACAATGGTTCAACGCTACTAAATCAAGATGCTTGAACTGAGCGATGGATGAACTAAGTGCCGATTGAACCAAGGGGCTGAACCAAAGAGCGATGGTCTTGAAGATTGAATTGAGACTTAAACCATGGCTGAATGAAAACTGTGTTGAACTTGCTGAAATTGAAAATGATTATCATTAAAACAATAGGGGAAGAAGTTGACCAAAAATTTGCCTGTGGGAAAAATTGGTCAACATATTGGCGACTCACAGGGGAAGCATGCCTGCCATGCTTAGAACCCAGTTGCCTTGTAGTCCATTGGGTGCGAAGTCAGATGTAGCTATGAAGAGTTAACAACAGCCCCAAAAGATCCAAGAATAAAACATGAAGCCTTTTATCCCACACGCAAAGGGAAACACACAAGGCTAAAACACTACCTGTGTAACTGCACTTAGGGAAAGCAAGAAAAGAAACTGAAAGCAAACTACTATATAAAACTGACCAAGAATGTTTGCCTCCCTCTTGGATCGAAGGGAAATTTTCTTAATTTTCCTTCCTGGCAAGAAGACTTATGGTGCCAGGCAAGTAGCTGAATGAAAAAGAGAATTGGTGACTTGCTCTTCTTACCTGTCACCTGCATTGGCTGGTATCTGAGTGGAGATTCAAACATGCTCCCAATGTATACATACTCTATTTGTTCTTGGAAGCTTGCCTCTTGCTAGTTCTTCAAGCTGGTGTTTTCCATCAAGAAATCGATTGCTGTCGGCTCATCACCATAAGCCCCTTGATATGCACCCTTGACTGGCTTGCTCTCCTCTACCTCATGCTCGGGTTCCATGGTATGGCCATCTTCCTTGATGATTTCAAAGAATAAATCTTTAGATTCACTAACCTTCTGAAGGGGTAAATCTGAAAAACTACAACCTCTTTGCATGATTGTTAAAACCCCAATGCTACCTTCTTCACTCTTATCCAGCTCATAGCCTCCTTGAAGAATAGTGCAGCCTACCTCAATGGCTTCAAATGAATCATTCAAAACATGAACAAGAGGTTGTCCATGCTTCTCCATGTCACCTAAGGTGATCTCCTCCTCATTCATACTCAGGAAGTCTCCCTGGTCAGTCCTAAACTGAGCATAATCTATATTAGGCAAGGCCTGATAGCTTTCTTGGAGGTGTGTGGATGAAGTGTATTCAGACATGAAATCCATTATTTGGTCTGAAACGTCCATCACACGTTCACTGAGGAGACTTGCTCTAGATTCCAATTCCACAATCTGCTTATCCATATCTTCTTGGAAAAGCCTTTCCTAAAAGTCACAATCATCTTCAGGAGCAAGAGCAGCCCCATCTTCTTCAAGTTTTTATGCAAAACCCTGCTCTTCTTCTTCCTTTTTGTCCCAAGATTCCACTGTTTGCTTCCAACTCATGATCTTGGGATTGGAATCTTGCTTCTGTGAATAGGTAGCAACTTTATCCTCTTCAAGGCCCTGAGCTAGTTCATGATGTTCCTTCTTCTAGCTTGGAATTTGGAGATCATGTTGAAAGACTTGAGGAGGTTGGGGAGGATTTGGGAGGGTCTACTCATATATAGGAAGAGCAGTTTGAAAAGAGGCATGCTAAAAATCTAGGTGAATGGGATTAAGGGTAGGATCAATTGATGCATCGGATAAGTCAGGATGAGCAAGTGCCATCTGATAGAAAGGATTTGGCATACAAGAGGGAGTTTTCTCTAGAATAGGAGGGGGCAGACCTTGGGCCAAAATTTCTTGATTTTTGTTCCTCCATTTTACCAACATTTCATCAATATTAAAATTGTCTTGTGGATTGATGGAAGGGGTGTCTTTTGGCGTCGGCTCCTCTACAAGGTCTGAAAACTCCAACTCTCTCTCTCCCAGTAGTCTCATCTTAGCCTCTAATTTCTCAATCTGCTTAGCTATATTATCCTCATTTTGTACTTTTTGGAGCTCGTGGGAGTCATCATAGAGGTGGGGAGTACATGAAGGTTGCCATGAAGTGCAAGGAGCTTCCTAAAGAAGGGTAGGGGAACTTGAAAAGGACTAACCTCATCTTGTACCTCACACTTTTGGATAATGTCTTTCACCCCCTTGTTGTTTCATGACTCAACCACTTGATTCCAACTCAAGAAATTTAGACTGGGCATCTCCTTTGGGGTTGATGGGGCCACAATGTGAGAGGGTAGTGAAGATTTAAATTCCATTTCCCTCACTACCAAGATGGACTGCTACACTTGAAGGTTTGTCAATTCGATCTGTCTATCAAGATTAGCCTTAAACACAAGATTTGCCATTTTAGAACTCTCCTCAATATGATTGGGGAAAGGACTTTGATAGGCTTGATTTGGCTTATGAGCAGGTGCCGTATATGACTGATATGATGCTTGGGTAGTGAGTATGCAGGTTGATAAACTTGGTAAGGCTGCCTCTCATAAATACTCAGCTTTTCCTCCAAAGATGCAATCAAACCACTCACATCCATCATCTCATTTGTAAGCCTATGCTAATTGGCTCCTTCAATAGAAGCCCATTCTTTCTTAACCTGATCCAATGCATTCCTCACTTGATGGATGGTATGATCAGGAATTTCTTGGCCACATCCCCTTTTGGTGTCAAGATCTATTACATACTTTTCATATCCCAGCAGTGCTCACTTGAAGGTAGAAATAGGTTGATTGGCAAAGAGACTGGGTTGAGTGGGAGCAGTGACATATTGAGAAGACTGGGCATAAGGCTAATATAGCTCATAAAAGGGTTGGGGATAGCCATATTGAAACTGATAAGGATCAACATAAGGCTGGTAAGGATCATAGCCATGCTGGCCAAATAAAATAGGGTCCATGGCTTTGAATGATGGGATTATACATACCAAAATGTTGTTTCTTGATGGTATGGTACCAGAACTACTTAACCAATTGATTTAACTTAGAGTCACCATTGGTGTTTAATGAAAAATCCTCCAAAGGCTGGTCGGTTGAAGAACACACCAAAAATTCTTTAACTCTTTGGACAAAACCTGTCCCAGTTGGTCCCACCGGGCATGCCAAAACTGTTGACGCAAGAATTTTGCACCTGGGGAAAGGAGGTCAAACTGTTGCCTTCTCCTCACAACATGGAAACTCCCCTCTCACCTGTGTGACCAATGAAGCTAGAGGGGAGAGTCTCTAGATAAGGGCTAGCTCCCTTTGATGCATCATGTTTGTTCCAACAAGTGCTAACACATACATATATATAAATATAAAATGTGGGGGGGATGAAAAGGGAGGAAGAGATGTAGGAAAACAAAACTACTCTAAAGAGGTGATGCACCAAAATAAAGGCAACCTTCACACACCCACTCTAAAACTAGACAAACACATACATACACTACACATTTGGCATAAGGACCAGGCTGCAAGAAACTGGCAGGGAGGCTTTCATGAAAACACAAGAAATAAAGAAAATCACTGAGGCACTGTAAAATGCACACTGTAAGTAACTTCCTCTATTCTGGTCTTCCAAATGTCAACTCTTCTCTTTTTAGCTATAGAAATGGGGCCTTGTAGACAACAGGTACGTTGGTGTTAGACCTATGAGAGCATCAAGAGACAATGATTGAACATAAACAACACTCATCACATACTCTAAAATATCTATCCAAATGGAGGCAAAAACTACTTTTATTTGATTCAGGTGGAAATTTCACCAGGGCTACACCTTAGCAAAATTTGGAAGATCTTTACAAAATGACCAAGTTTGCAAAATATATAGGAGAAGAAAGGAGAAGGTAACTTGGCACTTCTTTGACCAGTTGGCCCATCGCATTCCCTCCTTGGGAAGAGGAAAACACTATTGTCGATGTCATCCTTCTAGAAGAGGCCTGCTGGAACCATGTTGTATAATTTCCAAATTTGACTTTGGCATTCGAGCATTAATGTGGAAGCACAGACTGCACCCTCTTTTCTACAAATAGACTAAAATCTATCCCCTTTTTAAATGCACGAGCCATGTTGTTCACTGTTTGCACCATTTGGGATTATCAGGCAATAAATCACCTGCACTTTGCCACTTGGACTACTTCATCCCTTCTTGCACCTTATCATTCTTGTCTTTTGTCAATTTTGTCTTATCTGGCTCATTCGGCCCCTTTGGGTGAACATTCTAGCAGGTCACTACATTATGGGCTTCTGGTTAGTGCTCTACCAGTTTAAAAATAAATAGCCATTCCAATTTGTTAATTTTGACATTCGTATGGCCGTCATTGGTTTGAAAACCAATGACTATACTATTCTGATAAATTTGACATCCTTTGGGATGTCATCGTCCCCCGTCACAACATCATTCGGGCCTTCATTGGCTCTTTTACGGCTTTGCTTTTCTACTAGCACCTTCTCGGGCACTCTTCTGCCTTTGAAAATACCCCTTTGCATTTGGGTCAAAAGTCCCTCGCAAGGGAATCTGCCCTTCA
Organism: Torreya grandis; assembly: GCA_037957365.1. NCBI lineage: Eukaryota > Viridiplantae > Streptophyta > Pinopsida > Cupressales > Taxaceae > Torreya > Torreya grandis. The sequence goes on along the minus strand of JARHVA010000731.1, from coordinate 806,529 downwards.
GGGTCCTTCGATGGGTCCCTTTATATTGGCGTGAATGTCTCCCAAGTTCCCATGGGCTTATGCCTGTGGACAATTTCCCCAGGTAAATTTCCCTGGGTCTGCCTTTGCTTTGTTTCCTTGGTGTTTACGGCCCAAATTCCTTCAGACTTAGCCAATTTTGATCAAGACTTGAACTTTGAGCCTGAACTTTAAACATTTGCCAGGTCTTTTTTTCCTTGAAGCACCGGCCTTTTGGAAAGGGGCTGGACCTTTGAACTGCCCTTCGGTTCAAGGACATACCCTTGAACCAAGCATTGAACCAGGCCTGTTAAACCAAGTCGTTGAACCAAGAATGGTTCAACGGTTCAAAGGTTCAACCAAGCGTGCCAATTTCCATTGAACTAAGCTGACAAACCTTTCCATTGAACTTTCTCATTGAACTAAACCTGTTGAACCAAAATATGGTTCAACGGTTCAATGGTATGATGGTTCAACGCTACTAAACCAAGATGCTTGAACTGAGCGATGGATGAACTAAGTGCCAATTGAACCAAGGGGCTGAACCAAAGAGCGATGGTCTTGAAGATTGAACTGAGACTTGAACCATGGCTGCATGAAAATTGCATTGAACTTGCTGAACCCAAAAATGATTATCATTAAAATAGCAGGGGAAGATGTTGACAAAAAATTTGCCTGTAGGAAAAATTGGTCAACATTTAGGTTCAAAAATATCTTTGTACTGGAATCGATACTTGGCCTGGTATTGGGGCATATCCCCTCACTTCACACACTGCAACATAAGGGTGTCAGGTTCTTAGCTAGTATGTATAAAAAAACTATGGTTTATACTTAGTCAACTTACTAAGTTGGTTCTCCTTTTGGTTGTAAAATCTAAGTAGGATGGTTGGGATGAAGGTTACCGCTAGGTGATGAAATCCTAGTCAGTTTGCTCATGTCAATGTTCAATGAGTTTATTATACAAGTGGTTTGGTATATGTGTGAGATAAGTTATTGCTATGATAAATTTAACCCATCTAGATTAATCTATATAAATTACCTAAGCAAGCAAAAATGGATGCATTTCTTTTTAACCTTTAGAAAGGAAATAAAAATAATAATTTTGGATTTTATTTTGAATGAAGGCAATAATCAAGAGAAAGGAAAGAAAGATGGATAAATTCACAATGAATTTTAATGAGAAAAATGAGACCTGAGGGTTCCTACTGGGCATGCCAAAATGTTATAGTAGTTTTTTCATTTTTCTTTAATTTAATTAACTTATTAAAAACTCAATGAAAATCAGGGTTTATGATGAATACATGAATATTAGGAGAGGGTTTGTGCAGCACTTGAATCTAGCGACTGAGACAAATTATTTTTGGCTGGGAAGAATAACCTACACACATACAAACAACTTGGACAAAAATAGATTAATAAATTAATAGATAAATAGATGGGTTGCTTGGTTAGAAACTAGTCTTGGGAAGTTGTGAACTTCCTCAAGTGGATGTCAGCTCACTTTTTTACATAATTAAGTGAATAAACAACATATGAAATTATAATAAATAAAGATATGATAATAATAATGATTATGATTCAGTCCTCATTTAAGCTATTAATATAAGCAAAATATTCATCCTAATAAAATGTAGCAACATTTACATCCTCTTGTATGACATCAAATTGGTCGGTAGTGGCTTTAAATTATGGAGTATAAACAATTGCACAAAGTGCTAGCTCAAAGTTTATGTCACTCTGATCAACAAATAGTGGTTGGGATACTACAGGGAGATTAGTGATATTGATTATGTCATACACTATGCCTAGTAGGGTCATTAACATAACAAAGCCATGTTGAAAATGATAGGAGATAAGTATGGATTAAAGACAAGGGTCTAAGATAAAGGACTCAGGTTTTGAAAACTAAATATAGTGGATCAATCTCGATTGTAACACTTTAGAATCAGTGCTGAGTCAAAATGAATCATTGTCAATTCTTTCATAATTATACTTAATTAAAACGAAAAGTAAATTGGATAATAGAGGTTGATAAAAAGATGTAGAGGGATATAGATGGTATTCTAAAAAATGAATAAGTAGATAAAATCAAAGAAATTGATATAAAATGAAATAAATATACATGATTACTTACTTTGAACTTGGTTGCAAACAGAGTAAAATCTTCCTCACAAATGCAAGCAATCCTTTGGGATTGTGATAATGGATGTAGATTGAATACAACAAAATTATGATAGAGTGACATTAAGGGCTTCCTTAATTCTTGAAGAATCTTAGCAACACTTTGAGGTTCAAAATTTTTGGTCCCAAAACCAAAGGTTGGCTAGGTATTTATGGATCGACATCAATTTAGAGAATCGACACTGATCGTAGGAGAATCATCATCAATTCACCCTAATTGATAGGTTTGTTTCAACCATGGGTAAAATTTGGCTTTTATCAGTGTGATCTTGTTGGTAACAAGTTTCTATGGGGGTAAAGTGGTTAAGAGGTAGATTCCCTAGATTATTAATGGATTTAGGAGGTTAAGGGTGTAGAAAGGTAATAGTAAAAGCAAACTACCAAGTCTATTAATGGTAAATATACTAAACCTTAGCATAGGGATTATTTAAGTGATTAAAAATAATAATAAGTGCCTATGACACCTAATCAATCATATACATGATACAAAGTTATAGTGTCTACACTCTCTTTATTACTTCTTGTAATGATAAAGTGTCAAAAGCTTTCACTAAACCTTTGAGAGGTTCAGCCAAGCCTTCAACAAATAAAAACAATAATATTATTTCTATCACATCTGATATCATCACAACCAATCTCTAAAAATCAGCAATATAGTTGTCCACATTACCGTCCACTTTGAGTTGGGCTAGCTTCCTGAAGTGTTATTTCTGGGTCCTTTCTATCAAATATTTCAGTTAGCTTTTGGTTGAATTCATATATTATGGTAATGGATAAATGTCCTTAGGTGACCATGACATGGAACCACCATTCATGTGACATCCCTTTAAGATAAAGGGTATCAAATTTAATTTTCTCTTCCTCATACAAGGGATTTAGTGAGAAATAAGTATCCAACTAATGCAACCAAGATATAGCTGAACATTTGTTTGAACCATCATAAGTAGGAAGGGTAATCTTACCCAAATACTATTATATATCTTTCCATAATTATTCTTACCAATTTCTCCTACTTATTTTGTTTTTTTTTTCATTTTGAGATCACTAAACTCTCTAAAAGTGAGAGCCTATTACATTGTAAGGCCAAGTACTTCATATAACATATGGTATATTGTAAACTCCTTCCATGTATGAATTGGTTGAGGCTATACTTCTTCAAGTTCTTCTTCCTCCTTCTATAAGAATTTGGCACAAAAGGTTTTAGAATATCGTGTGATTAAGATCCAGTCATTTGATGATGAGCTTCCTTCTCTTTGATTTGCTTTATTCAGGTTAATACTCTGAATAGCTCAGAATATTTCTAACATGGATTCTTTCAAAATGTTTTGTATTTTATTTTCCAAATCCTTTTGACTTCAGTTGATTATCTCATGTAAATAACTGATTTTATAAAGAGGAATTCTCTTTTCTTTATCACCCATATAATCTTCTTTAATCTCTGGTGGTTGAATTTTTCTTCTTTCTCTATGATAGTATCTTAATTCTCTTTCATGAATACCACTGGCATGCATGTGGTATTACATGAAGATGTTAGCTTTCCCAACATGCTAGCAAGAATTTGTATCTGATACCATTGAAATATCCCTTTTAAACAAAATACTGAATTTTGGCAATTTTATTTTTACTACCTTTAATACTGAAGATTCATTCAAAAATAGAATATTACATGCAATAGGTATTTTGACCACTTACAAGTGTCCTTTATTTTAGTCAATTGTACACAAATAAAACATTTAGAAAAAAATACTTATTTAAAGGTACAAATTACATGTGAGCAAAATACTAATTTATTAACTTTGAATTACCACAACCCTAGTTTTGGAATTAATTTTTGGGTTGGTACAACAAATTTATAAGTGTTTTTAGTCCTTGAACTTGTGTGCAGTTGTTCGCATAGTCTAAACACCAGCACTGGAGGATGTAATAACCTATATGGGCTATGATCAACACTTGGAGGGATAACAACAATAATAAATGAACTAAAACAAAAATGATGGGACCCATAACCTTCGACACTTTAGCCAAAGGGTGACACTAGACTTTGAGGTCAATGATACGTGCTTAATAGTCATAAAGCAACAACAATCCTATTATTAGGGTTGATGTCGACCTTTTGGAAGTGGTACAGCTGATCCCAAGGTTTGACCTAGGTAAATAATAGTGTGTTAAAATAGTTATGGGTTGTACAACCCATAGTAGAGAATTGATTCTCAATAAAAACACACCAAAGTAGGACACCCAATCTTGGAATGATGAAAACTAAGTTTTTAAGGCTCAAAGCCTTGATCATACAACCTTGATTTACGTGTTCAGCTTCTAGACAATTCAATTCTATAAATATCCTATTGATTTTCTCATTTGTAATTCCTGTATGAAATTACCTCAGTGAATTGCAAGGGTTTCATCCTCTGATTTGGCTGCAACGAGGGCTTTCATCCTTTTGCATAAGTAGAAGGAATTTTGGATTCGTTCATGAATTTGACAAAGTGAATGATCAATAATAATCAAAATCAATGTTCCTCTTGTCCTTTTATAAAATTCATTTTTACCAATCCACCCTAACCCTAAAATAATTATAATTATAATTACTTTTAATTTAATATTCACATTTTTTCTCATAATAATAATTACTTTTCTTTTTCCCTTTTGGCATTTTAATTAATTAACTTTGGCCCTAGTCAATTAATAATAATGACTAAGTGTCCCCTTTTAAGTTGTAATTATAAATTGACATTGGGGGAACCACTTAAAATATTATTAATTAAGTATTATTATTTTTATTTGAAAAATGAGACATGACATGAACAAAATCCCCCAAAGGCATGTGTTGATGAAGACCGAAAGACCTCATTAAATATCTTTGTTTGTCCCTGAAGTGCAAGTGCCATTTGAGCCATCATTGATCAAAATAGCAATAGAGGGCGATCAAGATTCCCCGAAGAAAGTGTTGATAAAGATTGGAAAACCCCATCAAAAATATATTTGTCCCTAAAATGGAGGAGCCATCTAACCCTTCATCAAAAAATTTGAGAAGTTTTGATAGTGTTTTTCAAGGAGTATCCAATGTTGGAGGGGTTAGGTTAGGGGACCCTAGGAAGAAGAAAAGCACTTTTTCTAAAATATCCCCTAACATTGAAGGTCGATGTACTTCCCATAATATAAAATAAACTCATAGTGTGAGTTTACCCCTTTGGTCTGGGGGTGATCGGTAAGTGGTAGATCCATGTTGACAAAAAGGGGTAAAACCATGCCGATGGGAAGAAGCATAGCCTTAGTGCTGAGGCATAACAATTTGAGGTGATCTAAGTGATCTAAGTATTAGTGATATGTTAAGAGAAGCATTACCTAACTAATCTACCAGCTTTGATGTGTGATGTACCAGTGTCTAAAGGGTGCTTAGTGTTACTAATCACTTGGGTGGGATAGAAGAAAGAGATGATCAACATGGAGGCTCTAGAGTCCTCTTGTAGAGATATTTGCTAAAGGGTTACAACCTGGTGAAGATAAAGATCTAGATATCCCTAGTATATATACTTAAATAAAGTAGATAGCATGTTGACTGAGTCCCTATAGAGGTAATGATATCTTCCCGACATCTCATAGTAAATAGGGCATCTAAAAATGAAGTGTTCCTCAATATCCACTTCCTAGAGTGAGAAAAATGATATATCATGACCTGATGGAGAATGTTGTGGAAAGGATTATGGGGGGGCATCTAAGGAATAAATGATAGGGGTAACTAATCAATAGAGATGCTAATATAAATAAGGAGCATTATAGTCTTAAAGTACTAATAGTGTTGGTGTATGATGGGGATAAGTGAATCAATCATCTCTGAAGAGCAAAGTGATAAGTATGGATATTTCTCATTACCAAAAGTTGAGTCCTATAAAGACCTGAGTTTGTGGATGTAGAAAGTAAGCCTAAAGATAGTCTCAAATCATATTGACTAGGTGATAAAATTGGCTTAGACAATGTGTCGAGGAACTAATTACTTATAATAGATCATGCATTGTAACAAGAGAGTCTAGACCCTCTCAATATGAGCCCATTAAATGGCACCCAAGCTAGGTCCCCACACCTTTGAACCATATAAAATTGTAGGTTTGATAATTTCATCAAAAAATGTAACTTGGAAGAGATGTCCTGGAAGTGGAACTAGAAACCTTGATGTTCTATGATAAAGAGAGAGACATACCCCTTTTAAGGGCATGGATAAGAGGCATACTTTATGCTAAATCATGGAACAAAAAATTGAACCCCCAAATAAATGTAGACTAATTTGATCTCTAGAAGTTCCCCTTTGTATAAAAAAGGAATTTAGAGAGAGCACACTTGGAGATATTGAATATTATCACCTTAGTTTTACTAAGGTTGACCATAATTTGTTGGAGTTCGAGAGAATAAAATCAATTATTATTTGTTGTTGGAACAACTGTTATGCTTATTTTCATACATTAAACTAATTTCTTATGCCTTCTTAAGTGTTTGGGACAATGATTTAGTTGCAAGATATAAAAGTAAGCAAAAATGAATCAAACATAAGTAAATGAAAGATAAACACAAGAAGGTATATTGGATAAAGTGAAAACTCCAAATGAGTGAATCGATGCTTCCTCATCTCCACTATCATTTTAGTTTTACAAGTTCACTACCTTCCAAGGTTTCAAGGACACCAACACCAATCAATGACATCTTAAACATGTAAATGCTCTCTATAATCTATTGTGGATTACTTGCTTCCTCAACAAAATTGACTACTTCCCTCAACCATATCAATTGTGTAATCTTCTTCATTCAATCTACACCATGCATGTGAACATTCAAGAATCTGACAAGAAACCATCTCTATGTCATGCATTATGGAAAAATTATCGCTCAAAATAAGAAAAATCATTGGAGTGGTTGAAAAAACAACACTAAGTAAACTAGTAGTTGCAAAACTGTAGCATAAGGTTGTAAAATCACCACTTTAAGCAAATTTATAGTTATGTAACTACCACCTTCTTAACCCAACTACTTCCCTAAGCCATCTCAATTGTTTAGTCTTATTCATTCAATATACACCATATATTTGAACATTCAATAATTTCAAGAGAAACCATCTCTATGATTTTCTCTTCCTTTACATTACACTATGGTGAAACTGATGCTCAAACTAGGGGAAAAAAACCTCCTAAATTGTGAAACCACCCATAAGGAAGCTTGGGATTGCCAAACCACTACATAAGTTTTTAAAAATGCTTCTTTTAGAAGACTAACAATTGCATAATTGCTACCTACTTTAATTGATAGTTTTGTAAGAACACAAAGTCATGAAAGTTGTGGAGGCCATAACTTATGAATATGGACTTGATATCAAGGGTGGATTTTTTTGACGTGCATAAATTTTTAGGGATAATCCAAATGTGAAATTTAAAATAACTTTGATTTTTTCTCCTATTATGTTTTTTCCTCTACACCAAAACCTATGTGTATTAGGTCTTACCATGTCGCAACTACCTTTTGAATTTCATTAATAATCAATTAACTCAACCAACTGATTTGTATTATGTGCATAATCTAATTTCAAAACAACAATACATTAAACTCACCCACCATAAAGCTTTTGACTAGTTAATTCTACTCAAAATTAGACTAAAATGATTCCCATGTTTCTCTTTACTCTCTAGATTTTGTGAGTACACATTTGTTAAAAAATAAATAGGTGACTGTCAATATAAATGTTGATCTAATTCAGTTTGCTTGAAAGTTATGACTAAACCCCTCAAGGAGGGTTTACTAAGAGATAACACTCAGTCTAGCTAACTCACCATTAGAGTAAACTGCTTGACCATAAAAAAAATTATATATATCAAATGAGAGCTTAGTTTGATGTAAATGGGTTAAAAACCCATATTCATTTATAGTCAATATTTTAATGGCTCTATTCTTACTAAAGCAACCATCTCACTAGCATTCAAAAATAAAGTGACCATAATATATTTTTATTAAAGATACTGAACTTACCAAAAGAGTTCATTTGAGATGGTGAACCTTCAGAAACTTCTGAAGAAGCACACCTTTCTATGAAAAAATGAATGACTTTAACACAAATAACTACTTGATAGAACCCTTACTACTCCCGTGGTTGGCATCCAAGGGTTCCAGTATGTGGTAGGATCTTGAAAATTTTGATTGAATTTATATCTAGTAGATTAGAGTGGGCTAATAACGTTGCCTATTTTTTGGTCACCTCAGCTAAAGGATTTATACTTGGGTTAGGTTCCAAGGAAATGACTTGAGCCTTATCCATAGATTTTTACTATAAATAATCAGGCTATTCAGGTGTCTCACTTTCACTCTAAACTTGAGGATTTATAAATGGAACTTTTTCATCTAAGTTTAGTAAATCATACCTATAGGCTACCACACCTTAGTTTACAGGTTGAGACATGGTACAAAGTTTTATTACTCTCTTGTTAGTCTTCTTAGGTTTTTCAAATTCTACTAACTCGATATTATATCTCTTAAAATATAGGCCTTTGCATTCTCTTAAACTTGAGGGTAGTGCTTGAGAATGTTTCCATATTCATGTCACTTGGAACGTCTAAAACGCATATGTTCATAATCAATTTTTTGAATATAATTTCAATCAGCAACCTTTATTGCAAGATTCAGGTAAATCTTCTTTAATCTTGACTTGACAACAATCCTAGGAGAAAATGTAAAATATTTCTTATTAGTGTACTTCAAAGAAAACATGCACTTAACAATGCTTCCAATTATTTTGAAGGCAATTCCACTTTATAAGCATTTTAAAAAAGGGAAACTTCATCCAAAATAGTGGGAACTTCATCTTACAGGTCAAAATCTAAAATTCATAAATCTAAGCATGATACTCTCTCATAAACATCAGGGCTTGGATTGGATGAGGGATTTCTTGAAAGTAACCGGTAGAAGTATAGCAAAGTAAAAAACCTCTTAAAAGGTAATATATTTCAATGTCTTTAAATCTTAGCTCCCAATTGATCCAGATGCATAGAACTCTTTGAGAAAGCTCAATATTTTCCCAAGAGTCTTGAAGTGACCACCTTCTCCACATTGGGAGCAACGTCTTCAACACTCAACCTAGAAATGGGAGTATTATCCTCTTCTTTAATGACACATTGAGCTGAAAGGAGAAGGAGAATAATAACAAGGAATGAAATCCCATCATGATATGCCACTGTAATGAATAGCTTTTAAATTATAGACATCAAATAGAAAATAACCACCAGGTAGAGTGCCCACTAAGTAAGAGAAAAGAGGAGTAAGGTTTGCTCTTCTTCCCCTAAATTGATCTGACCAAGTCAAAGTTATCATCACTTTTTCTTCCCAAAATATCAACATCAAACATGTTTTATTTTGAACTAACAACAATGGGCATGCTTCAGTTTGAACAACTGAACCAAAACACTTTAAGATAAGTGCATTCAGGTCAATACAAGCAAAATTTGGAATATTATTTGCAATAAAAGATAATGAAAATAGATCATGCCTCAAACTTCTTGTGATTTTCACTGTATCTATCTCAAATTATTTAATATAAATAGAGGGTGCTTTTTTAGGATTCCCCAAATCTTTCAGTTGTGTTCTTATTTGTTTTAAAATATTCTATATCTTATTCATGATTTTATGTTTCATTTTCAAGTTTCAGTTATATATTTTCAGTAACAATAGATTCCATAAATGTTTATCAACTATTATCTGGTTAAAAATGTAAAATTATGAATAGATACAATAATCAAATCATATGGAAACAATTCTTTTCCATGATGCATGATAGTATGACAACATGTGCAATGTAGGTGGTATCTTTTTGAAGATGAAAGTTAAACAAAGGTTTTGTAAAACTTGGAAGATGAGTAGTTATGCACATAATAAATTGAAAATTTTTATGTAAAAGAGAGGATTTTAAAACATTAGGCTATGATCAAGAGCTTAAGTCTCTTGACAGTTATAGTATTGCCAAGAAGATTTATAGTTTAGTTATGCATCCTCCCAGATATCCTCATTAATTACATTTAGACCAATGTCATTATCCTGATCTGTAAGGGCCCAAGATGCTCAAGACAATATCAAGTTGCAGCCTAAGGAAGATTTTATCATTTATTTGGAGCCTTGGACATGGAGGCATCAAAATATTGACAAAATCCTCGAGTGGATTTATATTATGAGGATTATTAAATTATGACATTTTTTTGGTTAAATTGTGTTTTGCTAAAGGTTGAAGTTAAATAGTTCCAATTCTTTAAAACATGCTTGAGGCACGTAATTATTATGTACAAAGTAACCTTGAAAATGGTTGAGTATGACTATTTTTTTTATGTGATCTATAAGTGCATTAAATACAAACTTGATCTATGATAAAAGGTAAGCAATAGCTAAATTAGTGCATTTTATAGGCTCTTTTATTTAATGTAAAGTACTTGTATTCGATTCAAACTCAAATCCAAATAGTGAATCACTATGATTTAGGACTGTATGAGGTTCAGATATAAATCCATCACTGAGAATTATAATAATTTCCCATTAGTTATATCCTAAGGATATTGAATATGCCACTTAAATTATGACATGAAAAAATCATTGGTTACTAGGCCCAAGGCAATTTTGTATATATCATCATCTGATGTTGATTACCTGATATAGCTATAATCATTTAGCTGTGGGCTATCATATTAGAACTTCCATCTGTATTTGAGTTAAGAGATGAAGACTAGCACAATAGTAGGCATTTCACTTGGATGCACCAAAGATTTACCAACCAATGTCCGAGCCCAAGGGTTGGCCTTTCCAATGCCTTTTAATAGATGTCATCCCTTCATATCAATATCCATTAGACAAATCAACCTCTACGTGTATACTTTTAGAAGCTTGGTATCATCATAATGCTATTATATGATAGTAAATTTAATACTTATCTAAAGGTAACAAATTATAGACTTTTTATCCTTAACATTTAGGAAGAGAGTGATAAAGAGGGATTAATCAATTCTAGATTTTGGTGGGTAGGGTAATTGAGAAAATTTAGTGTCAGAGAGGGATTAATCAATTCCATATTTTGATAGCCAGGGTAATCAGCCAAATTTTGTGTCACAGTTGAAGATTGTTAAATTATTCTCTTAAACTTTCGATGTAGAAAGATAAAGACAACATTTTCCTAATAAAATATGCTCGTAATGGACCAAGTAATAAATAGTGCTTGGGTTGAAACAAAAACCCATGCCAAAGAATATTAAAACATGGAAAGCAATTAAAGAGGTATTATTCAACAATAGGCCACATTAAATCAATAAGATGAAAGATTGCCAAAGGTTGTAAAACAAAATACTTTAGCTACAAGAGAAGTTCCATGCATGTGAAAATATTTATTTATCAACAAAATATAAGGAAATTGAGTTTGTCAAAGAATTAAAGACTCGTATTAAATAGCCTAGACTAAGTAATATGAAATTTGTTGGCTCAATGTCTAATAAGTAAGTCAAATAGCTCATTGAATGGCCAAGATTTAATGTTAGAGTAGGTTGTTTACATTAGCTCATGTTCACCTAGGTTCTTGATTTAGTTATTTCCACCCATTTATGTGGGGATATTTCATTTATCTTATTTTAGATATTATGAGATATTACAATTTATTTCTTAGATATTATGGGGATAATTTCTAGTTGTTTATATCCTTTAGGGATAATTATCTCTTAATCCTAGATATGATCTCTAGCTTGATCTCTTAGTTATAATTGATCATTTAGTTTGATTTCTTATTTAGGATTGATCTTCCTTGTATATATATACAAGGCCCATTCATTGTATTTGCATGGAAGCTCTAGAGATATAGATGATTTCTCATTGTATGATCTATTTGTGTATAATATATCGAGATATTATTTGAGAAATGCATTAATGGCTTTTACTATGGTAATGGTTTGTAGATTTGACCCTAGGTGAGAGTTTTCTAAACTTTTTCATTTAAAAAGGGAAGCAAATTCCATGAATCATTCAACAAACTAAAAAGTAAACCACTTTGTCATAAGGCTTCTTTCCAAGAGAATTACAAGGAAGAAAACAAAACATTATAAAACCATTAGAAAGACCATCAATGTAAATTTCTTAATAGGTGCCTATGTTAAAGCACAGTTTTGGGGAAAAGAGTCTACCATTGACAATATAGATTCCATGAAAATAGGTGAAATCATACAAAAAGAATTTAGATTGACTTTAGAGCAACAACAACTAAAAGGAGTCACATCAATGAAATGCTATGATAGGAAGACCTCAGCTGAAATATTGATAAGATTATTAAACAACTTATTCTATTAAATGTCAATAAATTTCCATCTATTGTGCAATTTATGAGAAGCCCACCAGAAACTCCTTGGCTTTTGACAAAACAAATTAAGGTTAGAGTTGAAAACAATTCCCATGGATTTTTCCAAATGAATCACATTCATTTGAGAATATTTGAAGCAAAAAATTTCATTGAGAATTTATCTTCATTCAATGGCAAATTCATACCAAAAAAAGTACATCATAATAGAATTAAAAAATTGTACAATTGTAGACACCCAAATTTGGTACAAGTACCTTTGTCATAGCATATTTTACCCATTTTTGCCCACTTGCTCCACTTATCTATATTTGACTATTTTTAGGGTGATTCCTACCCCACATTTCTCTATCTCCAACCTTCAACCTTCTAGATGTCTTTAATGTTCATCCATTTCAAATTTTAAGCCTTCTTTGCATATCTTCCGAGCTGTGCACCATTCCTAAACATATGCCTATCTTAGGATGGATTTGTTGGCCAAATTCTACCACTGAATCTATCCTCCTTATTTTTATGGGTTCATCCACCTTTGCTTGATATCTCATGCCTTATATTTTGCATATCACTACTTTTTATTCATAGTCATTGTGTGTGTCATGTCCTAAGGAGTCCCATACATACAAACATTCCTAGTCATTTTAAAAAGAAGAGTCTAATTAAGAATCAAACAGTGAACCTTTCAAAAGTAAGAGCCTTATATTGATCAAAATCTTTTTCTACACTTGAGGAAGGGCCTACACATTGAACCACCCTTGGCCTTTCCTTACTTCAAGATATTGTGGCATCATTTGCTTCTACCAAAAGAGGGTTAGGCAAATGTTCATGTAGTTGCATCATTACTTTTAGGGAAAAGGAAGTTGAAAACCTTGCTCGACATTCCATTTAAATGCACAAGAACTATTGGGATCTAATTCTAGCATGCGATATACGTAGTTACAACCATAAAAGCAAAAATTGCAAAAAAATAATGATTAATCACTAGTCACCATTGAAATTGATTTTTTCAGTGAAAACCTGCACTTTAAACCCAGACAATCCCTCCCAGACAATAAATCATTGACTTCAGAGAGTAATCTCAAATAATCATGAAAAACCTTGAAAAGATCATAGTTTTTTAAAAACATGATTTGCACAGGTTTAAATCGTGATTTTCATTGGAATCATGACTTATATATATATATATATATATATATATATATATATATATATATATATATATATATATATATATATATATATATATAAGTCATGATTCATATATATAATTAAAAATTTAGTTATTTTTACACAAATTTTGCAAATTTCTAAAAAATTTCAAGAGCAAAGCTTCAAAATAACCCAAACAGGGAGAATATAGGATTTAAGGTTACAGTTAAGATATTTTTAAAATATTAATTTTTTAATAAATTTTTATAGTTTGTAAATAATAAAAAAATGAAATCTATAAAAAATATTAAAAATCAATAAATTATTGTAATGAATTAATGTTAATTAAATTTAATTAATAAAAATTAAAAAATAAAAAAAAATACCCTATTTCCTAACTCTAACTCTAACCCTAACTATACAGTAGGGTTAGGGTTAGGTTTTTTTAATATTAAAATTTAAACATTGCATTTTTTTTCAATTATATATATATTTTTTATATTTTTATAGTTTGTAATTATTAAAAATTAAAATCTATAAAAAATATTAAAAAAAAAAATTGTAATGAATTAATGTTAATTAACTTTGATTAATAAAAATTTAAAACTGCAAAAAAACCTTGTTTCCTAACCCTAACCTTGTAATGAATTTTTATTTTCTAACACAAAATAAAAAATAATGTTTATTTATTTTTATTTTTTTATGCAATATTTTTATATTATTTTATTGTGTATGTATTTATTACTAACGATTGTAGGAATGCAAAACACTACTTAAAAAAATAAAAGCAAATAAAGCATCTCTAAAACATTTTATTTTCTATTCTTGTTCTCTTTTTCTTCTTTCGAGATCTGTCATTTGGCTATAAATCTGGCACATACGGGTTCACAGTGTCAGACGGGTGTCATGCATATAAAATTTGAACTATTCCCCATGTGAGTAGGTATTCCATTAGACATACCTAAGACCTTTTACGTACTATTTATTTCAGTATGACTCTACTCTCACATATCACTCTACTCTCACATATATCTATCTTCCACGTACTATCATTCTTCTACGTACTTTCAGGTATATAGGATATTGATGTGTTTATTTGATTTATTGCATTTACTTGTATTTATTATTTAGATTGGTGCACTAATTACTTATTTTAATTAGTTTTTTAATAATTTTCACTAGATAGGATAAGCTTGCTTCATAGTCAACTTGGACACCTATCTCGTTACAATGGAGTTCCACTCTACTATTTAGGCTAAGATAGGATAAGATAGCTTAACTAATAGTCAACTTGTGTTGATCATTTACACAAGTTGGCCACCTATCTTGTTAGTGTGGAGTTACACTCCACTATTCTTGTAGTCAAATATCAATTGAACTACATGTGTTGTGTGAGTTCCCTGATCTTTATCATGCATGTCTTACTCTATATAAGCAATGGCTATTTGTGTATTCTATATCAGATTGATATTGAATTTTTAGAGTAATTCATCATATTTAAGTTATTTAATCATTTCTATTATTATCTCAGATATATAGTTATTGTTTATTACTACTACTATTTTATCTCTTGTTCATGCTTTTTATTAGATTCATTAGATCCTGTAGTTAATTCTAATATGGTACCAAAGCTATCTTGGATTTATAGATTGTTAAATATTAAAGAGAAAAATATCTATATATAGGATTGGTTTTTTGATTTTGTATACATGCATAAATTGCAGCTTTGTGGATAATTTTTGAGCTCATCATTGAGTTTAGAGTGCCTGAGATAGTCAAAATTATCTACAATTTTGTCTAAATTAGACACAGGAGGCAAAATTGGCAAGGGTTTGATCCAGAAGCACCACACCCAAATCTAGCAGGTACCTAAAAATTAAAGCATTTCTTAGCAAAATGGACCTCACAATTGCATTCATAATGCATCAAAACCTATAGATCCATATAAAATTTGTCTAATTTGGACACAATCACCTGAAAGGCAAGTTTTTTTGCTCCCAGGTACGATCGTACGGACTGTGCAGATAATTTTTTTTGGCAGGCCTCACGGATCAATAGGCAAATTTGAAAGGACAAATTTGGGAGTCTGCCATTTGAACACCAAGAGGTATTTTTAAGGATATATTTTTTGAAATAGCTTAAACTTTTATGCTCTTCTCTTCTATACTTTTAGTTATTTCTAGATTTATCTAGAGTTTTCTAGAATTCAGATTTTTTTATAGTATCTCTTTGTATGTCCTCATTTTTGCAACTTCAAAGTCTCATAACTTTCACATACGACCTTGTATTGAGGTCCCCTTTTTTTTGAAAGTTAATATTTTTTTGAGAACAACGTATTGGTGTAAAAAAATTTGTAATAAAGTGCATATTTTTGTACTTTTAGATTAAAAGGCCTAATTAAGTTTTTTGTAAACTAAAACAATTATAATCCATATTTGTAAATGCACTCAACTATAAAGTGTCAACAAATACTTGATGAGTAGGATAAAACTCAATAATTTAGGGTGGTTTTGTGGTGTGTTCTGTACTTTGATTTCTGCTTTATGATGTTTTATTTTCAAAGGCATCATGGGGAATCCAAAGTTCCCACTATTAATAGGGTATAACTACAACACATGGAAATAGAATGCTTGGAATGCATTAATAATGTTGGAATATACACCTTACATAATAATTATTCTTATTCCACCTGCTAATACAAAATAGTTACAACACTTTCTATTTGAAACTACTAAGGTAATTGGATGCATTTGGTCTTACATGTCGTTAGATTTGAATTTCTATCTTGAAAAATGTACAACTCCAAAAGAGGCTTGGGATAAATTAACATCATTGTTTGAAAAAATATATTTGGTTCACGGTTACCAAATTGGCAACAAACTCATTAGTTTGGATCTTAAAAATTATGCTACAATACAAGACTACATCACTAAAGTCATAGATCTTAGAGAACAACTTTTTGAATGTAAAATTTATAAAAAAGATATTCAATTGATTTTCAGTGCCTTACACAAATTAGGTCTTGAATATTCATTCTGTCTCTAGCTTTTAGACTCATAGGCTCACATTGGGCACATCATATCAAATGCCCACCTTTGAGGTATTCTCTAAGATTCTAATGGTTGAAGAAGAAAATTTAATAGCTATGGGTCTAATCAAGTCATCCAAATCTCAAGCTCTAATTGGAAGTCAACCTCAACATAAGCAAGTAAAATGAACATCAAATACAGGTTCAACATCAACATCAAATACATGTTCAAGTAAAATGAAGTAGAATAATCAAAATAAGTCGCATAAAAATAAGAATAAAGGGAAACAATCTTCCTCACAAGGAGATTATAAATCCACTAATAAGCAAGGGGATTCTTAGAAAAAGACTGGAACTCCTTAGCCTTATTGCACAAAGGGGTTTCATAGTGAACAAGATTGTTGGAAGAAAGAGATTGATGAACTTAAGGGTCTTCTCAAAATGAATAACATAAATCAATCAAAGGATTCTTTCACTCTTTCAAATTTAGAGAAAGGGAAAGCTACGACACTAGTTGCACTGAAAAATCCTCTCAAATCATGGGTAATTGACTCAAGTGTTTTACACCATATGGGTTCTGATCAAGAATAATTTTCTAGATTAGAACCAAGTTCTTTGCCTCATATTCTCAGAGGTAATGATTCTAAGGTAGATGTCATAGTAAAAGGTACAGTTGATGTTGATAGTGGTGTATTTGAAGATGTCCTCTATGTGCCAAAATTTTCAACTAACCTTCTCTCTGTCTACCAAATCACCCACTTTAATACTGATAGGAAAGTTGAGTTCACACCTGATTCTATTTCAATCAAAAAATTGGAGGATAATGTCTTAGTTACAGTGGGAAAAGTCAACAATAAGACTCATATTTATTCATTCTCCCACTTTGTGCCTCAATCTTCCTCTACATCTTTGATTTCACACATTGATTCAATGATCAAGCTATGGCATGAGTGGTTTCATCATTTGAACTACCGCTATTTATAACAGCTTACTTAGTAGGAGATGGTTACAAGACTTCCATAGATTCAACTTTTAGGGGGTGTATGTCATGGTTGTGCCTTAGGCAAACATCTCAAGGATAAGTTTGATAAAGGGAAGGTTTAGAGGGCTACACAAGTCCTTGAACTTGTTTATAGTGATTTAGCTGGTCTATTACCTACTTTATCTTTTAGTAAAACATGTTATTTTCTCACATTTATTGATGACTATTCAAGATATACTTGGGTTTATTTTTTGAAACTCAAGATTGAAGTGTTTGATAGATTTATAGAGTTTAAAGCTCTAGCAAAGAAATAATTTGGGAACTATGTCATGATAATCTACACAGATAATGGGTGAGAATATGTGAACAACAAGTTTGAATAATTCTATGCTCTTAAAGGAATTGATCTTCAGAATTTTGTTGCATACACACCTCAGTAAAATGGTATAGTAGAGAGGAAGAATAGATTCTTAAAAGAGATGACAAGTTGTATGATTGATGCAAAATCAATAGTACATGAGTATTGGGAAAAAGTGATTAATTATGTTGCATATATACAGAATAGAGTTCTTGACAAATCTTTAAAGGGAATAACACTTCTTGAATCTTGGTGCAATAGGAAGCCAGATGTGCATCATTTTAGAGTCTTTGACAGTCCATCATGGGCTCACATATCTTCAGATAAGCACCGTGCTTTAGAACAACAAAGATGGACTTGCATATTTTTGGGATATCCTAATGGTGTTAAGGGATATCAACTCATTGGTCTAGATTCACATGAGCTTATTATAATGAGAAGTGTTTACTTTGAAGAAAGTCCTTCAAAATTGATTTCTAACATTTCTCATTCTTCTTCCTTAGAAGAATTAGATAACAGTGACAATGATACTCCTACTTCATCTACTCACAGGGATGATGAGGTAATACCTCCCCAGTAGGGTTTAGTAGGTCATGTTCTTCCTCCTACAAATCTTCACCCATTGATGACTTTGTGGGATAGACAGACTTTGGTGGATGTGGACCCTCTTGTTAGGGATCCATTAAATAGAAGGAGAACACAGTCACATCATGATCTTCCACATTTTTACATTGCCACAACTTCTGATCCATAATCTTTTTAGATATTCAGAGTGACAGTTGAGTGGGATTCAATAATGAAAGAAGAGTATGACTCATTGATTAGGAACAACACTTGGGATCTTGCTCCTCTTCCTAAGGAAAGAAAATTAGTATGATGTAGGTGGATATATCATACTAATTTTGTAGCAGATGGAAATATTGCTAAGTATAAATCACACTTAGTGGACAAAGGTTTTTCCCAAGTGGAAGATATTGACTATATAGAAACCTTTGTGCCTGTTTCTAAGATAAATTTCATTTGCTTGATACTAGCTATTGGTGCAGCTCATGGTTGGGATATACATCAAATGGATGTGAAGAGCGCATTTTTTCACGTAGATCTTCATGAGGAGATATATATGAAGCAACCATAGGGGTTAATTCAGGATTCTTCATTGGTGTGCCACTTTCAAAAGTCTCTCTATGGTCTAAAACAAGCCTCCAGGGCTTAGTATTCTAAGATGAACACATTTATTCTCTCAATTAGGTTCTCAAGATGTCACTTAGATATGAATGTCTACATTCTACGATAGGGGGATTCACTATTATACTTGGTGCTCTATGTTGACAATCTCATTATTACAAGGAACACAACATTCATCATCAATAGTGTTAAGACTGCACTTCATGATAGGTTTTGTATGACAGACATGGGCCTATTGCATTATTTTCTCAAGATTTAGATAAGACAATTTTCTTTTGGGATTACTCTTTCACACCCCAAGTATGCCATGGAATTGTTATCTTGGTTTCATATTGTTGATTGTAGGCCTACACCAACTCCCTTCTTATCTAGAGTTAGACTTAAGGTTCATGGTTTCACTCCCTTGGTTGATGCCACATTGTATCTCCTACTTGTAGGCAGCCGCATCTATCTGACTCATACATGGCTTGACATTTCAAATGTAGTTGGCATGGTTCCACGCTTTATATAGAAACCACAAGAGATTCATTAGAGATCCACCAAGCATATTTTTAGCTACATTCAGGGCACTATCAGATACGAGATTAACTATATAGCAAGTACAAGTTCAAACTTGGTGGGATACACAAATTTGATTGGGCTAGTGAATATGATGATCGTAAGTCCATTTTTGGTTACAGCTTTCACTTTAGATTTGGCCCCATTTATTGGTAGATCAAGAAGCAACATGTTATTGCTCTTTCATCTATAGACGTTGAGTATCATGGCATTGTTAATAATACTATTGAATCTATTTGGATTCAAAAATATTCTCACTAAGCTTGGTGTTTCATTTTGGAATCCATCAGTCATCTACTGTGACAACCAGAGCACTATCCAAATCTCAAAGAATTCAGTTCATCATCAAAAAACTAAACACACAAACGTCCATATGTAGTTTATTAAGGAGCTGATTCAGGTGGAGAACATTGATCTTTAATATTGTCCTATGAAGGAGCATATTATAGATATTTTCACCAAACCTTTCACTGAGAGTATCTTTACTTGTGATATCTTTTGGGGCTGTGGGACATCAGTTATTCAAGGGGGTCTCCTAGACATTCATTTTGAGGAGTTTTTTTCCTTTGGGTTTTCTCCTTTCCTCATCTATTTGTACAAAGTACCTAATATGGCTACACATTATCGAGACTCTTATCTGCATAGCCCTACCTAAGCTTCACTTTGGGGGGGGGTGTTGGTGCATTTATTTGTTTTATTTCATTTACTTGTATTTATTATTTAGATTAGTGCATTAATTACTTATTTTAATTTGTTTATTATATTTATTAATAATTTACACCATATAGAATAAGATTGCTTATCTAGTAGTCAATTTGGACACCTATCTTGTTATAGTGGAGTTCCACTCCAGTGTTCAGGGTAAGATAGGATAAGATTGCTTAACTAGTAGTCAACTTGTGTTGACCATTTACACAAGTTAAACACTTATCTTGTTAGTATGGAGTTGCACTCCATTATTCTTGTAGTCAGATATCAGTTGAACTACACATGTTGTGTGAGTTCCCTGATCTTTATCATGCATGTCTTAATCTACATAAATAATGGTTATTTGTGTATTTTATATCAGATTAATATTGAATTATTAGAGTAGTTCATCATATTTGAGTTATTTATTTATTTTTCTTATTATCTCAGATATATAGTTATTATTTATTACTATTACTATTTTATCTCTTGTTCATAGTTTTTATTAGATTCATTATATCATGCAGCTAATTCTAACATAGGAAGGTGAGGTATATAGGAAAGTTTGGTGTATCGAGATGGGTGGTATATCAAGAAAATTGCTCCTCCATACCATTACTCTTCGGTGTACCTAAGGTTATATAGAAATGTATGGTATATTGGCAAGTTTGGTTACTGGATATTTAGGTATATCGAAAGGTGGAAGTGATAAGTTGGAGTGATAAGGGTTTATTATAGAAGTGATAAGGAAAAACTAAACACCTTCAAAATATTTTAGCACCTAAAAAAAAATTATGCCACACTACAGGTTTGATCATCATGCCACATGTGAAATATTTTACATAATACAACATTGAAGTCGAGCCAAGTAACCCAAACAAGGTCAAATGCAACTCTCATGGATATATATGTAATATAAGTATATACCATTTCAAGTGGAATTTGATGTGATAATGAGAACATGAAGTTACACCTTGCACTAATGCATGCCCTATAGATGTCACTAATCAAGCTATAATAACATTCTAATGATATTCACATTCAAAGGTGAAAAGGGCAATAACAAATACAAAAGTAAGTTCTAAATCTCCAGATGCAAGGGGTGATTAATAATATGATGACATGTTTGGGTCATCAATAGAACATTAAAAGGGAAGGGAGAGGTCTTAAGTGACACCTAAATTAGTACCTCATGGGCCAAACATAGGTGGAAGAAACATTCATACCTTCTTTAACCCTCACACTATCCTTGAAGAGCAAACCACACTAGAGAGTACAAGCTAGAAAAAATTGTACATGAACAAACAAATAAGGTAATCTCTAAATTTTGGTACTCTTCTAGTTTGACATTTAATGTGTTTAGATCTCCATACTAGCAAAGTATGGTAGATGCAATTATAATTATAGGTCTAGGTTTCTTAGCCTCATCATACAAAACTTTGCAGATAGATTTATTGAAGGACACCATATAGGATGTGAGCGATGTCCTTACAAAATATTGTAAGAAATGGGCATAGTTAGGATGCACATCATGTCAGATAGATAGACATATAGAAAGAATCATAAAGGGTACTGATATGATACTTAGTTACTTACATGTAACTCCTCTATGTATAGAATTTAACACTTAATCATCTCACTTGCTTAGTTCACTGAGTACATTTGCATTTCATATTAAAATTATATTTCCAATCCTTTTCTTCATGTTTTTCAAATGTGAGTACATTTGTATTTCATATTAAAATTATAACTCCAATCCTTTTCTTCATGTTTTTCAAATGTGTGAAAGTTATTTTTTGTAGTATTATCATAGCCTTTCTATACTTTTGAGTCGTTGAGGTTCAAAACTCAATCTCTAGGCCATGTTTCTTAAGATGTCGAAGTTTGAGCTTGGCTGATTATAAATTCAAATCTATGTGGAAACTTCCTTGGTTGGAAATAATGCACAGAGAATGCGTTCAAGAAGGAAAAAATATTGAAAAGTTGAGCAAGTGACAAACTACCATATCCATAATTATTTCATGGCATTAGAATCAGATATCCTATATTCAATTAAAATTGTCTAAACCTTACTATATGGGGCTCCTCTTGAAGACTAGTATCTTCAAGAATGACATAAGAAACTATTTGGGGTCCTAGTGGAAATTATTCATTAGAAAGGGATGGGCTTCTAGGCATTCCTCGTGCTAAATTTGAAACTTTGGAAGTTTCCAATATGAGTAATGGCCCACAATTTTTGGGGCCTTGACTCGGCACACATGTTTTTG
Organism: Torreya grandis; assembly: GCA_037957365.1. NCBI lineage: Eukaryota > Viridiplantae > Streptophyta > Pinopsida > Cupressales > Taxaceae > Torreya > Torreya grandis. Next base: position 783,792 of record JARHVA010000731.1, on the reverse strand, counting down.
AGAGTTTGTTAAGAAAAAATCAGCTGACTATTCTAAACCACACTAACAAATGGTATTTAAACATTTCATTATTGCCATTTACTCTAGCTTATCAACCACCATTTACCTATCCCTAATTCATTTAGTCAAGCAAAATCACTATGTTATTTTTTAGTCCCCATACTCCTACAAATTAAATAAAATAGCCACTATATTTGGCAGCAACCTGGATTATTTTTCTATTTCAGAAGCCTAGACTGTATTTCTATTTTGGAAGGCTCCTATAAATTAAATATAAGGGCCACTATGGCATTGGCCTATAGGTTATTTTCCAACCATGGGTGCCTCTTTACATTAAATTTACACAATGGCAATAGTTGTTGTGAATATAACCAATCCATGGTTGGTAAATAAAAAGACATTGATTTATTTGACAGATTTCAATTGCCTTGCTGAAGTAGTGATGGTGGTGGATGAAAAGGGAAGGATGTCAACAAGTGATGCACTACTGATGAGATTTATGTGGGGCATAGAGGCATACCCATTTTCTATAAGTCATGAAGAGGAAATAATAAAGGTAGAATGGAAGGGATTAAACTCCCAAAGTAGCCTCAAAACTTTTTTCATAATCTGGGGCTCTTTCAATTGGAGGCAAATTTAAATATATCAGTGCCATATTATTTAATATATATAATTTTTGATGACGTCACAACAATGGTTTATTCTCTAGGATTTAGAGCTAAACTACAACTCAAAATAAAATTTATCTTTTGATATGATTTGGATTGTAATAACAGTCATGCGATGCGTTGTGGAAAAGTTTTATCGGTGAGTGGGGGCAGTTAATCAACTGTTATTCTTCACTCATGCTATTCTTATTTATAATGCATAAGAATAATTTTTATCAATAAATTAATGTTAAAATTTATGATTTTTTATTTTTCTGAGTCATGCCGAGTTTTTATCAATATTTTTTTGGCCGAGTCCGAGTCCAAGTCCAAGTCCAAACCTAAAATGTGCTCATCGAGTCTAATCTGACTTTGAGTCTCAATACTATGTTTGTAAATTGGGTCTCAATGTCTACTTTTGTAAATAACACTTGATATCCTCACATAAATTTGTACCAATCTTAAGGAATATTATAGAGTGAACCTTTACATACCAACTTAAGTGTCTTTTGCATCTAGCAGAGGGTTTATAAATTTGGTCAATAATGTTTTTAAGAGAAATAAATATTGTGAATGTCCTAGTTGTCTAGATTTTGTTACCATACATGTGCACTATATGGAAGAGCCATATGTAAATATTATCATGACTCTATTATAAAAAAAAGCTTAAGGAATACATATAGACTTGACTTGAGTGTATGAAGATTTCATCTTAACCTCAGAAAATACATAAAGATGTGAGTTGAAGCTTAAATAAATCATGATGATTTACATACTTCTCTTTTAGAGGAGAAAACAAAGATCAAAAAATTTTAAGGGAATAAATATTTAAGTAACACTTTAGCTAATACATGAAGATTTAAATTAAAGCTTGGATATTTATTGTCAGTGTTTCTGCACTCTAGAATGGTAGTGAAAATGTACTTTTGGGTGGATTTAAATGTTGTTTTGATATGATAACATGTAATTTCCCTATTTGGATGTGATCAAAGTGATATATTCTCAGGTGGATGTCTCTTAGGTATAAATGTCATTTGGAGCTCAAGAAGTTGCTTGTTCAATGCCAAAAAGTTGCATTTTTGGACTCTTCACTACAATTTGTCCAGTAGATTGTTCTCAAAGTTTCCACCTAAGTGATTTTGGATGTGATTACAGGTATTAAAGAGGAAGGGAAGGGATCTAATGGTTCATGAAAATGACTTACAGTTTTAATTTTATGCATGTTTGAACTTAGGTTAAAAAATTGCATTTTTCTTGTATTATGAAGGGCGTTCTTAAGGACGAAATGGGTGGTGGGTTTGTCAATCGGGCCTAATGGAAAGAAAAAAACCTAGTCCTAGATGTTATCCACTCCCAAAAACATTTTTTCAATGTCAATTTTTGGTTATAAAGCATCAAAATGAGAATTCTATAACCACAACTTAAACTTTGACAATATTTATTGTTAGTGTTTCTGTGCTCTTGAATGGTATTGAAAATGCATTTTTGAGTGGATTTGAAAATCATGGTAGTGTGATAACATATAATATGACTATCTAGACGTGATCAAAGTGATAGATTCCTAGGTGAAGGTCCCGAATGCATAAATGCCAATTGAAGCATAAGAAGTTGCTTGTTCAATACCAAAAAGTTGTATTTTTAGACTCCTCACTGCAACTTGTCCAACAGATTGCTATCTAAGTTTCACCTAAGTGATATGGGGTGTGATTAGAGGGATTAAATATGCAAGAGAGGGACCTTATGGTTCATGACAATGACTTATAGGTTTCATTTTATACATATTTGAACTTAGGCTAAGAAATTGTATTTTTCTTGTATTGGGAAGGGTGTTCTTGAGACTGGAATGGGTGGTGGGTTTGTTGATTGGACATGATAGGAGGTAGAGAACCTGGTCTTAAATATTATCCGACTCCTTGGATGTGCTAGTGATGTCATTTTTTAGTTAGAAAGCATCAAAACTAGATTTCTACAACCACAACTTAGACTTTGACAACACTTATTGTCAGTATTTCTATGCTTTAGAATGGTAATGAAAATGCACTTTTGGGTGGATTTGAACATCATGATGGTGTGATTATATGTAATTTTCCTATATAGATGTGATCTAAGTGATATATTATCAGGTGGAGGTCTCAAAGGTAGAAATGCCAGTTGGAGGTCAAAAAATTAATTGTTGAATGCCAAAAAGTTACATTTTTGGACCCCTCACTGCAATTTATCCAATAAATTGCTCTTAAAGATTATAATTGAGTGTTTTGGGGTGTGATTAGAGGGATTAAAAATTATGATAGGATCTGAGGGTTCATGAAAATGAATTACATGTTTTATTTTATGCGTGTTTGAACTTAGGCTAAAAATTATATATTTTTTATATTGGGAAGGGCGTTCTTGAGGTCAGAATGGGTGGTGGGTTTATCGATCGAGTCTAATGGGAGGCCAAAAACCTATTCCTAGATTTTATTCACCCCCTTGAATGTGTTTTAAGTGTCATTATTTGGTCAAGTGGCGTAGAAACTACAATTTCCAACCACAACTTAAATTTTGATAACATTTATTGGCAGTGTTTTGCACTCCATAACGGTAGTGAAAATGCACTTCTAGGTGGATTTGAACATTATGGTGTTGTGATAACATGTAATTTATCTATCTATATTTGATCCAATAGATAGATTCTTAGGTGGAGGTCTTGGAAGTATAAATGCCAATTGGGGCTCAAAAAGTTGTTTATTCAATGCCAAAAAGTTGTATTTTTGGGCCAATCACTGTTACTTATTCAATGAATTACTATCGAAGCTTCCACTTAAGTACTCTGAGCTACGATTAAAAGGATTAGATAGGTATGAGAAGGATTATACATAAATAGTTTCATTTTACATGCGTTTGAACTTATGCTTAAAAATTACATTTTTCTTGTATTGGGAAGGGCATTCTTGATGCCAAAATGGGTGGTGGGTTTGTCAATCAAGCCTAATGAGAGACCAAGAACTTGGTCCTAGACAATATTCACACCCTCTGTAATGTGTTGGCAATGTTAGTTTTTGGTCAAAAAACATTGAAACCACATTTCTACAACCACAACTTAAACTTTAACAACATTTGTTGTCAGTATTTATGTGCTCTGGAAAAGTAGAGAAAATGTACTTTCAGGTAGATTTGAACATTTTGACAATGTGATAACATGTAATTTGTCTATTTGGATGTGATTGAACTGATAGATTTCTATGTGGAGGTTCTGGAGGTAGAAATGGCAATTGGAGCTCAAGAAGTTGCTTGTTCAATGCTAAAAAGTTACATTTTTAGATCCATCACTAAAACTTGTCTAATGGATTGCTCTTGAAGGTTCCACCTAAGTGCTTAGAGGTGAGATTAGAAGGCTTAAAGGGGTATGGGAGAGATCTTATAGTTCATGAAAATGATTTACATGTTTCATTTTACGTGTGTTTGAACTTAGGCTAAAAAATGACATTTTTTTTGTATTGAGAAGGGCATTCTTGAGGCCAAAATGGGTGGTGGGTTTGTCGAGCATGCCTAATGGGAGGCCAAGAACCTGATCCTAGATGTTATCTAGCACCCTCCCCTCGTACATGTTGGAAGTGTCATTTTTTGGTTAGGGAGCATCAAAAAAACAATTTTGCTAAACTCTCAGCCTACAGAACATGTTAAAACTTGGGTAAGATGAATTTTTGATTTATTTTAATTTTATAAACTTAGGTAAGGGTTAGAAAATTTTAAAATTTCTAAAAGACAACTAGAAATATAATTTTTAAGAGCTAAAAACTCTATTTTGATAGATTGACCTATTAGAACAACAATTAGGTCTAGAGACCTAGAAACTTAGTAAATAATTGACCTATTGACAAACCCTATTATGAGTAATTGACCTAATAATTAATTGACTAGTTCAAAAGAAGATTGTTTGAGATTGGATTTTGAATCGAGTTGAGAACAAGAGTGGATAAATGAGGTTGTAATTATTCATGATATTAGAGCACATGAATAGGACATTCATATCCTTCTTAAACATAGAAGAGAAAATTATGCATTAGGTGGTATTAGGGGATGATAGAAGCCATACAATAAGTAGGCCTAGTTTCAATAAAAGCTAGTCAAAAAGGCATTAGATCTAGGTGAAGGTGAAAGATTAGGTAACTTATAGGTATAGTTATCCAAGTGATAAATTTGTAGGGATTTATAAAGGATTTTATATCTTTGTATTATACAAGTTCGGACATGATTGGGTATGGGTTTTAAGTGTAATAAAATTGTGTTAATAATGAATTGAAAAATTGTAAATGGGTGATGATAAATGCAAAATATATAAGAGTGTCATTAGTCATTTCCACTATACACAATTAAAAAAATCTTTAAATGTTGTATAAATCTCTATTGTTTAAATCATTTGCTTTGTCACGCACTTTGCTAGCTTCTCAAGTTAGTTTTGGACTTGGTAGAACTAGGTGCAACTGTAGGAAAGTCATATGATGCACAACATTTAAAAACGTTACTACACCAGCATCAAATCACACACGGTGCAAGCCTCTTATACTCACTCGAAGTGTAGCAGAGAAGGAACTGGGGTCCGTATTGGGTTAGTTGAAACATGATGCAACTTGGTCTTTATGGGACTTGGTCCTTTGTAAAAGAGCTTAAGCAGGTCCATCAATATAAGACATTGAAATTAGGGTAGCATTAATAGGCACATGCCTATTTAAGGGAACTAGTCCCAATCATGGAGGCGCAGTCTATAATGGGCTAGTTCTAGTTCTTTAGTGGTGTAAGCCTTTGGGATAATAAGCTAAGTGACATTTAAGCACTTAGTAGTTTGGGGAAATTCTTGGTGCTCAAGAGGTCATTCTTTAGGATGGTACTCTAGACACGAGTGTTAGGGCTTAGGTGCATGCCTTTTCCAACACTTAGGTAATTGTATGGTTTATACCAAAGTCTTTATATGGCATGGAGATGCCATTAGAAACCTGGAGCAAACTTTCATGTTGCAACATGCTCAAATATGGATATTTACACTATTAATACTACTTCATTCTAGTCACAATCATAAAATAGTGCTATAACCATTCACATAAGATCAATACTCAATTATTTCAATGTCATTCTTCATTAATATCATCTTCAATAAAACATAGTACAATTTATATAAAAATAAAGCATTAGCTCATCTTAAAGCAACTACATGCCCAAAAACTCATATGCAATCTTGCATGATACAATGAACCTTCTCAACTATATTCATGATACACTTAAGCTATAACAATGACATATAAGCTTGATCTCTAAACTTAATTTGGCAGTGCTTCATTATCATACTATGCCTCCTCTTCTCTTGGCTCAAGGTTGGTTTTATTTCTAAAGGAGCATCTTTATTCTAGGTTGGATGGGTGTATGCTAGGTGATGAACTATTATTGTGGGTGATCATTACATTGGCTCCATTATTCTACCACTTGTGCACTCCAACCGCTACATGCAAGCACTCATGAAGATGCCCCTTAAAACCTAAGCACTTTACAACTACCTGTTAGTTACTACAAGATCTTCAAGGATTCCTCTAACTGGCACAAAAGGTATAGAAAAAAGAAATCATTCTACATGATTTCCTCATGCCATGATGTCTTGAGTTGTTGTGGGTGCACTAAGTAGCATGAAAAAATGCCTAACATTACCCCATACAAAATTACTAGTCCACCCTCAGACTAGTCTTTTAGTGCTTGCATTGTGAAAAATTTGAGTGCACCCTACTGTAGTTTTACCTTGAATTCCTCAAAGCCTTGAATTTCAAGATTGATTTATTTAGTGGCACTGTGTACTTCCATCAAGGTAGCCTCAAGCATGAATACATCCATGTTCTCCACTTATTTCGTAAAGGCTTATAGCCTTTCTTTCACTCATCTAACCCCACCATCTAATATGACCCCTTGTTCACTTGCCTTTGTTTAAAAGGCATGGAAGAGTGCTTCTAGGTCTTGGTCCTGGGTTTTTAGCTAGGTACTTAAAATGTTGACCTACGCCATAATCTATGCACAATCAGTCCTACTCAGCGTGAAGGCTTGTTTCAACAAGGCATCTGTATCCCCTTTCAACTTTTGAAATCACACTTCAATGAAAAATGCTTGAGTGGATAAGTTGTAAAATATAACATCATCTTCTTCTATGCCCTCTTCTAGATTTGTGAAGAGGTCCTCTACCACATCGAGCTTCTTATTGAGATATTTTTTGATGGCTTTATAGGCATCTTCATTTTCTTCTAGTGATTTCTTTATTCAGGGGAACATTTATTCCAACAACGTGCAAACCTTATCAATATCTGACATTTTATAAGTATAAACACCATCCAAAAGAGATGGCTCCACTTCTTCAATGTGCTTGATCAACTATTAGATTTTGAGCTTCATTGCATTCATTTCTTTTTCCACTTCTAGCACTATGGTTTTCCATTTGTTGGTGTGAATATCATTGATGATGTTCTTACATCTTACTTCTAAGGCCATTTTAAGGAGGGAATTAGCCAACCTTACTGGGTTCATCTCCCTTGGATTGACAAGTTGATAATCATGCCCCTCCTCTTATTTTTTTGCACTTCAGATTATATTATTTGGCACATCAAACTAAGGCTCATCCATGTAACAATTGAGAGCCCATGAAACTTGATGGTGCATCAACATCGTAGAAGCTCTAGGGGGCATGTATTACAACATGTATAAGTCATCATCCTATGTGAACCCCTTCTGTACCTTCTCTCTATAGCTCGACTCAAACTCCTCTTTTTTGAAGGTTAGCTCCATCTGCTCCTTCTCTTCTTCACTAGCACTCTCTTTAGCTTCTTCTTATTCTTCTTCTACTAGGGGTTCTTCACCAGATTTTTCCCCTTGTTTTGCCTCTTCTTTTTACTTCGTAATAGATTTTCCATCTTATTTCTCTAGGGGTTCTTCTTTGGACTTTTCCCCTTTGTCTGCTTCCTTTTATTGTGGTTCTTTGGTGCTAACCTTTAAAGGTTCCTTTTCAACACCAACGTTGATTTCTTCATGCCCCAATGGGGTCTCCACTACTTTCTCTATTTGTTCCCTTGAGGTGCCAACATCACCTTCTTTGTCTCCAAGTGCCCCTTTAGAACTATGTCATGCCTAGTGTGCATCTTCCTCTGCGTGGCTAGTATGGGCACTAGGTACCTCTTCTATTGCTTTTTCATTTATAGGTTCCACACTAGTGATAAACTTTTTCTCTTTCTATTTTTCTCTTCTATCCCTCTCCTCCTGGGTCACCTTCTTCTTTGCTTCCTTTCTCTTGGCCTTCTCCTCCTTGACCCTCTTCATTTCAGATTTCCTCTTCTCATCTTGCACTTTGCATTTTTCTTCTTCTGCCTTACGCTCCGCAACCTCAACCATCTCAATTCCTTCCTTCATCATCCCTGCCTTTAGCATCTCTTCTCACCTCTTCTCTAGCTCTCACACCTTATAAATATCAGTGTCACTAAGGCCAAGTTTCTTCCATGTTCACATCCTCTTCTCCTCTTTACTTGTAAGAGGTGGTGAGGGAGTTCTCTCATTGGATGAGGAGTCATATTCTTTGGGTGTAATCTATACGACCTTCCTAAATGCTTATACCTCCATCTCTTGTTCCCCCTATTCCTCTTCAATGTCTAATAGGGTTATTATGGGTGTCACAATAAGAACCTTCACCTTCTCCTTCTTCTCCTTTTTACCAAGAGAATTCTTTGGCATGAATTTTATGCACTTATTTTTAGGGGTCGAAGGAGAGGCTTCCTCATCGGAGGTGATATTTAACTTTATGTACCCCTCTATATCTTCAAGACTCTCCCCTACTTCTTGGGAGACTTCATCTTCTCTACTAGCACTAGCATCCCTTCATCATTGATCCTAATAGGGGGATCATCGCTCTACTCTGTGCTTGAGCCCTTCTTATTTGGATTCATCTCATAGTATAATCTATGGATGTGCCCAAGGGTGGTTTCTTCTTGGAGAGGGTAGATTTTGATTCGATCCAAGTCATCCTCTTCATCCTTTAATGCTTTCCTATTTGGGCACATAAACTGGTACCACAACCTATTTCTCTCCATGTCTAATTCCCTCATGGGAATATCCAACTATTGCACATTCAGGATCCTTCAAAGCACATCCCTAAAATACTTGGTTGGGAAAGTGTATGGAGCTTCAGCCACCCTAACTTGTTGCCATCAACCAGTACCAAGTGCATTACATAATAGTGATGCATAACGGTAAAGGTCATCATTCTAAACATGTTTTTGGGGAGCTATTCAAGAATTTACCACTCAATCCCAAAGGCTTTTAGGTATTTATTGCACCATCACATCACACACATCTTGTATTTTGTACTGAAGGAAAGGGGGCATGTGAAGTTCTTGTAATTTTTCACTGGGGATTCATTATGCTCTAAAAAAATCTAGAGCTTGTCCTCATCCCTATATGGAATTCCAATCTCTTCCATGAGAATTAGAATGAGATTGGACACCCACCTGAAGGTCCCTTTTACCTTATGGCAATCTTGAATGTTCTTCACAAACTCATCAGTGATGAGTTTGGTAATGTTGAATTTTATGCCTTTCTCCATGTGATAGGCGATGCAGAGGTAAGCTTTCATAACATCAATCCAATGACCACTTAGGCAAATTTTTGAGCTCATGAGGCATGTCACCACCCTCATGTTGGGGTCCTTGCACTCCTTGATGGGGAACATGAAACCCCCTTTGAAATAACTTAAGATTTGTGCAACACACTCTACTTCTTCATCATCACCCATCATTTGGTAAATGTTTTGGCCAACATTTGGAAGCCTAGTTATTCTCCTTATTAGGCATGCTAAAATCCTCATGCACCTCCTTATAAAGTATATGTGGTCCCTATAGACTCATGAAAGAAGGAACTACACAATTTCTTCCAGCTTCTCTAATCATGGTAACTCATAAAGTTGAGTTGCACCAAAATCGACCAACCTATCTATAATTAAGATGTTAAATAGCACCATTGCTTGCACTATCTTATCTCATGTATCAACCATCCAATCTAACATAAGGTCTTGCAAATGGTTTGAAGTGTGGTAGTTATATTCTTTCAGCTGATAGGTGTGCACAAATAAGTTCTAATGTTCCCCACCATGACCTATGGGGTAAATTGCATCACCTAATAAGACATTTTGGTGAGTTCCTATATATCAACTCAGGTGACATTGACTCCCTTAATATGTGGTTCTATTGTCCTTATGACATTCACTTCTTTTTCTATACACACCCATTTTCCTTCTTGTTACACCTATTTTAGCTCGATCCCTTGTGATTTTTCACTATGTTGAATCTACTATTATTGAAGCATGGTAGGTGTGGTTTTCCAAATCCTCAAATCATTATCGATGCTTCATAGTCATGAGATATGCAATTGTACCTTTAGCTCTCAATATTTATTGGTTGTTAATAGTAGCTTAGGCATCAAATTCACATTTTGGTTTCTAGTTCTTGCCAGAATTTTCCCCCATAATTCTCCAATCAATATTACTAAGAATGTAATTATTCCTAGTGTGCAATCGTTCACTTTTGGTGCTTGTACATGCTTGAATTCTCACTATGATAGGGTTCTCACACGTTGGCTCTTTGGTTCACTCTAGTTTTCACTTTGGTTTTCTCTAAGTCTTAGATTAGCTTAAGGTTCATAACCTAAGCTTGTCTCTTTATCATTGTTTTATACTTCACTCTTTCATCTACCATCATCAATGTAGGTTTTTTATGGTATGGTCATGCCTAGATTTCTTGGAAAATGCAATATTCTATGAAATCTATAAAAATCCCTTATAATTAAGGTATTAAATGTGTATCTTTGTGCCTCCATTTCTGCCTCATTAAATGATCCTAAAAATAATTTGATGAAGTGATATTTAATTCAAATGGTCTCTTTTTACTCAATTTTGGGTGGATTCCAGTTGTGCTTGATGACTCTCCTTCTACACTTTGTTCACTTGGCATGACCTTCACCTTCTTTACGGAAAACTAGGTACAATGCCTCACATGCACATGATTCAACCTCCTCAATTCCACTTTCTCTTTTTGTTGTGCTCATATTTCAAGCATGCTTCTCTATTTTGGTTAGTTTCTTATGCTTCATCTTGCCTTGGCCTGTCTTACCCGATACATATTCCTTACACTGGCCCTCTAGCACTTTAGTCTCCTTTCCTAGTTTTCTTGCACATAATCAAATTATGTGTCTTTACCTTCTCTATTATTCATAACCATGTTGGGCATCTTCACTTTCTCCTTTTGATCTTGGATGCATGATCAAATGTTGCACCATTGTCTAACTTTGGCACAAGGGCTTCCTTTTCACCTATGCATTTTATCATTTTATTCTCAACTCTACAAAGTTTTTTAACCTCCTCATGCCCAGAATCTTAGGTGTCTAGCCCTAGGTGATTAGAAATTAAATGGGGTCAACTCACTTGACTGATATTATGCATGGAAGCACTAAAATATTTATTTTGTGGGTCTATAATTTCCCTCCAATCTACATCTTGTGCATATGGAACTTGTGCATCTTTTTTTTGAGTCTGACAAGTTTCATGCACTCACAAATTAGATGTTTAGCCTCAAGCACTTAGAAAGTGCAAGTGTTCGACTCACCTAATGGGAATTATGCATGAAAGCCTAGATGAATGTACTAACAGAGCACCCTACCTCTTAGATCTCTTTTTTGATGATGTTTTGTACTCTTTTTTTAAAAGATGGCAATATTCATGCACCTAGAAACTTAGGTGTCTTGCCTCAAGCACTTTAGAAAGTGCAAGTGATCAACTCACCTAACTATAATTATGCATTAAGTGTTAGTAGATCTTCTTGGTAGGATTCAAATCACTGCTTCTTCGCTCTTTACACTACATAAGGAATAAAACCAAAAATTAAGAAAAGTGTTTATCTTATGCCAAATGTTATTCTAGTCAGATCAATTTAGACCAACTAGTGACAAAGAAGTTGATGTCCTCATGGCATAAGCACTACCCTATTATTGATACAATTTCAATCGATTACCATTAAAATGTCCAAGGAGGATCTCACCTAACATTGTGCTCAACTTACATGCACCTATCTCCATTATGTGATGGATGATATAGGGGCCTATCCACCTTTTCTATAGTTTTCTTGGGTACTTAAGGTACTTGGAATCATAGAGCAACACCAAGATCCTTCAGTCAACTCTTTGTGCTTGATATGCTTATCATGCTAGAGCTTCTATCACACCTGATCAATTTACTAACTCTATCTCACTTGAGCATGCTTTTCATCTAAGCACTCCAAGTCTTCCTGACTTGTACTTAAGGATTCTTGGTCACCTAAGTGAACATTTTATGCAATACATAAGGATGGAACCATGAATTTCATGGGGATAACTTATTCAAATCCAAACACTAGTGGTCATAATGGTCCTTTACAAGTCCATATATAGTCTAGTCATCGAGGTATACTTGGAGGAACCTATGGATGAATTATTTTAACGCAATGATCACCACTCTAGACAATATGGTTGGCATATTATTGAGTCTAAAGGGAATCACATTATATGCAAAACAACCCTATTTAATTGCAAAGGTTATTTTAGGCTTATCCTCCTCTTCTATCTACACATGATGGTAGACTGAGAAACCATCATTGAATGTATAGATTTCATAGCCTATAATGTCATACATGACCTCATCAATAAATGGGGTCGAGAATGGGTCAGTGATGCAAGTAGCATTTAAAAGTCTATAGTCGATGTAGATCTAGATGTGCCCATCCTTATTGATGCTTATGACCATCAAGATTACCCATTTTAAATCCTATACAGGGTAGATGACACCCATGACCGACATTTTATCAATCTTTATTTTCATCTTGGCATAGAGATTGGGGTTCATTCTATATGGGCATTTGTTAACAGGCCTTGTGCCATCCACCAACTTGATGCTCATATTTTAAAGGGAAGGGTGGGTGACCTTCATGTCCTAGTAATTTCATAGGAACAAGTCCTGAAACTCCTTCAAGAGGTTTATGATTCATGTCATCTCTACCTCAGACTAATATGTCCCTATAGTGGCAACATTGGGCTTGACTTCTATGATGATGTCTACTTTAGTGGTCTTGAGTAGCTCACAATAGGGTTTATTCATCTCTTGATGAGATTCTTCAAATTATATTGCCTTCTTAGTTGTTTGAATTTGAATATGCATTGGATCTTCTTCATTTGGGGTGCTATCATCCATAAGGTGCACAAGTTTTTATCTTCCTATAAGAGCCTTCTAACTTCACTCTTTCCAGTTCTCATTATCCTCTTCGCTAGAGTCACTATTGAGTACCTAATCTTGAAATAACATTAGGAGATCTAGTCCTTTCTCCCTAAACATGTCTCTAAGTCACTCCTTGAGGATGGTGGTTTCCCCAAACACTACCCTATGAATGCATTTTATTGGCTCTAATAGCTCTAAGTTCTGCAAATAAAAGGAGAAGGTAGGCATGAACCTCTCCTTGAGTATCTCTCAATCTACTATCTTGTGGCATGTTTCATTTATAATGTACCATAATCATGCCCATGTCTTCAAAGTCCTATAGAAATCATGCACCCACAAGCTTCTTGGTGCATTCTCACTGTAAATATTCCATGTTTCTTCACATAAGTGCACATGTGTTATTGCATCGGAGTCGCTTGAGTAAGAAAAAATATCTAAGTCCTTATTTCTCTTTCTAAACCTAGTGTATATTATTGCCTTTACATCTTGCCAAGTTGGCAAGATAGGCCTTTGCACTACCCACCAATGAGAAATAGTGAACCCATTCTATCTACTTCTATTGGGATGTAGGACTCAATGTTGTAAACATAGATTTCTATAGGCTTCCTTCCTTCATATCTTGGGAGCATGACAAACTTTCATTTACTCAGATGAAACACCCTCTTCCCCATATTTTTGGCATGGGGAACCCATTTCTTCTAAGTGTGATCAATCTGAATTAGTCCTATTCTAACTAGAATTGGTATGGTTGTTAGTACTAGGTGGCACCTTTGAACAATAATTTCATAAGCCTCTTTAACCCAATGGTCGTAGGCTACATCAATTATATCAGAAACTGATTAGTCATCCCCCCATTCAAGCACTCCTTGGTCACTTGGGTTAAGTTTCTCGGTGCCTTATGCCTTGATGTTATATATGTGGGTTATCTCATCTTCAAGATCAACACTTTCCACATACAGGGATCCTTGGTCACTTGAGAGGGGGTTCACCACCCTTTCTCCCATTATCAAAGGTCATGTAGTGCCATTTCAACTACATGTTTTCATTATGGGCATAGTACCATGGCCTTCCCAAGAGTTTTGGGTAGTTATCATGCTTTGCCATCTTGATTACCTCAAAGTTGGCATGGAACTTATAGCCCATAGTGTATATAATTGTGCTCTTAAAGATTCTGATGGGCTGCACTCTTGTTTTGTTCACCATGAATAACACATGTGGTGAAGGCCTTAAGGTTGGCCTTCCCATTTTCTCCCATGCATTCTTTGTTAATATGTTAACCTCGATGTCAGTGTCAATAAGGACCTCATAAATAGAGCATCCATCAATAGTGGCATTTACTAGTAACTCTTGGTTATACACTACGTTCTAAGTATGCCTTACTTTACATACCTGCTCCATAGGCAGACCAAAAACTTCAATTACATCAAGCTTAGAAATTGCACTTAGAATCCTCCCTACATGCTCTAAGAGCAAGTTTTTAGTAGGGGAAGTATCCCTTGTATTTTCAAGATGCACATGATTTATGTCAAATCTTATACTTCAACCTCCTAGTTATCTTGCTTTTTGTGTAAGGTGATAGCCTGCACTTCTAGATCTCTGGCCAGCTAGAGTTCTACCCATAAATTTTTAAATTATGTTCATGGCTTGTTGTAGGACATCCTTCTATTGCACAAGGTCAAGGTAGGGTGCAAATTTTGGCTTAGGTCACACTATATGATCAGTATGGTTTTATTCACCATATTTTAGGCATAGTTATTTTGTTGGCATAGTAGGCAACTGAATGGTGAACCCATTCTGAGTAGTAGTCTCAACTTTAATTGGCTCTTTGTGAGCTTTTTATGGATTTGGAGCCAATTTTTCCTCCTTTGGATCATGCTTAACCATTACAGCCCCTTTGTTTGTGTTGGGCTAGCCATGAGTCAATTTTTTATATAAGTCTGAGCAATCTTTGATCGCATGTGGTCCTCAATAGTACTTGCATGTTAGATGTGTGGGGTAGTCACACTGATAATGCTTAGTCAACCTGAACTTATAACATGATCATGGTGGGAATATTCCTCCATCACATCCTCTACCTTGCTTGTGTGCACCTTGTTGATTCTTGTAGCTCATATTTAGTTGACCATAACCCTCATTTCCTTGGGTTGCCTACACTTTAGCCCCTCCATCTCATAATTAGTACACCATATCCTATTGTGAGTGTCATGTGCCAAACCAATAATCAAATTCTACAATTGGGAGGCTATTGAGGTAATTTTCACCTCCATGAATGTGTTGATCCTCATGTCAGTGCTACCGACTACCTTGGCCTGAATCACTTTGTGGGGGTCCATGAAGTTCTTCATGGACAATGCTCTTCTAAATGACACCAATATGCCTCGAATAAACCATTGTACATGTTGGGAGGGGTGGATATCATATGGAAGCTTGGAGTGGAGAGTCTTTAAACATGAATCATATAGGCACACACTCTCTAATAGACCTTGGATAATTTATTTTAGATTCATGATGCTTTATCGCTTAAGCTGAGGAATGCCAACTTCCTTTAAAAATCCTCTTTCAATGTGTTGTAATCAACCATAGCCTGGTTTGGATCAAATTTATGATACCAAGTATGTGCATGATCTAGCAAGGTGGTTGCAAACTGAGTTGCCTTGTGTTTTGACTAGGTGATACCCCAAATGTTCCATTAAAGTTTATAATTGAGCACATGTTCCATAACATTCTCTATGTTTCAATACTCAGGCAAGTGCATTGCCATTTCATAATAAATCTACTAAGGGGGGCACTTGGGTCTGAGGCACTTTTCCCATAGAGTCTATTTTGGAGGGTGACCTCCACTTGTTTTGATTAATGGGTTAACCATTGACCCAATTGTTTTTGGTTTCATCATCGAAGTTGACAGTGTGGTACTGCTCACTTTTGGTGCCAGGCCACCTCCTATGGGTTATTTCCCAGTTAGTGCAGCTAACATCCTCTAAACTAGAATGCTTACATGCTTGGGATTTTTGGGTTGGCACCCACTAGATTTGTGGTACTCTCATTCAATTCCTCATAAAGAATAACTTATTCAATCACAAAATCTTGGTTCAAATATTGAATACTTTCAAAATCAACATTGATAATAGGGTCAGTTATCACTCTTTTTCTTCTAGTGGGGGATCCAGTACATGATCTTGTATATTAGATTCAAATGGGATAGGTATTTCTGACACATCCTCAATCATCACATTTTGTAGGAACCCAATGCATTCTACACCCAACTATTAAGCTTAACCTCTTGATTTTTCTCCTCTCTCCTCACACTGCTACAATTCAAATGATCCTTCCTCATGCCCTTCCCACTTACTATAGGTCCTTTCATCACTTCTAGATTCTAGATCCTCTATTAACCTATGCCTTCTCTTATTATAGTTTTGCCTCCATATCTCTTGGGTTTTAGGTTGCTCATCCCTTTCAATCACACCTTACCTATGCTTCCCCTTTTGTGTTTGCTAATATGCTCAAGGATTTTATCCTTCCATTTTTATGATTTCAAATCTATAATCTACCAATAATTTATTCATTTTGTATCGATCCCTCTTATAAACATGCCTCTTGGTTCATGAAAAAACACATACTCTACTTCTTTAGGGAAGATAAGGTTGACACTACAAATTCTAACACGTAATTGTTTAGTGTACAACTCCACCACTTGTCTAAAACATGCATCCAAATGTCATCTAGGCTCTCAAGCCTCTTTAGGCACTCCTTTATCCACTCAAAGTGTCAGTCGTAGCTTTATCTTCTATAGGATGTATAGCCAACCAACCATCAATACACATGCTTAGGTAATTTGCAAAATAACACCTCATATAGAACATTATATAGGTTGGTTTGCACCCATTTTCTTATCTTCTATCCTTAGCAGGTGGGATGCTTCTGTACGAAGCTATCTTCCACTTGCTTTAGCTAGCGATCAATGTTCTTGAGTAAGAGTTAGAGCATCATTCTGTTGTATCATTGTAGCAATAAAATTCAACATAGGTCCTAATAATGAAACCAAAATATTGTATAAATATCTATTATTTAACTCATTTGCTTTATCATGTGCTTTACTAGCTTTTCAAGTCAAGTCTGGACTTGGTAAAACTAGGTGCAAGCGTAGCAAAGTCCTATGGTACACAACATTTAAATGCACTACTATGCTAGCATCAAATCACATAAGGCACAAGCCTCATGTGCTCACCCAAAGCACAACAGAGAAGGGACTGAGGCCTTTGTTGGGCTAGTTGAAACATGACATGACCTGATCTCTATGGGACTTGGTCATTCACAAAAGAGCTTAGGTAGGTCCATCAGTGCAAGCCATTAAAATTAGGGTAGCATCAATAGGAACAAGCCTATTCAAGGAAAATAGTCTCAGATATGGAGGTATAATCTATAATGGCATAATTTTGGTTTTTTAGGGGCATAAGCCTTTGGGATAGCAAGCTAAGTGCCTTTCAAGCACTTAGCAGTTGGAGGGAATTCTTGGTGCTCAAGAGGTCACTCTTCAAGCTAGCACTCTAGGCATGGGTGTTGGGGCTTAGGAGCATGCCTTTTAAAATACTTAGGCAATTTTATGGTTTATATCGAAGTTGTTATATGGCACAAAGACACCATTAGTGACCTAGAGTAAACCTTTACATTGTAACATGTTCAAATATGGAGTTTTACACTATTAATACTACTTCATTCTAGTCACACTCATAAAATAGTGCTATAACCATTCACATAATATCAATACTCAATTGTTTCAATGCCATTCTTCATTAATATCATGTTCAGTAAAATAAATTACAATTTATATAAAAATAAAGCATTAGCTCATCTTAAAGCAACTAAATGCCCAATAGCTCACAAGCGAGCTTGGGTGATTCAATAAACCTTCTCAACTATATTCATGATATACTTAAGCTAAACTAATGGCATCTAAGCTTTATCTCCAAACTTAATTTGGTAGTGCTTTGCTATCATACTTCACCTCCTATTCTCTTTGGCTCAAGATTGGCTTTATAGCCAAAGGAGTATCTTTGTGCTAGGTTAGATGGGTGCATGTCAGGTATTGAGCTATTGATGGTGGTGATCATTCTATCAGCTCTATCACTTTGCCACCTATGTGATCCAACTACCACATGCAATCACTCATGAAGATGCCCCTTAAAACCTAGGCACTTTACAACTATCTGCCAACTGGCACAAGATCTTCAAAGATTCCTCTAACTGGTGTAAAAGGTACAAACATGAGCAATCATTCCACATGATTACCTCATTCTGAGATGTGCTAAGTTGGAGTGGGTCCACTAAGTAGCATGAAAAGGGTGCCAACATTAATTTAAATTTTTTTGGGAAATCCAAGATTTATAGCATTGAAAAGAATAATTTTTTAATCCTTATTTATGTACAACATTAAATACAAGATCTGATAGATAATAGTTTGAAAGATCAGAACAACACTATACAATAACATATAATGAAATAAAAATTGAATATAAATTAGACAAATTTCCATAATAGGCATACAATATAGGCACATGTGTGAAATGTCAATAATACATAGATTATCATGATAGGCATACAAAAAATTACATCTACCAACATAGTATCTAATGTTGGGTGAATGTCATATACACATATACAATGAAAAAATGCATAAATTACCACATAGGCATACAAAAAAGTACATCTCATATAAGACATGATATTCATCAAATAGCCTCCCTCTCTTTGCCTTTTTAGAAGAAGACTCTCCCTGGGATGCCCTGTTAGTAGATGGAGACCACTATAATGCCTTGGATTGCTCTAAGGTCTAACTATGGGTCCTACGCTCATATCTCACTTATAGTTGAACCTATTCAAATACAAGTATTATTAAAAAAATAACATAAAATACATTTAACCAATTATTAAGAAATTAATTTTAAACTACAATAAAAAATTATTTAAACATGCACTTACTACAAGCTTGCAGTCTTGCTCAATCTATTTTTGATGCTCAAACAAATCAATGGAAGGCTCAGCTATTCGAATAGGTGTCTCAAATATGGGAGAAACATGAGAATTTTCCCTAATAATCATTTTATCAGGACTATCAGATGTCATAGGACAAACATGCATACACAATAAATTTACATAAGTTATATTTGCCCGAAGTATGTAGTAAAATTATTAAAATAAGTCTATTTTTACAATTCAAAATTACAAGTTAATATATACCTTTTTTAATGCCTGTGTAGATGAAATTACATTAGCAATGCCTATGTATATCTCAGCTCGTAGAGAGGGAGGATTGTACATTTGAGCCATCAATTGTTCATTTAAATAAGGTCTCACTTACTTTTATATAAAGTACCAAATCTTATATATGGCAATTTTCTCTCAATGTAAACCAAGATATATATGGCAATGTATTTCAATGTGCATATCATGAAAAGATAATGTAAACCAAGAATCATGGAAGTGTAACTACCATACAATGTGCAATGGCCAAGAATAGAAAGTAGTTTGCATGTTGGAGGTAATATAAAATTTTTAATACATGTAGGAAGTGTGAGTGGAAGAGTAGGAGGTGGAAACAATAGTATCACTTTGATAAGGAAAATTTAGGGAGAGAAAAGGAATAAGAGACATATCGATAACTCTATCCTTACTTGTAAATCTTCTTTGGATAGAGTAAAATACCATTATATATTTATGGGGGAAAGGTTGAGCTACACATATATGGCCATAATCTTTCTATTATATGTATGATATCAATCATCTATATCTCTATATAATACATGGATTGATATCATATTCATTTATAATAGATGGATGACTTGATTTTTGGGAAAGCACCCAAACAATAGAAAGGAGTGAGCCACAATGAATCCACCTCTTGATGAAGGTGTGTGTAAATAACATTCTACCAACAGGTCAAGGGATGGAGGTCCTTGTCCAATATATCAAGTTTTATCCATCTAAATATATTGTCTTGTGTTGGCTCAAGAGAATAAAATTGGAAAATAGTTTGGATGTTGAACTGAAAGAAACTGCAAGGTCTAATTGTTGAGGTTGGCACATATTTTAGTACCAACACAAATGGTGTCTCTCCCCAAACTTGTCAATGGGGCTACAAGTTGTTGAGACCTAATGCAATGTTTTTTGTCATAAATAATGTTGATTAGAGAGGTTGTCTACCCTTTACACCTTTGTCATAGCCAAAGCAAGAGGTGTAATGAGGCATTACAATTGAAATCTAGAGCTTTATTGTTGCCAAAGAAAAAGGTGTAATGAGATATTACAATTAAATTATCATGTGTATTACAAATTTATGGCTCAAACATGAGAAGGTAAGGTTGACACCAAAATTTGCAATCCCCCTTTCCTTAACTTTGCCCCTTCTTACAAACCATACCTCTTAAATTGGTCATCAAATATTATAAACATGTATAAGATCTTTTAATAAAATGAAGAAAAATTTAAGTCCTACTATCACTATGTCTTAAGTGAAGTCACTTAATAAAATATAAATTTATTTAAATAACTACTTCATTAAATTTATTTAAATAAGTCAATTTAATGTTGTGGCCTGAGTCATGGTCCTTTATGTCTAAGAAGACTCTTAGAGTTGCATTTTTAATGTAATGATCCATAAAGTACGACTATTGATGTTTTAATAATTAGTGAGTAATTTTAAGGTTCTGATTAGGTCTACATTTATATTATTTGAAAGTAATTAAAATTAATTTAGCCAACTATTTTAATTATGGCTATGAGTATGACTTTAGTCCTAAAAAAATTAAATTTCAATTAATTAAAGTTGAAACCTATTTATGAGTTGGTTGTAGGTAGGTTAATAGTCAAAATTATTCAATTAGATTGAGTTAGTTGATTTGGGTGGATTCAATGCAATATAATTAGTGGTTACATCAACCAATGAACTAAAATCACATTGTATAAATTCATATGAAAGTAACAGAGAAAGGGGTCAAATTTATGAGTCATTTTTACATTTGTCCACTATGATGGGTCTTAATCTTGTTAAATCTAATTCCTTGTATTTTTACCCTTCATGTACATTTATTCTCTTTTACCTTAAATTCCCTTGCTATTATCACTCATTTTCAAGGGTAACATGTATATTTCTGTATAATGGTAATGGTGACATAATTCAAAATGATAATATGACTATATTAAGCTTAGCCACTTCATTTTCAAGATAATGTTACCTAGAAGGACCCCTAGATATGTGTTCTTCATTTTGTAAGTATCCTCATGGCATGTGAACTACCCTTATCTAATCTTGAATGAGATTATTCATGGGGTATTTGTGCTATTTTCCAAAATAAGTTGTATAAATACCACTGAGCCCATTCTCATAGCTTGCAACCATTGTGGTTCCTTTTTAATGGTTTATGATACCTCATAACAACTTCCAAAGGTTAACAGTACCCCCAAGATGATCAACCTATCTCCAAAATTTGTAGATAGGTGTATTTATATAGGAAGAAGAGAATTTTGAAGGTTTAAAATCAATTTGAGTCTATATGGTATAGTTTCATAATCAGTAGCTTTTAATTAGGCCTAGGAGACCTAATTAGTCCTAAGAGGTGTTGAGTTAGGTGTTCTCCAAAGAGAGTTAAATTATGAAAGTCCCTACATGAGATATGTGATGTAAAGGGGTATTTTAATTTGAGTTTGGTTTGGTTGAGAGCTTTTTATTTTACTCAGAACAAGGAGGTTTGCCTAAAAAAAGGGCTAGTAGAAGGAAGGTGTCAAAGAGGAAAGAAGAGTTAAGTGAAGAGTTGAAGCTTGGGGGTTGTGTGGAATGGTTGGATGCATGAAATGAGATGTAATTGAGTAGGTAGATGCTCTTATGAGTATTTTGGAAGGACAAAATCAAAGTAGCGTGCAAACCTATGAAAACACATAAGAAGATTGTAAAGAATAGAGGAAGGATAAAGAGAGAAAACATGAAAATAAAGTATGAATTGGGGAGGTTGAAGTTAAAATGAAATATTTTAGATGTAGTTGATTAGTAAAATGGCTTCAAGTAGAGAAGGAGGATTGAGTGAATACAAAGACGCTTAAGATTCATTGAGTAGGTTAGAGTGAACAAGAAAGACCTAGTACATGCAAAGTGATCAAAGAGATAAAGAGGTTGAAGCTAGAAGACAAAGAAGGACAAGAAAATATCATAGCTGGGTATTTGGAAAAGGTAAGTGTGTGTTTCTATCCATATCATGGAAGCTTCTTAGAACCTATGCATCAAGATAATTGATATATAAATTTAACTTAAATTTACAAGAAAAATATACATAGACTAAATGTACATAAAGCATAAGATTAACTTGAAATTTTACCTCTATATAAGTAAATGATGTCATCCTAACAGAGATAGATTTAGTAGTGGATGAGCCAGTATCCAAATCCAAACATGTAAACAATGGCCGAGACAAATCAAATGCTAAAAATGTTGACTATGATGATGAAGGCACCATCACCTCTTTTTACATAAAAAATGACATATATTATTCAAATTTTATGTTAATTAATTTTTAGATAAATTAAATTTGCAAATATAACTTAAATTTAACATGACATTTATATAAAATATAGTTGTATCTATGTAGTGGTTGATGTCTTCACATCAAATGTGCATGCCAAAAAATCATCACTTATAATAATATTATCCAATACCTCTAAACCCCCAGTGCTATCATCATCAAAAGGTCCAATACGCAGAGCTCCACAAGAACTATAAGGGTGGGGTCGGGTATGCACACTAGGTGGTGTATCTCTAGCATCATTTTGTGAGAGCTTACTCGTATGTTGAATGAGTGTATGAATGATTAAACTAAGAGAATGTAGAGTGTCAATATCTATGACCTACTAAAATATAGAGGGTATCTCAAGATCAAATGGCTTTTAGATATAGATCCTCACAAACTGATTAGGCACATGACATGCACCTGATTGATCTTACGTAGAGCCTTTCCTTTGACCCTAAAATTCATTAAAATCAAAATAGTTTAGAATCTCATTAAGTACAAACTCACAGTAGAGTTTCCTCAAAAAATACAATGGGACCTCATGGTTGTTACATGATGGATAATCAAGCACCATCTACCATTGATTCCAAAAATTAGTTGTGATTAAGTTATGTTGGTAATAATGGATTAAACAATGTTAAGCGGTTATGAGAAATGGGGCATTGGTGGCTAGATCAATGAATAAGGCACAAATTGAGGCTTTTGATATTTCTTTGTTCTTGATATCAAGTTATGGCAATTTGTTAGCATAATAAGCATCCCTATATAAAATCCATCTATCAATTTGACTCATTATAGAGTCAATTTAACCTAATAATGTCTCTAGGGAATTGATTAGTTGGGTGCGGTGGGGGTTAGTGGAAGTGGGATCCCTCATTCTTCTAATTAATTTTTCATTTTTTATTTTATTTCCCATAATATTGTCAATTAAAATCTCTTGACTGCTTGGGGGATTTTGTGGAACTGTAAGAGGGTTAGGTGGAGGGATAGGAGGAGGAACAAGAGGGTTTTCTGGAGGGTTAGGAAGAGGAGGAACAAGAGGGTTATTTGGAGGGTTAGGAGGTTTAGTAGGATGGGTTGTTTAAAACAAACAAATTACAATTAAAAATACTAAAAATTAGGGTTAAATAATGAAAAATTAGGGTTAACAAGTGTAGATTTTTATCACTTACCTCTTCTATGTGGAAGTATCATCAATTAGCAGCTTCTTGGGATGAATGTAGAGACTTACTATCAAGATTTTGTCTCTCTCACATAAAACATGATCACATAAGTGGAGGATAGCAAAGGAAACTCAAATGCAAAATTACAAATTTGCATTTGAGTTTCATTTTTTCTTGTAACACAGGTAATGCGATCATGTTATTAACATTATCATGTTATTGAAAACAATAATAACATGATCACATTAATAATACGATTGTATTATTGTTTAAAATAACATGATCTCATTATGGATCGATAATTATTGAGCCATAATGTATATAACATGATCACATTAATTAAATAATGTGATCATGTTATTTATTAATGTGTTTATGTTACCTAAAATGTTTAGGAAATTGTCTTCCAACTTCATGACCTTACCCTTAAAATCCAAATCATTTAAATAAAAAAGAAAGCAATGATATACAAAAGGCAACATATAAATTTCAAAAGTCAAAATCACACCAAAAGATGTGATTACAAGCGCATATCATTCTCTAATCAAAGCTCAAACTCCATAGTTAGCCTTAAAATAGTGTTGAGGTCTATTGGGGTGTGTTAGGCCAATAGATTGGAGTAGGAGAATTCAAAAAAATCTATGGTACTACGTACTTTCTCACACAAGTACCCAATCTTCCCAGTAGACTCATCGATTTGTAAGGGGTCCTAAGGAACAGGGAATATGTTGTGGGATGGTAGGTCAAATTTACTTTTCATGTATATAGACTTCATGGGATGATCTAAGAATTGTGTGGCTAAGAGAGGTTCTTCAAATTCCTTAATGTCAACACTCCTCTTGTTTTTAAAAACCTAATTTGAGTGTCTTGACTTCAATAAAGAGTTATTCTACCTTGTTTTTTCCTTAATTCTCCCCTCTACCCATTTCATTCCCCCCTTGATAGAAACGTTTGATTTCAAATCTCTTTTCCCTCTTCTCTACTTACTTCTTCTTCACATATGAAAAACATGTTAACACTACTTTGTTTCAGTTTTATTTATCCTTAGAACAAAACAATATGTTTGAGCAACTATGGATTACTTTCTTTACACCATGGCTCTACATTTCTAGATATGCCTTGATTTTTCTTACTATTTATCATTATTGTACTACCCCTTTTTGTGGACACCTAAGTCTATTTATAATTTCATGCACTTTTTCTATTTTTGAGTGAGGTTGGCTTGTTTCTTCTCACTCACCAATGTTGTTTTCCCTTTTATGCACCTTTTTCCATTAATGATTGAGCAAGGATTGTCATTGCTCACTTATCAATGTTGTTTTACCATGTTCATTTGCCCATCATTGTTTAATTAAGGATTGTTACTACTTTTACATTGATGTTTGATTACCATCTTTTTGACATATATCATTGGTTTGACTTGGTGAGTTTGTCTTTCTTACTTAAGGTTTACTTGTTTGATTTTTTTGATCTTTAGTAGCTTTGACTTTTTGGTTACCTGATTTAATCTAAATTTCAACTTGGTTATTTGATCTAACATAGCACTTTTCACTCCAACTTGCCAAATTTCCAAGTATGTCCCATCCACATAGAACTAGTTATCTTGGCTTTCCTATGTTTGTTTGTTTTTCTCTTTAGTTTTGAATTCTTGGGTTTGTCGAAAGCAATCTCTGCACCCTCCACAATCAAAACTATAAACACAAAAGATAACTATCTAGCGATAAAGGTAAGTCAAGGTACACATACATTTTACTTTTCAATTATTTTCATTTTAGTCATTTAATATTAGTTATTTTATGCTTTAAAATACTATAATTTTTTTTAGCCTCAACATTATGTGTTACTATGTTCTTTCTCAAATCACCATCCCCTATTACATTTGAGTGACACGTGATGAGTTTTGAGTGGGGCATATGTATACACTTAATATTTTCAAACTTTATTAAATACTGATGTTTTCTATCTTGTAGAAACCCATCGAGTCTCAATCTCTTTGAATTCATGCCTTAAGGGTGCACCAGGAAAGGGATGGGTAGACCATTGGTGCTTCACAGGATTTTTGTCCCTTATTGAGATTTGTTACCAATCCAAATAGCTCATAGAAACATTTCATTAAGTTTTACCTTCTCTTTTCCACCCACCTCTAGTATTTTACCACCTTCATTAGCTCTTTCACTAACCTAAACCCCTTTTTACAGTTTGCATGACTATGTTAGTTATGTTGACCTTGTATTCTTATTGACAAAACATATTAAGGGTCTAGGTCGGCCCCTAGTCGACCTAGTCCATGACCTAGTGAGTTTTTATCAAAAATGATACTAGGTTGATCAAATTGACCTTGTCAATCAAAACTTTCATAAGGGTTTAGGGTTAAATCTATCTATATAAACACATCCATTTCACCATTCTTAGAGAGTATACAAGAGTTATTATTCATTTGCACTTCCTTACAATATGTTTTTCCACCATTCTACTTGAGGATTCTTAGTTTAGGGTTTTTAATTAGATAAGAATCTAATCATGTGGAGAAGTCTTAGATGATTTGGCCTTTCTTAGTGATCCTTACAAACTATAATAACACATCATTTATTTCACCATCATCGCCCAACTCACATAGAAATATTTCATCGCTTGCATGTTTTGTACATGTCCTTGTCCTTCTTGACCACTTTGCCATTACTCAAGCTCACCATAAAACAAAATGTTTCCTCCTTGCACATCACATTGCCACACCATATGAAGGAACACACCTCATTTTACACCATCACCTCCACCAAAAATATCATATTATTATTCCTTAACACTTTGTACATAAAATGTGAGATGGGGTCAATGGTCATGGGTTTTCAATATGATACAACTATTGATTTACACCCTTTTGATTTACAAACCCTGCTTTGCTAAAATAAAAAATTACATTCCTTACAACTTAACTTGCACCTTTAGGGAAATTGTTAATTTACAATCCTCTTGCCTCCTTATTAGTACCTCTAAGGGTACTATAGTCAAAAAAAAAATTAGTTTTTACTTTTAACCAATCAATCTCTATTATTTGAGTATTCATAATTTTTAATACATAGTTTTAATTGATCTTTTCTTTCTTGCCCCTTATTTTTTAGTCAAGGGTGTAAAGCAAGATTTTCATTGTCATCAACAATGTGAAGGGTGCCATTTTAATTTTATTATCTATGACATAAGCCCTTATCTTTCTATTCAGTTACTTAGACAATAGTTGTGAAATATATTATGCATGTGTTTTTGTCTCTTGGGTGTGTAGAAGAAATAAGAATCTATAGGCATAATGTGGTTGTGTGTTAGGATCAAACTCTGGACATCTCTCTTCTTCATATAATATGTAAGAATTAAGGCATTTGTTATATAAATTGGACTAGGTGAAAATGAAGTGTTGGTAGCTGCCAATGAAGGAACTGTGAAGAATATTGGGTTTGCATGGGCATCTAGAATCCATAACAATGCGGTCAAGGAATTTTTTCTCTCGTCATTTGTGATAATTATTGTCTCTCATGAATCTATAGATAAAATCCACTTATATAGTTGTACCTTCTTTGGCATAACAATGTCTCAAATTCGATCTGGACATCAACTATGCTACATCAGTGTCTTCCTCAAATTATGATATGCATTATTGGAAAATTAAGGAATCACAAAGTAACCTAAGCCAAATCAAAAATCAAACCGATCGCATTACAATAAAATAAATATTGAAAACCATGGGGAGAATGTTTGCACAAGTCATCAAACCTGCAATTGCGTTGAGCTTCAGTAGAGATTGTTTGTCCACATAAGCCTTGCCATTATTATACCCATTCAATAGCCACAACAATAATATTTGAACAAATAGAAAGTAGCCTAAAAGAATATAAATATCCGAAGACAGATCTTTGGTTGTAACGTAGCAATAGAAATATCTCTGACATAATCATAATTTTAATAATCTCTCATTTTTATGTTGTTAGTAATGAAATGGTAAACAAACTTATAAACACATAAATTATTATATTAATTTTAAATATACTAATTATTAAAATATCCAAAAGCTTTGGAATTTTATATCTAATCTCCTATAAAAATAAAATATTTCAAAAAAATTATGCCAAAAAAATCTATCTATTTACTTATAAATATACATTAAATAAAATTATACTAAATAATTCACAATTACTTGTGAATAATAAACTTTTTATATTGAGAAGAAAGAAGTCTTAAAAGAAAAACACGGAGTAATATTCAAAAGGATGGCATCCCCAAAACACAAAATAATATTCCAAAAGGGGGTGGCATTCCCACTCCCAAAAGACAATATTTAAAAGAGGGCATCCCCAAACACCTCCATACATACAAAGGGTAGCTTTTTTAATGAGACCAACACAACTATCTATCTATCTCTATTCCAACTTTTTAACACATTTTTCTTTCCTTTTTAAATCCTTCTTTTCAAAGAGGCATCATCTTCGAGGCATTGAACACATGATACATAATTTTGGCATACACTGCATCGATAAAAAGTTAATGAATGCCCCACCACAGAGTGGAAGCATAGACTGCAAATGGGGATACAGCCTTTAACAAACATTGTATCCACGAGAAACAGAACATGTTCGGGGTGATGTTTGGGATTGATTATCCCGTCTTTCCATTGGCCCTGCATAACTTGTCTCACTCTTTCGATTTTAACCTCGCTCAGCGCATTTGGGTCATTGGAACCATACCGCCATAGTGCCTGCACTATCTGCTTTCCTCTCCCACTCATCACCTCCCCATTTTTATCTACCACTATTACTTGTATCTCATTTTCCAGTCTGCTCCCAACTTCTGCACTAACAACACTCAATACCATGTTCCTTCTCACCTGTATTATCTTTTTCCCACTTCCCACTCTTTTTAGGTCACCGTATAAATTCTTGACGCGTTGCCAAAATCTCTTTGCTTCAGAGAATGAGATGGAAGGAATGGTGCATCCTATCCTTTTTCTCTTTGTTTCATGATCTTCCGTGGGGTAAACACCAAAGTCTGTGCACCTAACATAAACGACTTGAAAATGATCTTTCAACTTAGCGAGAGCATCATACAACTCAGCAGTGAACTCTAACATCTTGTCGTGTGTACCCACGCAGAGCGTCATTTCTCCGCAAGGCGAAGCCTCGTTCCCCTGTTATCACCACATCAAAGAAAGTAAAATAAAGCCTTCATATATACTGCCTAAGCCTTCGACGGAACCTGTGCAATAACTACCCGATTAAATAAAGTAAAATGTAAAATGAATGATTTAAATTCACCTTTGTTTGACCGAATTCCAGATTTTTAAAAATAAATTGGATGCCAGTGAATGGCTTTTCCCATTCTGACATTCTGAGCTCCTCCTTACGAGTTGAAGAAAATGGATATGCCTCCACTCCCCACCTTTCTATCATTCCGAATGCATTTTTGTTGGAGAATCTTCCTTTGCCATCCACCACAACTACTCTCGGATAGGAGTTTCCTGCTCCAATGCGTCTCCTCGCATAGACCACTGGGCTTGCTTGGCCTGCTGCTATTAATAAATCTGAAAGTGATGATACCAAATGTGCATTTGGGACCACCGGCCATGGAGCTCTCTTCAACTCATCCCATTCCACTGCTGAACCCCAATCTGGAATCCAAACTACTTCTACCAGATGGTGATGGCTTTCTCGCATCTTGACATACACATCTCTAAACGCACTCTCCAACACAGAAACGGAGGCATAGAGGAGTAATATCACTTTTCCTTGTAAATCGGTGAGCTTCACCTACAATTATTGTTGCAAAACAAGGTAACCTCACCGATTTGCATAAGCGTTTTGATTATTAATAAATTTTAGAAATGGAGCAGCAAACGAAATATAAATACCTGCGGACTGTTGTTGAGGAGAAGGGAATCCGTTTGCAGCACTGCTCTCAGGATTTCCACACTGCTCTCTTGTGGAGTTCTGAAGAGGAAGGTCACTTCATTCAATACATACGAGATATCTTCCCATATGGACGGACGCTTTATTTCTTTTTCTTCTAAATCTTCGCTGCTACGGAAAACTACGTTCAACATACCATGAACTCTAGGGAAAGCAATATGAAATTTATCAAAGAATGAGGAAATCTTAGAGTCAGGAGGTGTATAAGCTAGGATTCTATCCCTGAGCTCTGGGGTTAAAGAATGGAAATCTTTACCGACATATATGATTGACAACGCTTTTGAGCTCAGTGATTGCATATATTTTTCTAGGAATTTACATTCTATTTGACCATTTTGATGAATGACGAAGATGAGAGGTGTGTCTGGTAGAACGGAGGATGAATAGAAAGGGCGTTGATGAATGTCAATCAGAAGCCCTTCCTCGTCAAATACCTTTGAAATCATTCCTCTCAACAACAAATCACGGTGTCCTTCTGTTCTCTGCAATGGAAAACAACGCATAGAATGAAATGATCAGATCTTTCATTTCCTGAAAATGAAATACCTTCTTCTTCATAAACTAAAATTAATCAGTATCATCTGCAAAACAAAATCACGAAGTTCTTACCTTCCAACGGGAATCTGTTACCGCCACAAAATGCCATCCTTTTTTCTCCCTTTCCAATTCTATACAGCGCTGGATCATCCTTTCACTCCCTGTAATATCCAGGAACCACAAGCTCTGAATAGCTTCCACTCTATCCATCCATGTTTCATCCAAGATCTCATTTCTTGATAGGTTCAATCTTGCTAATGATGGAAGGCAATGAAAATCACTGCTCAATTCTTCTAATTTATTACATTCTGATAGATCTAATATTTCCAAACAGCCAAGTTTACCAAAACCTTGAGGCAGCTTTGACAGGCTCTTGCATCGGGACAATGTTAGGTATTTTAATGCTCCAAGGAAACCAAAGTTACTGCACAATTCCTCCAAAATATCACATTCTGATAAGTTTAAATTTCGCAGGCAACCAAGCTCGCCAAAACTCTGAGGAAGCTTCGATAAACTTTTGCATCCGGACATTTTCAACTCTTTTAAAGCTCCCAAGCAGCCAAAGTCACTGCTCAATTCTTCTAATTTATTACATCCTGATAGTTCTAATCTTTCCAAACAGCCAAGTTTACCAAAACCTTGAGGCAGTCTTGACAGGCTCTTGCATCCAGACAAGTCTAATGTTCTTAACCCTACCAAGCAGTGAAAGTTATTACACAGTTCTTGTAAACATTCACATTGTCTTAAGACTAATTCTTGCACGCAAGTTGGATCATTGAAGTCAATGGGAATCACCTTTAAGCTTTTACAACCCTCTAAAGATATTCTACCCTTCAATACACACCGCTCCGCAACTCTGCTGGGAAGACTACTTAACTTTCTACAACCACGTACATCTATATATGTTAAGTATGGCATGTTTCCAAGCCCTTCCGGTATCGCTAGGAGACTCCAGCAATTTCTCAATTTCAGTAACTGTAATGCCGAAAGCTTCTCGAAATCACACGGGAGCTCTTCTAAATAGTTGCAATTATCCAAATTAAGCTTAGTAACAGCTCTCAACTCTCCAATTCCTGCTGGTAACTTCTTTAAATCCTGACAGTAATTTATAGACAAGGCCTGTAATGATCGGAGCTTCCAAAGCAATCCTCTTTTAAAATCCGCTGACTTCTCCAGACCTTGAATTTCGAACAATTCTAGCTTCTCCAGACTATTCAACTTCAGGAAACTTGAGATTTGATTAATATGAAAAAAACTCAAAGTCAAATGTTTTAAAATATTAAGATGCCCCAATTCTATGGGTTGGTCCATATTGCGCCAATGGAACTTTTTAAGTTTGAGCACTTGCAAACTCGAAATATTCTGCGACCAAAGAGGGTTTATCATCAACATCATAAAACCCACAATATATCTGCTAAATTAGTGTAAAGAAAGACATCACAATTAACTTAAATAAAAAATATTTGCAACTAAAGAGGGCTTCGCAGGGAGGGCCACTTGCCTTTGGCGGACTCCAAATATCGTCCTGTCTCAAAGTATAATCCATGCATATCAAATGCTTAAGCTTTGATAAATCAATCCCAAGATTGTGCAATCGATACCCTTGAAGAAACCTCAGCTTATCAAAATGCTTTTTGCATTGGCCGTTCACAATTGTTTCCAAATACTCCATAGCAAATACTCGCAGAGAACCACTCATAGCATCTATTACATCCGCAGATATTTGGAATGGAGTATCTGTTGCCGGAATGTAATTTAGCCAAACTCCTTTTGTTTGGTGAAGTATCTGTTGTAATTTAACACAAAAAAAAACTGTGAGAGTCGAGGTAACCCGTCAAGTCTACGGAAATTTACAAAATTATTTCGTTTTTTATTCTTTAATTTTAAGAGTTTTTATACCTTTTTATCCTCCAAGGCCCTTTTGAAGTCATCTACACCTCTGAATCGATAATTTTCTGGCATATTACGACCTGCTGCCAAGAGAAGATCATGAACGTTTATCATCTCTACTTTTGTTTCTTCCTGAGGATAATCATATGCTTCAACCTCTATTTTTTTGACGAGAGCTCCGTCTTGTAGGCATTGCAGTTCTTCGACTCCTACAATCAATGCAACTTCCTCCCATTCCCAACCATTGAAGAATGAGCATATGTCGAGGAATGCCTCCTTAGCACTGGATTCGAGCTCATGGTAAGAAAACAGAATCCTGTTCCCGTCGAAACTATAATCCTTGTGACAGCTGAAAGGTTCACCATCTCTTAGCCAACCATATACCCTTTCATAAGCTTCAACGCAGTTATTTCTTTTATGGAGATAGGCTCCCACCACTTCCAAAAACAGCGGACAGTTACTGCATTTATCTGCTATATCTTTGGCTTGTGGTCTTTCCTCTGCTATGGATTTTGCGTCCCTTTCTCCATCTATTTTCCTGCACAATAATGTAAGGGCTGCCTCAAGAGAAAGGGATTCAATGGAGTATAACTTACAGGGTTTAATTCCGCAGCTTTCAAACACTCCTGAGGCGTTTGTGTTTCTAGCTGTTGCAAGAATCCTCACTTTTTTTTGACTGGTGATCTGTTTAGGTAGAAGAATTTCCAGATATTTTATCCACAGGATGTTGTCGATATATATGAAGACGGCTTCTCTCTCTAGAACATATTTTAGCTGATGCTGTCCATTCTGCCAGTCCCTTACACTTGGTTTTATCCCAGTCAAGTCCTGTAAAATCTGAGATTGTAAGTCCTCTATGTTTGGATTCGATTCCAGATTTTTGGTGAAAGTGATTTTTGAATGTTTCCAACCCTGCAGATTCAAAGTTGCATACA
This sequence comes from Torreya grandis, assembly GCA_037957365.1. Lineage (NCBI taxonomy): Eukaryota > Viridiplantae > Streptophyta > Pinopsida > Cupressales > Taxaceae > Torreya > Torreya grandis. Next base: position 750,826 of record JARHVA010000731.1, on the reverse strand, counting down.
CTTCATTCGCCAGCGTGGTTTTGCCAGCTCCACCTATGCCGTGGATAACCACGGCCACAGCTGGCTTGTCATTATCCCACTCAAGGAGTTTAATCACTTCAGAAATCTTGTCCTCTATGCCCACAACTACAGATCACAACCACCGAAAGTTGAGAAAATAAATGAGAAGTTTGATATGAACAGATATCATATTAATGACTGGGTGAAATAATTTACCATGAGCATTGTCGTAGAGAACACGTGATAGTCCCGATAACATGCCATGCACATCATCCACAATTTTCTTCAGCACGTCTCCCTCATCTCTACGTCGCAGCAAAATAAATTAAACATTATAAAATCAATTAATCCATTATCTAAGATTAGATTAGTTTAGTTTATTTTATCTAATGAAATATAGTTGTTAATTTTAAAAATATATATAATATATTATAATTTAAAAAGTTGGTATAGAATCCCATCCTAAAGTAATGCAACCATTAATACGGTTCCCCAAACTGTGAAGAAAAAACAATGGATCCAATTGCATGATTTTTTTATTTCAACACAATTTCACATTTAGTTTTTGCATTTTTATTAACTTTCCTTAATGAGACAGAGAGGAGCTGTAGAATAGTGTTCGTGTAAAATTATATTTTATTAGATGTACCAATATTATGAAGATATACATATGCTTTCGTTTGTGGCTTCAATAAAACATTCATCTGTGTCAACAGAATTGAAAATAAAAATAACTGATATTTGAATTTTTAAAATGATTTCGTTGATGGAATATTTTGGATTTGTCAAGATTAAATATTTTCAAATTAATTCTTATGTTATGAATCATTTTTAGTTAAGAGATGTTAGTGAATAATCACTTGGGAAAAATGAGCGAAATAAGGATCCACAACACTATAAGGCTATATTGGGACTACAAATTACACGTGTTATTGGGTTTAAAATCTATTATTTCTTCTCCACCATGTTGTATATTGTGATTATTTTATATTAAACAATTGTTGTATATTATCATGGATATTGACTACAATATGTTAAAGACACGCAAAGCTTAAATTTATATTTGACTACAAGAGAAGTGCTACGACTTAAGTGCCACTAAAAAAGTTCAGGAGTAGCTAAAATCCCTTACATATGGAAGACTAATTCCTTCAATAAATGGGCTCATTCTATTGTCTTTGTGTGTGTATGGCATTAGTCAATGTTTACTTGAGAAAAACTAGTGTCTATTTATCAATTTGTAAATATTGTAATTAGCTATTTAACAAAAATTTAACCTCAAGTTTTGTCATAACTATCTAATTTTTTCATTCATAGGTAAATAACCAATCTATGACTTTGAATAAGATGATGAGGATGATCTCAACTATGATGATCACTCAATGTATGAAACCGACATAGACATTGCCCTGATAGATGATGACCATAACAATACCATAATAGATGATAATCAAAATGATATTATGCCATAGCATTTTTAATTTATTTTTTGAAGAGATAATATATGATTTTCACTCCCTTTAATGCTATTGTATATAGACGAGGAATTATTTATTTTTTCATTTATAACATTTTTTTCATGTAAGATACTTATGTATATATCATTATTCCAAGTAATTATTTTTAAATTGTAGTATTTCATTTGAGAATGTATATATACCTTTAAATTATAATATGATATAATAAACATCTACAAATATTAAGATAAATAATTTTAAAATTAAAATTTTTATATTTGTAAAATAATATACAATATATATATAAATAAAATATAAAATATATGTATGTATAACAATGTTTTTGATAGATAATCAAGGGTTAAAGAGGGTCCTCACTCTCTATTTAGTTCGAATTAGAAAACCTCGTAAGCCTCAGAGAAAATCCATGAGGGAATGAGAAAAAAATCTAGTGACATCTGGCTAGAGACAAAAAAAGAGCATAATACACTACGCACATAGAAACCTAGTAAAACCCAAAAATAACCAAACTTGACCAGTCCAACAAGACTATCAATCATAATTTTCAAAAAAAAACACATGACCCACAAAAACCAATAGTATTTAGTGCAGGAAGAAGACTCAACACTTAGATCATCTTGTGAGAAGTCTCCTAGTTCTCCCTCACTCACAAAGGTCCTACTTGGTTACTTCCATTAGATTTTTTGGCTATTTCCTCGTGTGCGTCTAAGACAAACACTTCAAGAAACCCACCAAGCCCTGCTTCAGTATCACTCCATAATGTCGAGCTCACACTAGCTCCAGAAGCCACCACTTCATTAATCTGATGAGCCACTCCACTCATCTCAATAACTTATGCATGAACAAGGGATGGTGGTTCCTTACCACACCTGAAAATATTGAACATCGATCTGCCACATATTGTGCCCTAGAAGATGAGTGTAGTACTCACATAGCCTCAATCGATGGTATAGGAGCCCTCATAGCTTTAGTATCCACCTTTTGAATTCTCCTCCCAGTATGAACTAGAGTTTGACTAAGCCCCTTCACCTGCTCAATAAATGACAGAGCCTTCACTATTCAAACCTCTAATTCTCATAGTGTAGATAGAGGAACAAAGCCAACCATTTATCAACCCAAAATAGGGAGAACTATTTAACTTTTTAAAGAAATATTGTAATGGCATATTCCATACCCAATTGATATTGAGGCTTAATGATCCCCTCTGCCACCTTATACACTAATTTTTTATCCTCAACAATCAACAACAAATTTCCCAAGAAGAGTGAATCTAAATTATAATTTACCTTGACTCTATGGGGAGTACCCAAAAAAATATAACCCACTAAGGCTTGAATTGCTTCCATAATTTGGCTTATTTGAACAATAAAGACATTTTTTATCCTTACTTCACTCACACAGTGTTCAAATGACATATCCCATAGCTCTGCCCCTACTCTCAGAAGTGACATTGAGTGAAACATGCAATAAATGCTCCATTTTTTCCAATGCCCAGCCCTTCGACCTAGAAGCTTCACAATAATCGCAATGGCATCCATATATCTCAACACATGGATGAGACATGAGAGTAATAAAGGATAATTCAAACTCAAATTTGACATAAGACATAATAAAACTAACATTTATGGCTTGACATGACAAAATATGATTTCAGTCATTGAAATTGTAAACCTTCCAAACACTCAAGAGGCACATCCAAAAAAACAATCTAACTTTAGACTTTAAAAACATTAGGAGGTGCCATGGGCCAAGCCCCCCATGAATTATCACTAACGAAGTCCTCAACTTGATCAATACCCTTATTATCCAAAAAATATGCCATCGAGTTTACTTCTCAAAAGTATTGAATAGCTTCCCAAGATGAAAATGAGCTCAAACAGTCTTAGGCATGTCTTAAAATGTTTTCAATATGCTATGCATATGCATGCCTATTCTGTAATGCTTGTATCAAGATCATAGAATCACCTTCAATTATCACATTAATAATGTCACATTGCACTACCAAATTTATACAAAAGGATAATGCTTGAGCTTCAACTTCTTTATTGGTCCCATTGACCAATTTAAATAATGTTTCCTAGATCAAAGAGCTAGTGCAGTCTGAAATTATGAATCTAGCACCTGAAGCACCAAGGTTTCCTTGAGCTACCACATCAAAACTAATCTTGGAATATCTTGAAGGGGGAGGGATCCAATCAACATTTTTTGCCTGACAAGGCTTATTACTACTTAGTCCTGACCCATTAATGGGGGGATCTTTCAAAAGAGGTCAAATAGCAAAGATTTTCCTATCCCAACTTGATATAAGGCCACAAATTCTTTTAGCATGGGTTGAACTAACTTTGGACATCACAATCTCTACCCTACACAAAATGACACTCAATTGGCTAGTTTTGTTTTCAAAAAATCTTTGATTTTATTCTTTCTACAGAGTCCATATTATTATAGTCAGACCAACAGTCCAGAGATTTTAAAAATCATTCTTCATATCACCTTTCAAACAAGAAGAAAAGGATTCCAATAGAGATCTTAGATTGGCCAAACTCAGTCCTAATCTAGCACATAACCAATTCCAACACTTAGTCATAAAGGAACATCCAAAATGAAGGTGATTAGCATCCTCTTCAGCCAAATAACATAAGCAACATTGAAAGGGGCCTATGAAGCCCATCTTCCATAGCTTGTCAAAGGTGAGGATCCTATCCAAGCAAAGGCTCTTGCTTTCAGTAAGTATGACTTGTTTTAGCTTGGATTCTTAGCCCAAGCAAATGAAACATCCTCATAATTAGACATCTTATACCCTAGGTTGATTGAATAGCTTCCAAACTTAGTACCAACCCATTGAATAAAGTCATTTTTAGTGTTAATAAAAACTTTCCTTTTGGCCAAAATACTTGAAAATACTCCCTTCTATAACTCTGTAATAGGAGTATCCTCCATCTTTTTCCATTTCCATTTGGTTGTACTGACCCAAGGATGAGGATCCAGGTAATCACACACCTTACTTCCCTTAATGTCAGAGAGTAAGGTTTCTTCCTCTTCCAAACTTGGCACTTATTGGATTGGCTTGTGACCATTCCATGAGTCTACCCAAAATTTAGCTTTGTGCCCATTGTTGATTATCTATGATACATGATTTGCAATGATAGAATGACACTTGAGAATAAAATTCCATAAGTGTGAGTCCCTAGGAGGATTCCTAATAGAGATGACATTGTTAGGATCAAAATCACCAAGTATTTGTACTAAAGAAGTTTATTCCATAGTTTTGTGGCTGTGAAACCATACCCTAAACTAGATTGGCCCCTAAATATAGGTTTTGAGAATTTAAATTCTTACTACCAGCTCCCCCACCTGCTTGGGGTAAACACACTCTATCCAATTTTAGAAGTGAAACTTTATTTTTCTCCTCATCTCCTTTCCACAATAATTCCTTCATGATCTAGTTTAATTCCTTAATCACCTTAGTATATGGAGAAAGAATAGACATGATACAAATAGGAAGGGCACTGAGGACTAATTTGATCAATGTGATTCTACCTATTAAAGATAGCAATTTGCCCTTCCAAGCAACCAACATAGATTGGAAAGAGGATAATAAGTTGTTCCACAACCTTACATTCCCAACCCAAACAAAAATAGGGGCTCCAATATATTTATCAAGGAGAGAACCAATCTTAAAATTCAAAATATTGCAATGTGATTTTGTACAATATTTTCAACATACACACAATAGTTTTTTGATTTAGCCTCACACATAATTGCCCTGAAGCTACCTCATAGCTGAGTAAAATTTCATTAAGATTGTGTACCTCTTGAACTAAAGCATAACCAAAGATCACTGTGTCATCTATGAACTATTCATGAGTGAATATGTCTACCCTGTTAGCAACTTTAGCACCCTTTATTCTACCATCAGAGAGAGCCCTCGATATATCCCTACCAAGGGATACTACCATGAGTATTAAACTAAAGGGTGAAAGAGGAACCCCTTGCCTTAATAATCTATAAACTTCAAAAAACAAAAATGGTTCTCCATGAACTAAGATTGAAAACCATGAGCTAGATATACAGCTAAATACTTAATTACACCACCTTTTATCAAATCCAAATTTTTCTAGAACTTAGATTAGAAATCTCCAATTTACTCTATCATAGACTTTGCTAATATATTATTTCACAATCATCCCTTTCTTCTGATTACAAAGAAGATAATGCATGACCTCATGTGTGATTATAATTCCTTCCTGGATCTGCCTACCTGGGACAAAACCTCCTTGTTCACTAGAAATTAAGGAATTAAGAATAGGCTTTAGGCACATTATAATGACTTTAGAGATGATTTTATATAAGGTATTGCACAAGGAGATCGGTCTTAAATTACTAAAAGTGGATTAGGTCTCCCCTTTAGGAACCAGAGATATAAAAATGTTGTTAATATTAGGGGTTACTTTTTTTTGCTTGAGATTCAGTAACCATGATCATAGCATCATCACCCACAAAGTCCCAAAAAGTTTGAAAAAATTCAATAGGGCAACCATCTAGCCTAGTAGACTTATCCCTTACCATAAAGAATACCACCTTTCTAATATCCTCATTTAAAAATTGAGACATCAACTTATCATTTTGCTATTTTGAAACCATTTGAGGGATATGATTCAAGCTGTTAGATTGAGCATTAAGAGAAGAAGGTTCAATACATCATAGTAGATATTTAAAGAACTCAACTACCTCCTTTTTAATACCTAAAAGGAATCCAATAAAACCCCCTTCCTAGAAGAAATACTTGAAATATGATTGGTTGATCTTCACACTTGGGTGGAATTATGGAAAAACTTCATATTCTTGTCCCCTTCTTTGAGCCACAAGTTATATGACTTTTGTTTCCAATATCCTGCCTCCCTCAGGTGAAGCTTTGTTAACTCATCCAAGAGTGATTTCTCTACATTGTACAACTCTGCATCCATCCCTAATGCCATTAAAATTTGGTTTATGATCTCCAAATCACATTTCACTCTTTCAATTTCTTTGAAAATGTTTTTGAAATACACTTGGTTCTAAGATTTTAGACATGTTGTAATATAGATAAGGTCTTTGCTTATCATATACATTTTGGTGCCATCTAGACTAGAAGTCATCTTTCACCAGTATTTTACAAGATCATGAATGGAAGGGTCATGCAACACATGAGTTCAACTTTAAATGGGCACAAATGAGGGGCCTTGTCATTCACAATTTGAATTCAATAGGGGCATGATCCGAACAAGAAATAGGAAGAATATTACTTTCCAAAATTGAATCCTTATTTAAACATTCAATAGATACCAAATAGTGATTCAATATTTTTGTAATGTTACATAAGCCTTCTTGCTGATTTGTCCAAGAGAAAAAAATCATTCTTTGGGATCAAATCCACTAACTTGGCCAATTCAAAAAATATGAAAAAATGCTTTTGAGACTGTGTGTACCTCGCCAAACCACATCTTTTATCTGAGCTATCCAAAATGGCATAAAAATATCTGCCAAGAACATAGTTTTCATTCTATAAAAGAGACAATTATCCCAAAATATCTTACTAACATTGTTCTTTGAGAATCAAAGAGTTGGGCCCATACACATTAAAAATAAAAAAGGACAAATTAGAGGAATACTCTAATACTTTGAAAACCTACAAATTAGTTCCAAAACTACAATGCTCCACCCATACTTTGTGAGGGACTTAGATGATAGCTATGAATCTAGAAGCCCCAAAAGATTCCATAAATAGGGCCTTCCATCTATGCCAAATTTTACTCATAAGATCTTCAACCTCTTCTATATTCAGTTTTGTTTCTTAGAACATAAAATACTCACATCCTAGTTTCCTCAATTGATGTATCGCTAGATGCCTCTTGCTATTGGCATTCAAGCCCCTAACATTATAGGAAAGTATCTTCATTGTTCAAAAGAGGGACCTTTCACCCCTTGCTTTTTAGGAATAAAAGATAACTCAATAGTAGATTACTTACCTTTGGAGATCTCTTCCTCTATAATGATTTTTCTAAGTTTCCTTCCTCTTTTATTGTGAGAACCAAAGTTTGGCTATAAAATCAAAAAATATTTATGTGATATGGACATATAACCTACCTAGAATTAAACTCCTCTTTATCACTCAAATCTACAGCCACTAGAGATAGTTGGAGATCTCTTGCCCAATCTGAGTCCTCTACTTGTGTCTTAAATAGCTCCTTAAAGCACTCTTCTTTTTAATCTACTTATATCTTCAACACATCCTAAAAATAGTCTTATTTTGACTTAAATTCAATCTATTTGTCCAAGCACTCATGGAGCTTATTGGCTTCAAAAGAAATAAACTGAATTTCCTTGCGAAGTGTTTTAGACATTAGGACTTCCCCTACTTCTAAATTATCTTTCAAGCTGATAGTGGATTCCACATTAAATTTTTTAGAAATGGATTTTTCTTGCCCCTATTCTTTACTTGGAGACCTATACTACTTAGTTTTTTGGTGCATAGTCTTACTCTATTGGCCAATTTTTGTAAGCCAAGTCTGACTTCCCTTAATCAAAGAGCCTTTATCTCAACATTGACTATGAGTGTACCCCAATTTCTGACATTTGAAACTCTTGAAGGGAATATTTTCCACATCAATGGGCTTCTCCCATTAACCCTTGGGGAATGCAATAAAATGCTTTCTAGGACTTTTACTTCTAACTTGATCATTAAACATATCCTAGCATAGGAATCCAAGACACCTTCACTAGTAATAAGATCAAGGCCCACAAATAACCCAATCTTCCTACCAATCTGGATAAGAAAATCTTCCTTCTTGTTAGGTTGTGGAGCTAAAAACTTCAACTATGCAGACAAAAAGGAGGATGCTGAAGTTCCAGAAGTACCAGCATCGGCAGTATGATTGACGTCGGTCATGATGAATGTAGAAGGCAACTGACGTCGGCAGAGAGTCGGTGACGTCGGTCAGCACCAGTTAGACAAGGACCGACGTCAATCGCTTGTGTGTTCCAAAACTATTCATTGCACGAATAGTTAGTTTGTTGAACTGAGTGTTTGCATGTAAAGGCTATTTCGAGTCTTGAGCTACGTGTCTATTATTAGTAAACTAAGAGTCTAAGTTATTGTTTAAGTTTGGGATCTATTTATAGACCCATTGGCATGTATTGTAATTATGAGATAAAAAGGAAGGCAAGGAAGATCCTTCCATTGTAATATCATTGAGTTGCAGGTTGTTGCAAGCTCATAGGAGATCTACATGTGTAAGTATGGTCTATTGAATTGCAGGTTGCAGGTTCATGGGAGATCTACTTGAAGTACTTTAGAGTGCTTGGTGAACTGGCAGGGTTATTACTGACTGGTTGGAGAGGTGAACACTAATTCTGTGTGTGAGTTGTGTGTTGGGACTGTTTTTGGTAGGAGAGTGAACTTTTGAAGAAGAATTACTGTACACTTGAGGTGTGGTAAGCCTCTGTAAGGTGGAAGAGTGTGGCGTCTCTTTATTGTATTCTTTTTTGTACGAGTATTAATACAAGATAGTGTATTGTCTCTCATATTCCGTGCTATGTGTGAATTCTAGTTACTTGTTACTTCTGGTTATTTTTGCATGTTTAATTGCTTGTATTTGGTAATCATATTGTGCTCTTTCTGAGAAGAAAGATCCTAACAAGTGGGATCAGAGCAGGTGTGTTGTTCTTGGATTACCTGACAACTGGTATTAGAGCTTTTTGGTTGGGATACTAACAGGTTGGATTAGATCTAGTTAGTGTGTGTTGATTATAGGTTACTCACAGGGGTTTCTATTTGAGTGGGAGTAGAGCAATGGCAGAAGACAGTAAGCTATGAATGGAGAATTTTAATGGCAAGAACTATCAATTATGGAGGATACAGATTGAAGATTATCTATATCAAAAAGATTTGTACTTACCGTTGGGTGGGGTTGATTGCAAGCCCTGGGATATGAAGGATGAAGAATGGGAGGTTCTTGATCGGAAGGCTCTGGGATCTATAAGGTTGAGTCTTGCATCGTCTGTGATTTCCAACTTATCTCAGGCTAAGACAATGGTAGAGTTGATGGAATCTTTGGCAAATTTATATGAAAAACCCTCAGCTTCGAATAAGGTATTTCTTATGAAGCAATTATTTAATTTGCAAATGTTGGAAGGTGGATCTGTACATAGTCATCTTAGTGATTTCCATGGTTTGGTAAACCAGTTAAATTCAGTCAATATTGTTTTTGATGATGAAATTAAGGCTCTCTTAATCTTATGCTCATTACTTGAAAGTTGGGAGAGTTTGGTAATGGCAGTTTCTAATACTGCGTCTGCTTCAAAAATATTAAAAGTGGATGATGTTGTGAGTGTGATCTTGAATGAAGAGATACACAGGAAAAACACAGGTGAATCATCAGGGAATGCTTTGAGTGTTGAAGGTAGAGGAAGGCAAAGAGAGAAGATAGAGCGTGGGAGATCAAGGTCAAAGATAGGTAGGAGATCCAAGTCTAGGTATGGCAGAATAACCTGCTGGAAATGTGGAAAGCAAGGGCACTTAAAGAGAAATTGTAGGTCAGATGAAGATCAACATGAAGGACATGAAGAAGAAGCAGATGTTACAGATTATGTTGCACATGATGCTCTGGTATGTTCTTTGGATAAAGTAGAATCTTGGGTTTTAGATTCTGGTGCCTCTTTTCATGCATCCCTAAATAGGGAATTTTTTCATGAGTATGTCCAGGGTGACTTTGGAGAAATTTGTTTAGGGGATGGTAAGCCTTGTCAGATGGTTGACAAAGGGAAAGTGAAGCTGAAATTGTAGACAGGTAACACATGGGTGTTGAAGAAGGTCATGCATGTCCCAGTTCTGGAGTGGAATTTGATTTTTGTAAGAAGTTTGGGTGATGAGGGTTGCACAGTAACTCTCACAGTGGACTCTTGGAAGGTTACCAAGGGTGCACTTGTTGTAGCAAGAAGTAAGAAAGTAGGTACACTTTATCTATTTACTTGTATTACTGATTCTCTTTTTGGGTTATCTACTTTAGCTGTAGATTTGAAGATGTGGCTTAATAGGCTTGGTCACATGAATAAAAAGGAGATGCATGTTCTTGAGTCAAAGGGTATGCTTTCAGATTTGAAAGGCATGAATCAAGATTTTTGTATGCAGAAGAAGGTGACGTTTCTTGAGGAATCTGATGTTAGTGAAAAGAATAGGGAAGCCTTGGTTTTCAAGGAGAAGGTGACGGACAGAGTTCAGCACAAAGGGAAGAATAATTTTGAGTAGAGCAAGGGTGATTTGGACAAGGGTTTGATCCAAAAGGAGCTCGCGAGTAGAAGTCAGTTCTCACAAGCAAAACACAGAGACCGACATCGGCTAGAAAACTGGCATCGACGTCCAGACAGGGACCGATGTCAGCTATGTGCAGCTCGACGTCAGTGACTCAGGAATAGATAAACACTGGCATCGATCAGGGGAACCGACGTCGGTGATGAGGCAGTCGCATGGAACTGACATCAGTTGGGTGCAGACTGAGATGCGACCGGCATCGGTCACTGAGATAGATTTTGGGTGGACAACAAGTTGTCAAAGAGTCTCAAGGGCCCATATGGAGGCTTTAAAGGGTAAGTAAGCCTCAAATTCATCATTTCCCTTCTTTACACTACTTGTTGCTCACTTATGGTAAAGCACCAAGAAGTTATTAAAGAAGTAGAGCAGGTAGATCTAGGAAACAGTGGGAGCTTGGCATGGATGAGGATGTGATTCCTTGGAGGAGAACCAAACAGGAGTTTTGGGTGGAGTTGCCAACTGGAAGTAAGCACTGAGAGACTAATAGATGTTCAGGATAAAGAAGAGCGAGAATGGACACGTGAGACAGAAGGCCAGGGTATATGGTCTTGAGTAAGCTACAGTACAATGGAGGTTTGATCATTGTGTTTCTCTTTACCAGGTTGGATAATATTAGCTACATTATCCTATTACTGTATGATGTGCTTGTAGCAGGGTTACATATACAGGGAGTTGCTGAACTAAAGGTAAAGCTAGTTCAGAGGTTTGTCATGAAGAATCTGGGAACAACAAGATTCTTTGGCATGAGTGTGTTCTAGGGACATGGAAGGTCATATGTTGACTTTGTTTCAGGATGATTGTGTGAGACCGATTAGCACACCGATGGTTGGACAATTCACAGAACAGTGTTTTGATTCACATAATGAGGTTAAGTGCATGGTATGTACTAGACTTGAGTTTTCCCAAGCAATGGGAGTTGTTAGAAAGTTAGGAGCCAATCCAAGAAAGAAACATTGAAGGGCAGTTCAGTGGATTCTTAGAGGGACCAGCAGCAGGTGCACATGCTATGCAGGGTCAAGTTATTTTCTACATGGGTTTGTAGATGTGGATGTGGCAAGTGATTTGGATGACAGGAGGTGCACCACAAGATTTGTGGTGTTTGGTCTTCAAGACTGATCTTGAAGAGGGATATAGAGCCAAGGGAACAAACTAGATGATGTATAGGTACAGGTATAGTTGCAGCTATTTATCTCCAAGTGGGAGATTGTTAGGTTGTGGAGCTAAAAACTTTAACTTTGCAGATGAAAAGGAGGATGCTAAATTTCCAAAATTACCGACGTCGGTAGTATGATCGACGTCGATCATGATGAATGCAGAAGGCAACCGACGTCGACAAGGAGTCGGCCAACGTCGGTCAGCACTAGTTAGACAGGGACCGACGTTGGTCACCTGTGTGTTCTAGAACTGTTCGTTGCACGAACAATTAGTTTTTTGATCTAAGTGTTTGCATGTAAAGGCTATTTTGAGTCTTGAGCTGTGTGTCTATTATTAGTAAACTAAGAGTCTAAGTTATTGTTTAAGTCTGGGATCTATTTATAGACCCATTGGCATGTATTGTAATTATGAGCTAAAAAGGAAGGCCAGGAAGATCCTTCTATTGTAAGATCATTAAGTTGGAGGTTGTTGCAAGCTCATAGGAGATCTACATGTGTAAGTATGGTCTGTTGAATTGTAGGTTGCAGGTTCATGGGAGATCTACTTGAAGTACTTTAGAGTGCTTGGTGTACTGGCAGGGTTATTACTGACTGGTTGGAGAGGTGAACACCAATTCTGTGTGTGAGTTGTGTGTTGGGACCATTTTTGGTAGGAGAGTGAACTTTTGAAGAAGAATTACTGTACACTTGAGGTGTGGCAAGCCTCTATAAGGTGGAAGAGTGTGGCATCTCTTTATTGTATTCTTATCTGTACGAGTATTAATACAAGATAGTGTATTGTCTCTCATATTCTGTGCTATGTGTGAATTCTAGTTACTTTTTACTTCTGGTTATTTTTGCATGTTTAATTGCTTGTATTTGGTAATCATATTGTGCTCTTTCTGAGGAGCAAGATCCTAACAAGTGGGATCAAAACATGTGTGTTGTTCTTGGATTCCCCGACACTTCCAATACTCAGTTTGAAGACCATAAAAATGACTCCACATAGGGAAGCAACCATGTTTTTTAGAAAAATGATTAAAATTAGGGGACTAAGGTTAAAGCCATAACCCTACATCCTCCATCATCCATGACCCCCCATCCAAAATTTCCTTTTTCTTTTCCACCAACTAAAAAATGATGGTGAAAAAACCCTTAGGTAGGAACTTCAGGAGGATACCCAATGCTTAGTATTTTCCCGCCCATAATTTGATAGCACCAATAGTAGGCCATTTTCCCATAAATTTCCCTATTAGCCCCTTTGCCTTCAATTTACTAATGTTATCGTCAAAAACCCCTCCTTTAAACACAATCACCAGGTCGTTCAAAGGATCCTCTCCACCACCACTGTCTAGGGACTACATTTGGTTTGAAATAATCTCCAATATCAATTTTAACCTCCCCACCTCTTCCAAGAATCCCATAGTTGCCAAAATTATCCTACCTAGAGTTGTATCATTTCCCCCTGAAGCTAGGCCAAGGCAATTCTTTTCCCTAATTTGCTTTCCCTTAGCTTTCCCTTGGCTTGTTCTTCCTCACTTCCTAAGTAAACCCCAACATCTTTGTTCTGCTCTTCCTCCTTGATCACCTCCCATAGGTCATGTTGAACCACCTATTACTCTGACCTACTTTGATCTTTGCTCCTCCCACATAATTTTTTGCCTTACCTTACATGTGCACTATCTCTTGCTTAGTTTAAAATGTTGGGTAACAGTAATACATATAAGATTATATGTAATATATAAATAATATTTAAATAACAAATATATAGATGTATGTACATACATACATACATGTGTGTGTGTGTGTGTGTGTGTGTGTGTGTGTGTGTGTGTGTGTGTGTGTGTGTGTGTGTCTATATATATATATATATATATATATATATATATATATATATATATATATATATATATATATATATATATATATATATATATATATATAGAGAGAGAGAGAGAGAGAGAGACATATTTACACACACACACACATGTATGTATGTATGTGTGTGTGTGTGTATACATACATACATATATACATACACACATACATACATACATGTGTGTGTGTGTGTCTATACATACATATATAAGTATGTATGTATATATGTGTGTATATACATACATAATTTGTATGTATGTATGTATGCATGTAGTATGTATGTATTAGAGCCTGAAATTGTATCAATTATTTTTTGCATAATTAGGGAGGGGAGGAGTGGGGATTAGATGTGAGGTGAACCAAAAAAAGGTTGAACCATCTACTTGCTCAAATTTGACCCAATTTATAGCATAAACCTAACACAAATATGACTCTAATAAAACTGTATAGTCATAGCAACTATACAACAATTTGCATTGTCAAAATTGACATGGTTTTTTTAAAAATTGTGGTGCAAAAAACACCCAAATTTATCAAATTTTTATGCAAGTTCAACTCAAATTGAGGAACAAATTTTACTAAATGCAACAGTATCACCTACCTTAGGTATGAATTTATTATGACATTTTTTAGTAATTTGGCCAAGGGTTTTGGAATGAAAAGCTCGAGCTAAAATTGAAATAAATCCTCTCTAATGGTTTCCTATTGTAAAATTTACTCAAAAATCCATCACACCCAAAAGCTCTATCATTGGATATATTCATCAAAACTTCATGCCTATTTAATGGGTGCATCTTTAACGGTGTTGAGGTTGAGGTGTTTTGCATGAGACCATTGAAATACATCATTGGAGAACTTGTTATTGTATAGGAAAGGAATATTTATCTTGGGAAACATGTCAATAATTGAGGACAAAGTCTTAAACAATATCAAAAAATTAAGTGAGTAGTTAGTTAGATTCCCAAATGGATCTTATTGTTTGAATAAAATTCTTTGCCTTAATAATTTGGAAAACATATTTATAAACTTGGTCACCAACCTTGAGCCATTGCAATATAGCTTTACTTTATGCCCCTTAGGTGTTATATGTGTTACCTTAAGAGTGGTTCATGAAAGGGTTTGATGCAGTCACGATTAGGGGATCCAATGTCTTCTTTAGCATTGCTAAAGGTTTTGGGTGATATACTCTTTCATTTCATCTTTAGTTACTAATATTTTCTCAAATACTTTTCCCCTCTTACTCCTTGGTTATTTAACAACTCCATCCTTCCCACCCTTTAATCTTCTTCACTCTTTCAAACTTAACCTACTACTATAATTTTCTTATAATTTTACATAGGTTATCTTGCTTATCTCTTGTTCACCCACCTTATCAAAATGGAGAATAAAATAAACACTCTTACAACTCTATTCCTTACAATGATCTCTTTTCTCTACCCTCTTCCCAATTTGATTTGTTGTAGAGGACACTCAAATCCACTAACATATAATACCCAACCCTTTTCCTAAGCTGGAATATGTCTTTACATAATCTCAAACTCTGAGTTTATTTCCTACCCACATTTACTCTTGTGGGAAACAAATTAATCGAAATTCATCAACTTCAGTTACTCAACTCTCTCTCACTCATCCTAGAGTTGTTAGAAGGTTAGATACCATTTGATGTAGTCATGGTTATGGGTTCCAATGAATGAAAACCTTTGATTGTTTATCCTATGCATTCAACAAACATTAATGGACATTCAAGTCTATGTGCAAGCATAAAACAACAAAATATTATGTATCTATAATAATGAGATATTACAATGCACAAACAACAACAATAGCAACCACCTATAGCCTTATCAATCTATAAACACTTCTAGACTTATAATATTCTATTACCTCTAGGACATGATTCAATCCTATTACACATTCCCCAAATCTACTCACTATAATAGATCTCAGCCCATAGATATTTAATAACCACCTCTCTAACTATTTATCTCCTTTGGATTGAACCCTTTTTACAATGGACTCATCTCCTTATATAGGCACTCCTAATAGAATTATTACAGAAAGAAAATTGTTTCATTTCCTAAATGTGTGATGGTTCATATCCTATTATGACCCTTTTACATCTATTATGTACATATTTTGACTATTGGTATACATTTTCACACAGTCATACACACTTTTTCATACTTTTACAGACTTATACATAATTCTATGCACACTTTTACACACATTGTACTCATTTTAAAAAATTGTGTGCATTCCTACACACTTCTGGGCACTTTTATGCACATTATGATCACATCCACACAATAATTTTTATGAATCAAATTTTATGCACTAACTTTTATGACATGATGATGTGAAATGATCTAATAACTTTTGGAGGCCATAAATTTTACGTATGAAATCAAAATAATATTTTCAAAGATAATCAAAATTTGTAATCATTTTATGGTTTATAGGTGTTCATTATGCCACTTTTGCTTCTACTCCAAAACTTATCACTTTTATGCCTTCAAGAGACATAGCCACTTCCCGAATTCTATTGATTGTTGAGAAACTCAACCAAGTCTTTTAGAACCATGTTGTTGGATGAAAGTGTACTTTTATAATATTATTGATGCCCTTGAAGTTTTGTAGTGTTGGTGATTCCCAAGGATTAAATTAGACCATGCTAAAACTATAAGCACACCGACTAGTCTACACAAAAACACCTATACATTTTTTTGGTTAATGCAAGATTTCTTGTGGACCTAGATGCTCTTGCATTGGGGTTTCAAATTCAAATTAGTCTTCATGTGGCTCATCTTAGAGGTGATGAATAAGTATGGCTTACAATAAATGCATGCAACTTGGTGCCCATAGATGTGAAGAAATTAAGTTGTGTGAGTGATGATGCCAGTCTAAAACCAATCTGTCGAGATTTTCCTTAAAGAAGTGGCACAAGTTTCCAAATACATCAAATTTGAGAAAGAGTTAGTCATAATGCAATAAAGTAGTATTAATAAAATTCTATCTTTTCCACTTTGGGACTTCTAAAATTCTATTCAATGCATAACCATACATTAGTAGATGGTTAGAAAGGACAAACATTTGGAAGAGCTTCCACCAGCAACTAAAAATAATTAGAAAATAAGAAGTATCTAGTTGAGTCAAAACCATGACTTTGTCATGTCTTTTAAGCTCTCTTTCAAAATTATGATGAATATTTTACCATGTGAACCATATAGAAGTATCAAATTTGTGTAAGTAATTTGGTTCATAAAACCAAAATTTATTTTGCATATAATCTCATGCCTCTCACTCACCTAATTTCCCAACACATTGAGAGGTGACCGAGCTTATTAGACACCATCTTAAACATATTAAAATTACCATATAAAATCCAATAGGCATCTAGAAAATCATAAAAAATACAAATTCCAAAGGAACGACGTTTCTACCACATCATTTAAGGCATAAATTTTAATGATTCCAAAAGATTAGTTTTTAATGTTTAACAAATCACAAAGGCCCTGATTAGAGGGGTGAAATTAACAATCAATCTAATGTCACTGCCATTTTTTGGAGAAATAAAGGTAAATACTTCTCCATCACCAAGATCATGATTGCTAGTAAGTAAAATACTCACAAAAATAATCTTCCAGACAAATATGAGAAAAAAACATATATCTAGATTTCTTGTAGACATAGAGAATCCATATTTGGAAATCATTGTAGTATATCGCACACCACATACTTGTGAGGTGGGTCTGTGATACCTTGTACACTCCATGAATAAATATTCATATTTCTCTTAAATCTAGGGAAATATACGAAGAACCTAAATCTTGAAGGATGCCATACTTATTCTACAAAAAAAAGGTTGTTAATTTTTATTAAGAAATCACCAAGTTGAAAGGAATGATGCTTATTTGGAATACGATATTAATCCTCCAAATGGTGAGGTAGACTACGAGAACATCTATTAGATGCCTTGCAAGGATAAACACATTAGATTGAGTGTTTTGAGTTGGAGGGTTTGAAATTGGTTTAGCTCAAGAGGCCAATCAAGGGGAATATTTGATATTTTGCTTATAAATTTGACAAAAAAATGCAATTTTTGGGTGAGTTGATATACAACACTCGTTAGACGTGTTAGGTGTTCCTTATATTACTATTGTTGGTCTCCTTAAGGTCATGTGAGAGGTCTTCCTGAACACAAACCCTATTTTGAGGACGAGTCAAATATAACTTATTACATTTGTGGTAAAACACATACCCTATTGAAGTGGCCATATGATCGTAAAAATGTCAACAAAACAAAGAGAGCGAAAGGAATTCAACCCAACCAAAACCTTAAAGACTAACTATTAAAAGATAACAAAATTACATAACCATTAAAAAAAACAGAGATCAAAATGAAATTAAGTTCCCTTACTAAAATACCCAACTAAAATAAACTATTCTAACTATTTATAAACATTATTAAAATTAAAAATTAATATCTAATAATAAATACCAACTCACTACCTTTTTATAGACCCATTTTTTTAAATTAATATTGATGCATTCCATTAATAAAATAAAATGACATTGATTAATTAAGAGAATAACATGAAGTCATTACCGCCAAGGGTCCACCTGAACACGTCCGGATGCAAAAAGGGAACAAACAGAAAAACAAAAAGACAATAAAAACCCACCCGTTTTCAGTAAATAACACTACTATCTGAAAATGAGTTTTTAATACTTACGAATTATTGTTCAAATCCACCACGTAGCCAATTCTGAGTGAAATTTGGTGGAGCGCCCTGTTCCACTCCACAATCTTTTCGAAGCTGTACCTCCCATCCAGTACATGCTTCACAAAGGCATCCACATATATTCCTACCCCCTCAGCCACATATCGAAGGTCAGAAGGTTGAACACCATAGAAGATAGGAATAACTGGCTTGCCAGTTTCGACCATAAACGACAGCTCGTCCAAACACCACGGCGACTGCGCATATTTCTCGGAAAATATGGCAATATGAACTGAAGCACTCCTCATTGCGGCTTCTAATTCTGAAGTTATCTCATCGCCTGGTTTAAGCCACTCCACATCTTGGCAAACATTTAATCCCACACTGGTAAGTGCTTTGTAAATAGCTGTGGCGAAGGTGTGTTTCACATCTTTTCCGCAATGATTAATGAATACATGACAAGGAACCTTTGGTGTAGATGCAGACGAAACTTGTAGGGGTGCCAATTCCTTAAAAGCCATGTGGTTGAAGTGATCTAAGCCTAACACAGTTTCACCAGAGGGCAGAGGGAATGCTGAGTTTGAAGGTAGCAACCTTACACCGTTTCAGTAGAGAGCAGAGGACAGACGCCTTTCAAATTCGGAGGCAAATGCAAGGCAGGTTAAGATTTGATCGTAGCAGAACAAGAGGGACTAAATATAGGGCAGTCAAAAGTTAAAAAATATAAAATAGCATATTAAGTGTATGCCATCATGAAAGGTTACCATTTTCCATTATAAAAGCATCTAGAAAATTTGATAATCAAAGAATATTACAATCCAAGGATCTCCATCATCCTACAATTATACATTTTATAGTATATTTTCTTCTCTACATACATCATGTTGCATTTATAGGGTACATTTCTTTCTTGAATATTACATTTTCCCTAATTTAACATTGGCCTAGTTGCTCGAATGCATCCCTATGAAACCATTGAAAAGTTGTTTTCCATTTGAAAATATTAATCCTCACTTAATTCATGCATGTGAGAAGTTGTTTTCTACTTTAAATTTTGTTCATTGTCACTCAAATCATCATCATACATATATATCCTCTTATTTACAATCCTTGTTATAGGATTGCCATCATCATAATGTGTTTTTCTATCATTCAAAAGCCTAATTCGGCTCTCATGTTCCTTGAAATCAATTGTCTCATTTTGATAATGATTTCCTTCCACCTTCAAGACCTACAGATGAAAATACATCACTTTAAACACATATATATATTAAAATTACATGTGATATAAATACCATGACCTCCAAATCCATCTGGATGCATGTTTCTACAATTATTTAGGAGCTTGGAAATGCTTATAACAAATGTTGTCAAAGTTAAAGCGGTGGTTGGAAATATCCACCTCCAGTGCTTAGTGGAATAAAATTGGTGATGCAAAAATCTATAGGTTAGAGGATAATGTTCTTGGCCTCTGATCATGCCCGATCGAGCAACCCACTACCCATTTTGATGTAAAAAAGGCTCTTCCCAATACAATAAAATTATAGTTTTTAAAGGTATTATAAACCAAAAAAAGAATATTACTTGAATACATATATATTTATTATTTTTGATATACCTTTAAAAACTATACAAATTGGAATGTATGAAGCCACTTGATTGTCTTTAATCTACATTTTAAGTTGCAGTGTTGAAGATGCTTGGTTCTCAAACTAACATGTGTGATTAGCTAATATGTAATGCACAACCTTAAATAAAGACACCAAATTACTTTAAAAATTCCCAATTGAATTCTTAGTTTGTTTTTGTATTGAAAAGTTTTCTTGATCACCACTGGACACTAATTTGAAAATGTGCCCATTATGCATCATTTTAATAATATTATCTATCAGTTTGGTCACGTTTGTGGCATGGAGGAGCTTTTCTTCAAAGAAAAACAACATGAATAATCTTACTAATACCAATAATCATAGTGATGATGCTTCACATGAATTAAGCCTTTTACACAACGTCGTTATTTTTCTTCTAACTACATTTTCCTTTTACTTCAAAAAATAATGCAACCCATTTTATAAGACATAGAACATATGCACCCCTTTGAAGAATATGAGTAAAAATTAAAAAAAATAAAATAAAAAATAAACTCATTTCTTAGGATTAGAGAATTAAATCCTTTTGTAAAATTTCAAAAAAACTTTGAAAAATGAATACAAATCCTTATATATTATTTTATGTATAATACAAGTTCTTTTGTTATTCACTTTCTCTAAGAATAATTTACAATAAAACCATTGCTCTTTAAGACACCCTCAAGGCAAGACAGTAAGTTTGATTCCACTATTGTGTGCCTAACTGTGAATCTCTTGTGATTGCTATAAATATTATTTAAAAACATAGCTATATTTTGTGAAAATAGAAATCTTAGTTATAGATGCCTATTATTATTTTGCCTATCTCAATGATGGCATAAGCGATTATTAAATGAAAAATCTAATTATTTAGATATCAAATAAAATAATATTCAGATTGGCCCATTTTGTAAGATTAAGGAATATTTAAACTCTTTAGAAGAATTTGAATAAACCCTAGAAATATTTAATAATTTAGATTAAAAAAATTAAAAAATTATTTTGGGTGTTTCGGAATGCCTATTGTGTTATTTAACATAAAATTTATATACATGTGTTCTTTAACACAATTCATATCTGGGAAGATTTATAATACTTTTAGAATTGTTTTTAAAATTCAATAAATATTTGACAATAGTAAATTTTTATACATTAACAAGGGTTATGGGGCCCTTTTTACTGATAAAAAATACTAAAAAGATCATAGAAAAGACTAATTATAATAGGGAATAAACATTAGATGAGAAAAAACACATAAACTTACAAAAATACAAGATTTTTTAAATAGGATACAAAGAGCACAAGGAGATTAAAAAACCCCCTAAAGATCTAAAAATAGCCCAAAGATGGAGAAACCCAAATCCCAGTTTTAACAAAAACACCAAGAAATAAAAATCTAAATTCACACAAATTCATGATCTCTTAGTGTCAAGTTGTTATTGCCCTTCCTCCCTTACGAGAAAGAAAATCCTTCATCGTCTATTCTGAACCCTAAATGATGAATTTCACAACATCAAGCTATAATATTTTTACTTACATCCTTATTTTGTTGCGCTTTGGAGGCCCACAGTTGGCTTTAGTCAACAATTATTTTGTTTGGGAGATGTCAAGAATTTCTATGATAACAAGACCCTCTTCTTCCCCCTCTTGTGAGGAAACCTTATCACTATCTTTATCTTCTTCAAGGTCTTTCAAGATAGTTGTGTGTGTTAGGGTGTGGAGCTAAAAGCTAAACCTTAAGGCAAACATGAGGGTTTCTTGCGTATGCAGTCACCGGCATCGGCAGGCCACACCGACGACGATCAGGGGACGCAGAAGGGAAACCGGCATCGGTCACCTCCAGGAAGGCAGGGACCGACGTCGGTCACTTGTGGCGGTCTGAACTGCTGTTGACAAACAGTCAGTTAAGTGAACGCGGAGTTTGCATGTTAAGGGCTTGTTCGAAGCCTTGAGCGGCAAGTCTAATTTGTGTATGCATGAGATCTATATAATAGACTCATGGGCTGTATTGTTAAGTGGAGAATTTGGAGAAGAGCTATGTGAAGCTTGGAGAGTTCTTCCCATGGTGGAATCAAGTAGGATTCCCCATGTATGTTTAAGTAAGATCAGGTTTGATATGCAAGGATGTGTGTATGCGAGGGTCAGACAGAGATCAGTCACAGGGGCTGAATAAATCTGAGCAGGGCAGCATGGACAGAGGTATGATCCAAGAAGAGCTCGCGGATGAAAATTTCATCACTTACAAGAACACACAGACACCGATGTCGGTAGCTTGGCACCGACGTCAGTCATCCAGGTACCAACATCGGTCATGTGCAAACCAGCAGGGTCGGTAGGTCAGATAGGAGAAGTCTGACGTTGGTCATAAGGACCGACGTCGACAGGAGGGACACTGGCGTTGGCCAGGGAAACAACGTCGGTAGTCAGGATCAGTGCAGGGAATCGACATTGGTCAGGAGCAGACTAGGAGATGGCCTAGATAGGTCACTGGAACGGATAGTGGGTGAATTAATAAGTCTCAAACACCCATGTGGAGGTCAAGAAAGGTATGTGAACCTCATATTCATTGTTCACCTTCTTTATATTGCTTACTGATAGTCATGAACTAGGAAGATGGAAGAAGCAATGCAGGTAGAATCCAGAAACAGTGGGAGCTTGGCATGGATGAGGAGTGTGAGTCCTTGGAGAACCAAACAGGTATTTGTTGGTAGTGTTGTCAGCTGGAAGGAAGCACTGGATAGAGGGATGGATTCCCATTTTAGAGAAGAGAGTGGATGGACACACGAGACAGAAGGCTATGATATATGGTCTTGATTATGCTGCAGAACAATGGAGGTTTGACCATTGTATTTTATCTTTACCAGGTTGGATAATATTAGCTACATTATCCTGTTACTGTATTGTGTTACTTGTTGCAGGGTTTCATATACAGGGAGTTTTCTGAGCTAAGGGTAGAGTTGGTTCAGAAGTATGTCATGGAGAATTTGGGAGCAGCAAAATTCTTGTGGCATAAGATACAGGTATTGCATCACAGGTTTACGTGGTGGTTGGTCTTCAAGAGTGACATTGAAGAGGGATACAGAGCCTAAGGAACAAAATAGATGGTGTACAGGTACAGGTACAAGTTGTAGCTATTTATCTCCAAGTGGGAGATTGTTAAGGTGTGGAGCTAAAAGCTTCAACTATTTGCAGACACAAGGAAGGATGCTAAAGAACCAGAGCCACTGGCATCGACAGTATGACCGACGTCGGTCAGATGCAGTGGAAAAGGAGACCGGTGACGGTAGGAAGTCGGCCGACGTCGGTAGAACCAGACAAGCAGGGACCGGCGTCGGTCGCCTGTGCGGTCCAGAACTGTTCGTTGCACGAACAGTTAGTTAGTTGAACCGAGTGTTTGCATGCTAAGGGGCTAATTTAAGTCGCGGGCTGTGTGTCTAATTTTAGTAGTTAGAGTTCTATTTTTGTAAGCATGGGATCTTATTTATAGACCCATAAGGCATGTATTGTAATTAAGTAAGAAGGCAAGTAAAAGGCATTGAAGCTAGCAAGGTTAAGGAGATCAGCTGAAGCATTCAAGGAGGGATAGCAACTCAGGCTTTAGAGTTGTTGTGTTGAGCAAGAGAGAGAGGGAAGAAGGTCTTGAGGTGTGGCAAGTCTTTGAGGTGGAGGAAGAAGTGGCATCTTCCTTATTGTATTTTCTTCTAGTAGTATTTAATACAAGAGTGTGTATTGTCTCTCAAATTCTTTGCTGTCTCAAGTTTCTAGCTACTTTATCATTCTGGTATAATTTCGTGTTTAATTTCATATAAGAAAGTAATCAATTGTGCTCTAATTGGTAGAGCTACAGATCCCCTGAAAGTAATCAATTGTACTTACATCCTTATTTTGTTGCGCTTTGGAGGCCCACAGTTGGCTTTAGTCAACAATTATTTTGTTTGGGAGATGTCAAGAATTTCTATGATAACAAGACCCTCTTCTTCCCCCTCTTGTGAGGAAACTTTATCACTATCTTTATCTTCTTCAAGGTCTTTCAAGATAGTTGTGTGTGTTAGGGTGTGGAGCTAAAAGCTACACCTTAAGGCAAATAGGAGGGTTTCTTGCGTATGCAGTCGTCGGCGTCGGTAGGCCACACCGATGACGGTCAAGGGATGCAGAAGGGAAACCGCCATCGACAGATATTGGCCGGCGTCGGTCACCTCTAGGAAGGCAGGGACTGACGTCGGTCGCCTGTGGCGGTCTGAACTGCTGTTGACGAACAGTCAGTTAAGTGAACGCAGAGTTTGCATGTTAAGGGCTTGTTCGAAGCCTTGAGCAGCAAGTCTAATTTGTGTATGCATGAGATCTATATAATAGACTCATGGGCTGTATTGTTAAGTGAAGAATTTGGAGAAGAGCTATGTGAAGCTTGGAGAGTTCTTCCCATGGTGGAATCAAGTAGGATTCCCCATGTATGTAAGATCAGGTTTGATATGCAGGGTATTGCAGGATCATGGAGGAGATCTACATGTGATAAGTAAGATCAGGTTGGTCTGCAGGGAGGTGTGTGAATGCGAGGGTCAGAAAGGAGATCGGCGAGGGAGCTAGATCCAAGGTGACAACAATACATCAGCAAGATCATGGAGAGATCTACTTGGAGTACGGTTATGTACTCGATTGTACAGATGTGCAATGAGGTGAACAACAGCTTGTGTTAGCTGTGTGTTGTGACCTATGAGAGAAGATTACTTAGGTGGGAAGATTACTTGGAGCCCTTGAGGAGGAAGCCTCACAGAGGTGGAAGAAGAGTGTGATCTCTTTATTGTAATTTCCTTTGTAATGAGTTGAAAACAATTATGTGTTGCCTCTCATATTCTGTGTGTTTTCTCATTGATAGTTATTTGTTCTTCTGGTTATTCCGCATGTTTAATTGCTTATACATGGTAATCATGTGTTCTCTTAAATCTGACAAGTTGTGTCAGAGCTTTGGGGTGTTTCAGTCCTATCAATTGGTATCAGAGTGAGGTTGGATGTTCTCAGAGCGAGTTTGACTAACAGATGGCCCAGATCTGTTAAGTGTTTGTTGATTACAGGTTACTCACAGGGGTTGCTGTTTGAGTGGGAGTATAGCAAGGCAGAAGATGGTACAATGAGAATGAAGAAAAATAGGCACAGGTTTAACACCACAAGGAGTGTGGTGGGTTGTCTTCAAGTGGGAGCTTGAAGAGGAATACAAGCCAGGATGCAGATTGGATAGAGTACTGGTTTTGGGTACAGGTGTAGCTCTTTATCTCCAAGTGGGAGATTGTTAGGGTGTGGAGCTAAAAGCTACACCTTAAGGCAAACAGGAGGGTTTCTTACGTATGCAGTCGCTGGCATCGGCAGGCCACACCGACGACTATTAGGGGACGCAGAAGGGAAACCGGCATCGACAGATATTGGTCAGCGTCGGTCACCTCCAGGAAGGCAGGGACCGATGTCGGTCGCCTGTGGTGGTCTGAAATGCTGTTGACGAACAGTCAGTTAAGTGAACGCAGAGTTTGCATGTTAAGGGCTTGTTCGAAGCCTTGAGCGGCAAGTCTAATTTGTGTATGCATGAGATCTATATAATAGACTCATGGGCTGTATTGTTAAGTGGAAAATTTGGAGAAGAGCTATGTGAAGCTTGGAGAGTTCTTCCCATGGTGGAATCAAGTAGGATTCCCCATGTATGTAAGATCAGGTTTGATATGCAGGGTATTGCAGGATCATGGAGGAGATCTACATGTGATAAGTAAGATCAGGTTGGTCTGTAGGGAGGTGTGTGAATGCGAGGGTCAAAAAGGAGATCGGTGGGGGAGCTAGATCCAAGGTGACAACAATACATCAGCAGGATCATGGAGAGATCTACTTGGAGTACGATTATGTACTCGATTGTACAGATATGCAATGAGGTGAACAACAGCTTGTGTTAGCTGTGTGTTGTGACCTATGAGAGAAGATTACTCAGGTGGGAAGATTACTTGGAGCCTTTGAGGAGGAAGCCTCATAGAGGTGGAAGAAGAGTGTGATCTCTTTATTGTAATTTCCTTTGTAATGAGTTGAATACAATTATGTGTTGCCTCTCATATTCTGTGTGTTTTCTCATTGATAGTTATTTGTTCTTCTGGTTATTCCGCATGTTTAATTGCTTATACATGGTAATCATGTGTTCTCTTAAATCTGACAAGTTGTGTCAGAGCTTTGGGGTGTTTGGGTCCTATCAGTGTGTGCTAGATTCCTTTTACAATAAATCCCTATCAATGGTTGCCTTCAAGACCCTTAATTATGCAGATCCAATCTTTGTTATTTTTCATAATTCTACCCCACTGACAGGTGCTTCATCCTTTATACAAGTATCATTGCCCAAAATCTCCCTAGAATTGTTCAACTTTGATTTTCCTTGTTGGGCAGCGAAAGAGGATAAGGGCTTAGAGGTTGTAACTACAATCCATTTTTTTGGGATCTATAAATATATAATTACACTAAACTGCCATGTTGATTTGGGGAGGGAACAAACTTCTATCTTATGCCCCTACTTGTTACATGGAAAGCACCTCATAGAAATCCCTTCAAAATCTACATGGTATAATCACTACTTGCGCTTTAAAGAGATTCAACTAGAATTAAAATCATCATGATCTGATTGATGGGAGAGGTTAGATTTGACATGAGAGACTAGATGATTCACCCACAAGGGGCTTATCTAAGATATTCTAGGGGCCTTTTGAGGTCACATGGGACATTTTAGATCTTTATCGTAGTCATTTTTGGGAAACAAATGCAATTACTTGATATTAGATTCCATATTTAAATTAAAGTATGAAAATGGTTGTTCGGAGTCCCATTTAAACCATGTTGGACATCAAAGTGGGTCATTTAACCCTAGCCCATGTCCAAATCTAATCTACATTAATTGTGAGTACAAACCAAGGTCACAAGAGTTATGGGGCCTATTATGCTCATGAAGAACATGTAGGGCATTCGAGTCATAATTAGTTGGTGTAGGCAATTTTTCATGGGCATTGTGATGACCATGCAATAACATGTACATTAAAAAATACACCCATTATTCCTTGTGGCATATATACATTAACGTGTGGAACGTCATATGTCTCTTTTTTATGTATTTTATATTTTCAAAAACAAAATTGAACCATTTTTTGTTTTTTTTAATTTGTAATAATTTTTGGGCATGACAGTGGTGAGAAAAATACATTTAACTTGATTTATTGTAGACAAAGAAACCCATATCTGAAAATCATTATTGTTACACCCTGATTTCACCCTATGATTTTAACTTTAAATATATGGATTTGATATGGTTAATAATTGATTCTTTAATGCTTTGATTTAAACACTATGATAAATGCAGTAGAGAATAATGATGTTTATGATTTGTTTACGTGATGTAATAATTACATTTGAATATTTTATGCAATATAGATGTATACTTATTGGTCTTGTATGATTGATTTTATATACGATGACTCAGACTAACTATATAATTGGTATGAGGTGGATGTAGGATTGGTCTCACTCTCAGAGCATGATGAGGGAGAGTATTATCTGAGAGGGTAGCACAGATGGTATGATTGTAGTATGATAGAATGGAAATGCTAGTGACCCAAATTCACACACCATAGTAGTTTTTCTTGTTAAATTATTTGTATTAATACGGTTTGCTAAGTATTATGCTCAGTTATGCTAGAATAGTTGCATTAAACATATTTTGGTTGTGCTTTAGGAAGAAATGAGTTCTTATTATGAAATTGGTTAAAGTGATTTCTATGTTGTAAGATGCTTTATATTTTGCTTTATACTTGTGTCTTTAATGTAGTTTTCAATAGGAGATAGAAGTAGTAATATTGTTATATTTAATTTGTAAAACAGAATAAAATAAAAAAAATAAAGATTTATGGTATTTTAAATTATTTAATTATATTAAATAATTTAATGAAATTGTGATAATCAACTTATTAACTATGCTAATTAATATGGGAATAAATCCTAATTAAAACATTAAATTAGACTCATACTTTAAAAGGGCTTATCTAGAATTGATTGCTAGTAATGTATGAAATCTGTTGATGATTTTACCTTGACAAAGGGAAGTTAAGTTACATTATTGTTGACTTGAGAATTCAAGGGAGATAAATTGGAAAATTTATCCAATGATTATTGTGGAACTCCTAGTTAATGAGTTGGAACAAAGCCTAAGCTTTAGTTTCAAGTGGCATGCAAAAGGAAAAAAAATGGTATTAAGAAAAAAGAAAGAAAAAAGAAAAGACATAGAAAATTTACGAAAAAAGGAAGCGAAAAGTTCGAAGGAAAAAAAAACTTCGAAAACAGAAAGGGAAATTTCATCATCAACAAAGGGAAAGCATGTACCGAGAGGTACTGTAATTATTTTTTAGTGTATATTAAAAAATTTAGGGGAAATATTGTTGGATCCGTAAGAAGCTTCAAATTATGTGAAACCTCCTTTTTTTCAAAAATAAAAATATATTCAGATAACCCAAATTTTATTAACCCAAATGAAAGAATCAGGGCTTATAAATTTACATAATATTTTCTTTTACATTAGAGAATCTCTGACAAAACTTGGAATAAACTCTCTGAAAACATATATAAAATCTTATGTTAGTATTGCTGAAAATAAATTACTAATTAAATTTAGTAAAGTTTAAAAATTGTGAGTGAGACATTCATGATTAAAAACAATCTAAATGATATATATATTCTAGATTTATATGTTCTAGATTTGAGTGTGTATTTTTTTTTTAAAAATATGAATGAAATTACCTTATTATAATTTGTGGATTTCATTCAAACTTTTTTGTATGAAAATCAATTCTTCTTTTTTCTTAAACCCAACCTATGGTTAACACTCTCATCATATGTTATCTTTAAAACCCTCTATTTTTTTTATGTCAATGGAAAATGTGAAGTGGATGTAAATAGAGTGCCCACAGTCTTGTTGCCCTGCCATCTTCCCGTCGTTTTGTACATTGTAAGTAGCTCATAAATGTCCGTCCAATCAATGGGAAAAGTGGTATGTGAAAGTGGAGGTAAATAGACTGTCAGGCAGGGGTTAAATTTGGTAGGCGTTTGAACGTTTTTGATGTTTTTACATGTAAAATACAGTCAGATTAAATTTTTGGTTGTATCAGCCAACGGGTGAAAAATTATTTACCCTGTCATTTTGACGTTAAAAATAAAAATTTGACCATTTTTAAATTATTAATAAGAGTCTAAGATTAGGAGTAAGACATGGTCACACGAATCACGAGTCAAGTCCAAATACATTATAAGTTCTATCACTTCACGGCTTCCCCAATGCCCATTATGAAAGCATTTGAATTTTAAGTACAATGGGGCAAATCAAGCGACTAGAAACTGCCTCTACAATTAATTTTCTATGGAAGTCTGAAGCTTCTCAAAGAAGCTACCCTTTCAGTTGGCAGTCCAACGAAAAGGCAAGAACTACTGTAGGGAAAGACAACACTGGCTTCAACATTAGCGAAGCAGGAGGTGCCCAAGAGAATGGCAGTAGCGTATGTTTTGATCAGGGTTACTATATGCATTCTGCATCCTCCTCCAAAATCTTGTGGGTATCAATTTCCCTAATTGCACTATTTTTGCAAATCAACCTTATTGCTGATACACAATGCGTTTGGAAGGATTTCTGTAAAGGAGCAGTTATTCATCACCATAATCAGGGACTTAAATTCATTACACTCACTCCCAATTCCTAATCTACATCAATTCCACATATTTCATTTCTTGCACCAAATCAAGGAGTATTTAAATATATGTCTACCAAAATTTTGAAATAGTCATGTAATTGGTTATAAACCTAAATAAATCTGAGGTGGTTGTTTGCTAAATGTGTCAAAATTTAAACAATCGAACTGTATGCCATCGAGCTGTAGTGGCTAAATTTGAAGTCAAAATTTGTGTGTTATGAACATCTCGCATTCGAATCCCTTAGCATTCCTTTTGTTTTTGCATTCTTGTCATAGAGGGGTAAGTCATAGAAGGAGAGAGCCTCCTCGTCGTCCTCTGATTCCGTGATCAAATCTACGTGGGCACCATATTCTTCAAACAACTCAGAATTCCATCTCTCTAGAAGATCAACAAAACATAACGCTAAGATTTTCAATACCCTATAGCTCATTCGTGGACTTAACTACCTAACATTTTTTAGTGAAATTCTACATAGCGGTTACAATAACTATATTTAAAAATGCGAAAGAAAACAAGGTGTAACAGTCGTAGTAATTAGTTGATTTGTTGAGTTCCACATTTTGACATGGGGATGTGATTTTTAGATGTAGATAGCAAAGCTTTAATGTAGTGGGGGAGTCATGTGGGGCCTCCAGTGATAATATTGTAATTGAATTCATTTGAGGCCCAATGGGTAAAGGCAATCAACTTCACAGGGATCATCAAGAATCACTGCATTCGTAGCAATGGGATGTCAGGCCGCAAACAAAGAGAGTTGGCTGGCCACTAACAACATAAATTAATACCCAATGTCTACTCCTAGATATTGCAAGGGGGACCTTAAATATATATTTTGTTCCTTGACTTCATTTAATTGGAACGATGCAGATCCAAAATGAATTGGGACTTTTAGTGTTGATATCACCTGTACTATTTGGGATATAGAAAAGGTAGTGGTGGATACACAATGGATTGCACATGATAAGGAGGTGTTTGATATTGACTAGGGAAGGGTAGGGATTTTTGCATTTGTTTCTGATGATGGGTCTGTGAGAGTTTTTAATTTGAGGGTCAAGGAGCATTCAACTATCATTTATGAAGTTCACTTCGATTAGGATGGAACAAGCAGGGCCCAAAGGTTCATGGCCATTATTTTGATGGATAGTTGTGAGGTGGTTGTCTTGGATATCAGGTATCCAATTGTACGTTTTGCATAGATCCAAAGGCATAAAGATAGTGTGAATACCCTTGCATGGGCTCCTCACAGTGCCCGTCATATTTGCATTGTTGGAGATGATGTAGTCTCTTATATGGAAGTTGTCAGTGATTAGTCAGCGAGTGGTAGAGGGTGGAGGCCCTGATTTGAAACTAGCTTACATAAAAGCTATTGAAATAGATCAGTTGCATTGGTCCTCCATGCAATCTGATTGGGTTGCAATTGCTTTTACTAACAAACCACAAATATTAAGGGTTTGAATTTTGTTTGGGCACAATTTTTTTCCAATCAAGCCCTCTGAAATCTGTATAACATAGTTTGACATGATTGTATGGTCTTGTAAGTTTTTCCTATTTTCTTATTTGGATAATTCCACAATATAAAATATTATTACAACTTATAGTATTTCTAATATTGACACATAATATAAAATAGGATTTCATATTTATATAAAAATTATGAAAGTCAAAATTGGGAAATGTACGTCATGTGCAAGGTGACATTAATTTAAAAACGTCACAAAAAAATTCTTGACAGGTAGATGGGACCGTCAAATTTAACCTCTGCGCGCCGGGTCTTGGAAAGTTATATGATAAAAAGAAAGTCATGTGATTCCGTGTACAACTTGTGCTTCTCGTTAGCTTCCATGCTGCTGCGAGGAAATTCATGACTGTATTTGGTGGGTGGAAAGAGAGCAAAATGAACGGAATTGGAAAGCTTGAATATCACATACCGACTTTTTTATTTTGGTTTTTTCAGGTCAGAGATGTTACGTATTGTCTCCATCATGGAAGCCGTGCTATAAGCACGTCAACAGTTCATTATAAACGTCCAGTCAATGGGAAAAGTGGTATGTGAAAGTGGAGGTAAATAGACCGCCGGGTCTTGGACAGTTATGTGGTAAGAGGAAAGTTATGTGATTCCGTGTACAACTTGTGCTTCTCGTTATCTTCCATGCTGCTGCGAGGAAATTCATGACTGTATTTGGTGGGTGGAAAGAGAGCAAAATGAACGGAATTGGAAAGCTTGGATATCACATAAATTCATGACTGTATTTGGTGGGTGGAAAGAGAGCAAAATGAACGGAATTGGAAAGCTTGGATATCACATCCACACTTTTTATTTTGGTTTTTTCAGGTCAGAGATGTTACGTATTGTATCCATCATGGAAGCCGTGCTATAAACGTCCATTGACGTGCTGTAAACAGTTCATAAACGTCAAGTCAATGAGAAGTCATGTGGTGAGAGGAAAATTTTGTGCTTCTTGTTATCTTCCACGCTGCTGCGAGAAAATTCATGACTGTATTTGGTCCGCGGAAAGAGGGAAAACGAACGGAATTGGAAAGCCCGACTATTCACACGCGTAGAGAGACTTTCCGCGAATTGGACCGATATTTGTACTTGGTAACATGTGTAGTGATGTAACTTTAATGTTAGTTTTCAGAGAAATTAAGGTATGCTGTGTTTTCGAAGTTTAAATTTAGTGAACTCTTGTGACTTTGTGATTATTATTGTGGTGACATGTATGGCTTTTGTGCAGCGATAGTTTAGAGAGAATAGTCCATGTTTTATGGTTTTCAAGTGTGTAAAATTTTTATAACTTTTGGATTATAGTGATGGCGTTAAATATGAATTGTTCAGTGATTATAATGATTAATGTATATTAAGAAATAGTAGTTGGTTTTCGGTATTCATGTAGGTTTTAATGGTCTTGGGTCAAAGCACATCACTTGCTGTTACATTTTCAAATCTTTGTAAGGTTTTTGTGGCCTTATAGAAAATAAAACTGATGCCATTTCAACAACTCAAATCGCAACAACTTTATTTAAACATGTGAGTTGTGCAATAATCCTTTTAGGTTTGATTCACAATGGCCCTACATTAAAAATAATATTCCATGATGTGGCTTTAGTACTTGTAGGTGAAAACAATCATATAAAAGACACCATAGTAGGTCTATTTGTTACATTTTTTTTGTTTTCGAAAGATGATATTTGAACCTATACAAAATGGTATTGTTGTTACTTTGGAGAGTCAATAATGGCAGGGTTCATGAAATTGTTGGAAGCATAACCAGTGAAAGGGGCAGTGCGGTGAGGGGTGGGGTGAGGGGGTGAATCAATGAGCTCTTAACTTTATTATAATCTTTAGTTCATTAATGAAGAATCAATACAAATTCTATAGAGCAATCAAATTATAG